>PYHX02000158.1:90424393-90983285 GCA_004302925.2 Cochliomyia hominivorax | reverse complement strand
ATATAACGCAAGAATTCGCAAAGTTAAAAAAATTGTATAACGCCCATATTCGCAGGTGATTTTCTTAAATAAAATCCTTAAACGCCTGCATTTGCAGGAACCTTAATAAAAAATCATTGCAAACCAAAAAATTAACATGTGTTTTATAGAAAAACCTTGTCACGCTTAGAATTTTCTTTTGTCACCCATTATATTTTCCTTAGAATCTCTTGTCACATGTAAGACTTTTTATAGAAAATCCAAACACTTCTCTCACTTTCTAAAGATAAAAATTTTTGTCACATTTTCTATTGATAGAAATTTTGTCACATTTTCAATTGATAGAAAATTTGCCACATTTTCAGTTGATAGAAAATTTGTCACATTTTCTATTGATAGAAAATTTTTCACATTTTCTATTGATAGAAAATTTTTCACATTTTCTATTGATAGAAAATTTGTCACATTTTCTATTGATAGAAAATTTGTCACATTTTCTATTGATAGAAAATTTGTCACATTTTCTATTGATAGATAATGTTGTCACATGTTCTATTGATAGAAAATGTTGTCACATGTTCTATTGATAGAAAATGTTGTCACATGTTCTATTGATAGAAAATGTTGTCACATTTTCTATTGATAGAAAATTTGTCACATTTTCTATTGATAGAAAATTTGTAACATTTTCCATTGATAGAAAATTTGTCACATTTTCAATTGATAGAAAATTTTTCACATTTTCTATTGATAGAAAATTTTTCACATTTTCTATTGATAGAAAATTTGTCACATTTTCTATTGATAGAAAATTTGTCACATTTTCCATTGATAGAAAATTTGTCACATTTTCCATTGATAGAAAATTTGTCACATTTTCCATTGATAGAAAAATTTTCACATTTTCTATTGGTAGAAAATTTGTCATATTTCAATTGATAGAAAATTTGTCACATTTTCTGTTGATAGAAAATTTGTCACATTTTCTATTGATAGAAAATTTGTCACATTTTCTATTGATAGAAAATTTTTCACATTTTCTATTGATAGAAAATTTTTCACATTTTCCATTGATAGAAAATTTGTCACATTTTCTATTGATAGAAAATTTTTCACATTTTCTATTGATAGAAAATTTTTCACATTTTCTATTGATAGAAAATTTTTCACATTTTCTATTGATAGAAAATTTGTCACATTTTCTATTGATAGAAATTTTGTCACATTTTCAATTGATAGAAAATTTGTCACATTTTCTATTGATAGAAATTTTGTCACATTTTCAATTGATAGAAAATTTGTCACATTTTCTATTGATAGAAAATTTGTCACATTTTCTATTGATAGAAAATTTGTCACATTTTCTATTGATAGAAAATTTGTCACATTTTCTGTTGATAGAAAATTTGTCACATTTTCTGTTGATAAAAAATTTGTCACATTTTCTGTTGATAGAAAATTTGTCACATTTTCTATTGATAGAAAATTTGTCACATTTTCTATTGATAGAAAATTTGTCACATTTTCTATTGATAGAAAATTTGTAACATTTTCTATTGATAGAAAATTTGTCACATTTTGTACTGATAAAAAATTTTGTCACATTTTCTATTGATAGAAAATTTGTTACATTTTCTATTGATAGAAAATTTGTCACATTTTGTACTGATAAAAAATCTTGTCACAATTTCTACAGATAAAGAATTTTGTCACTTCAAAAGAAAAGCTCATGACGTATAAAGTTTTTTATAGAAAATCTTGTCACTTATAAGAGCTTCTATAGAAAATCTTGTCACTTACTATAGTTTCTATAGAAAATCTTGTCACTTATAAGAGTTTCTATAGCAAATCTTGTCACTTATCTAGTTTACTATAGAAAGTCTTGTCACTTATCAAGTTTACTATAGAAAATCTTGTCATTAATTCGAGTTTCTATAGCAAATCTTGTCACTTATTAGAATTTTGGTAGAAAATCTTGTCACTTATTACAGTTTCTACAGTTAATCTTGTCACTTATCAAGTTTACTATAGAAAGTCTTGTCACTTATCAAGTTTACTATAGAAAGTCTCGTCACTTATAAGAGTTTCTATAGTTAATCTTGTCACTTATCAAGTTTACTATAGAAAGTCTTGTCACTTATCAAGTTTACTATAGAAAATCCTGTCACTTATTAGAGTTTTGGTAGAAAATCTTGTCTCTTAATAGAGTTTTGATAGAAAATCTTGTCACGTTTAGCAATTTCTGTAAAAAAATTGTCACGTTGATAATTTTTATGATTTTTATCTTTCATTTAAATTATTTGAATATAATTTTTAAATGCGATTATTGATTAAGTTGTGTTTCCTTTTTTAAAACTTCACTAGTTTTGATAAAGACCTCATTTATTTCCAATTTATTTTGAAAAGAGTGAATAAAAACAGTTACGAACGAACATGTTTTTGTTTTTGTCGCCAAAAAATATGCAAATTTTCTGCTGTTTTGTCTGTCGCTTTCAGTCATCCACCAAATATGTACGAATGTTTGGGGCAGACTATTTATGGAAGACTACTTGTCATTATCATATGCAGAGGTTATAAACAATCAATTTGGGAAAAAACATATTCAGTTTTCTTTTCTGCTGTAATTCGTTGGCTGAGTTATAAAACGAATAAATAAAAAAAATTCTAAAATTTTTTTTGGTAACTAAAGTACGTGACGTTGCCAAAAATGCCAGGGTACCAGTAATTCTCTTCTAAAGCATTTGTTATGAGGAGCCCTTAAGGGAAGTCTTAATAACGGTATCATGGCCAACAAAATATAATAAAAAAAACAACAGCTTCACCTGTCCCAAGTTGAGCATAAAGTTTATTGAACTGAAATTTTATTAGGAGGAGACTTAAAGTTCTCGCACGTTAAATTTTAATCACGTGACTCAATTATATTTAAATTTGAGGGCAAAAAAATATTGAAAAATTAAATTGAAAATTGAAATTTTATTAACAAGAAAAAGAGGAAAAGAAATTAAGATAAAAACATTTCAAATAGTTTTGCAAGATTGCACGATCTTCGCTTTCATTTTCCTATTTTAATTGCCGCACTTTCTTGCCACTCATTGATGAAATTGTTTCTTAAATCTATAAAAAGAAAATACTTTTTAAATGTTTTCAAGTTGTAAATTATAGTTTTTTCTTTTATTTTTAAACTTATTTACACAAGAATTTTCTCTTTACTTAAACGCACACGCACACGCACAACGCAATACCGTGAATGCGTTGCAAAGTGTGTAAAAATAGAACAAACAATATGTACAAACAGACGGATGGACGGAAAGACAGACGGCAACAGGCCTAAGATGAATTGAACTATTGGACGGACATTCCAAAGATGTTTTACACTTCGTGAGGCAAAACTAAAAACAAACAACAAATAAAACACTGAAAAAAACAGAATCTAAAATAAATTTTATAGTTGTGCTAACGTCAGGCACCCAACAGCTCAATGTGCCAGTGACATTTTACAGATTGTGAAATTTGCGTTTTGTAAACAAAAACTTTTCTAAAAGAAGAAAAATTTTAGAATTGAAGAAAATACAATAAATTATAAATCTGCCCACTAAATTAACAGAAAAAACGAAAATTTTCCATGGAAAATCTTCTAAGTGACAAGATTTTTTGTACAAAATCTTCTTCTAGGTGACAAGATTTTCTATAGAAAATCTTCTTCTAGGTGACAAGATTTTCTATAGAAAATCTTCTTCTAGGTGACAAGATTTTCTATAGAAAATCTTCTTCGAGGTGACAAGATTTCCTATAGAAAATCTTCTTCGAGGTGACAAGATTTCCTATAGAAAATCTTCTTCGAGGTGACAAGATTTCCTATAGAAAATCTTCTTCGAGGTGACAAGATTTCCTATAGAAAATCTTCTTCGAGGTGACAAGATTTCCTATAGAAAATCTTCTTCGAGGTGACAAGATTTCCTATAGAAAATCTTCTTCGAGGTGACAAGATTTCCTATAGAAAATCTTCTTCGAGGTGACAAGATTTCCTATAGAAAATCTTCTTCGAGGTGACAAGATTTCCTATAGAAAATCTTCTTCGAGGTGACAAGATTTCCTATAGAAAATCTTCTTCGAGGTGACAAGATTTCCTATAGAAAATCTTCTTCGAGGTGACAAGATTTCCTATAGAAAATCTTCTTCGAGGTGACAAGATTTCCTATAGAAAATCTTCTTCGAGGTGACAAGATTTCCTATAGAAAATCTTCTTCTAGGTGACAAGATTTTCTATAGCGTTCGCATATGTTTTCTATATGAGAACAAATATGCGTTCGCATATTTTTCTATGCGAAGTCTTGCGTTAGAAATATTTTTATAGAGAAATCTTAAAGTTTCCGAGTTTCAGAGGTTTTCTTTACAAAAATTTAAGATTTTTTTATGGAAATTTTTATGCGATTACTTGCGTTCATAAAAATGTGATACAATAAATTAAATACAGTCAAAATCTGTCATAAAATATAAAATTAAATACAAAATAATCCGGAGAAAAAACTCATAATAATTTTTATTTTTATACAATAATAATTGCACACTTGACTGAATGACGATGAAAAAATAAAGAGAAAAAAGAAACAGAGAAAAAATAATAAAACGGAGTCTAAAATATTAATACGAGTCTATGAAAACGAAATCAAAAAGATTTTATATTTGAGATTTTGTTTTCAAAAGAACATATGGTAGAGCTTTTTTCCATGAGACTTGCGAAGAATGGATATTCACAGTGGAGGACTAAAAATTAAAGAAAATCATAGATATAAAATTAAAATATACTGTAGACTGTGATCATCCTTGAGAGTTGTTTTTTGGTGAATATTTTTTATGAATTTTGTTTCAGTTTTAAATATGAAACATTTGACACATGACACTAGAGTCTTTTAACCTTCCAATGAAAGTGAAACATAACAGAAACAAAGATTTAAAGTCTCGTCATCTTAATGGTGTCATCTGTTCAAGTTTGACAAATGAAAGCGAAACTTTGAAAAAAAATTTGCATTTAGGATTTTTTTCTCAAAATAAATTTTCTAAAAAATAATTTATATTAAAAACAAATTTTTTAGAAAGTCTTCCCTTTTGATGTTCCGCTAAACAATTGTCCTCTTCCCACTGCGAATTGAGGCCATAAGATTTGTAAAATGTCACATTTGTCATATTATTTTCTTCATTCATTCCTCTTTTATTTTTCTATTTTTGGACAATTTTTTATAAATTATGATTATTGTTCTTGTTGCTTTTAGCACAAAATTATATATTTTTTCTTGAGTCATCACATTGTAATAAATACATCGTATATTAAATTTTTACGATTATTGCAAATGATTAATGGTTTGAAAACGAGTCATAGAAAAAAACGCAATTTTGTGGTTAAAATTAAAATAAATTTTGAAACTTCGTCTACACAAGAAAACATGACAATAAATTTTGAAAAAGAAAAAAATAATTTGTTTACTTACAAAATTATTAAAACACATAATAACGGAACATACCTAAAATTAAAAGAAAAAACATAATATTAGAAAAAAAAATAATTAAAAATTCAATTTTTAGTGAAAATTTCAATTTTTAGTGAAAATTTCAATTTTTGGTGAAAATTTCAATTTTTTATGAAAATTTCAACTTTTTGTGAAAATTTCAATTTTTTATGAAAATTTCAATTTTTAGTGAACATTTAAATTTTTAGAGAGAATTTAAAATTTTAGTGAACATTTAAATTTTTAGTGAAAATTTAAATTTTTAGTGAAAATTTCAATTTTTAGTGAAAATTTAAATTTTTAGTGAAAATTTAAATTTTTAGTGAAAATTTCACATTTTAGTGAAAATTTCACTGTTTAGTGAAAATTTCAATTTTTAGTGAAAATTTCACTGTTTAGTGAAAATTTCAATTTTTAGTGAAAATTTCACTGTTTAGTGAAAATTTCACTGTTTAGTGAAAATTTCAATTTTTAGTGAAAATTTCAATTTTTAGTGAAAATTTCAATTTTTGGTGAAAATTTCAATTTTTAGTGAAAATTTCAATTTTTGGTGAAAATTTCAATTTTTAGTGAAAATTTCAATTTTTAGTGAAAATTTCAATTTTTAGTGAAAATTTCAATTTTTAGTGAAAATTTCAATTTTTAGTGAAAATTTCAATTTTTAGTGAAAATTTCTATTTTTAGTGAAAATTTCAATTTTTAGTGAAAATTTCAATTTTTAGTGAAAATTTCAATTTTTAGTGAAAATTTCAATTTTTAGTGAAAATTTGAATTTTTAATGAAAATTTCAATTTTTAGTGAAAATTTGAATTTTTAGTGAAAATTTCAATTTTTAGTGAAAATTTCAATTTTTAGTGAAAATTTCACTGTTTAATGAAAATTTCAATTTTTAGTGAAAGTTTAAATTTTTAGTGAAAATTTCAATTTTTAGTGAAAATTTCAATTTTTAGTGAAAATTTCACTGTTTAGTGAAAATTTCAATTTTTAGTGAAAATTTCAATTTTTAGTGAAAATTTCAATTTTTAGTGAAAATTTCAATTTTTAGTGAAAATTTCAATTTTTAGTGAAAATTTCAATTTTTAGTGAAAATTTCACTTTTTAGTGAAAATTTCAATTTTTAGTGAAAATTTCACTTTTTAGTGAAAGTTTAAATTTTTAATGAAAATTTCACTTTTTAGTGAAAATTTCAATTTTTAGTGAAAATTTCAATTTTTAGTAAAAATTTCTATTTTTAGTGAAAATTTAAATTTTTAGTGAAAATTTCACTTTTTAGTGAAAGTTTAAATTTTTAATGAAAATTTCACTTTTTAGTGAAAATTTCAATTTTTAGTGAAAATTTGAATTCAATTTTTCAATTTTCAGTGAAATATTCAATTTTTAGTGAAAATTTGAATTTTTAGTGAAAATTTCAATTTTTAGTGAAAATTTCAATTTTTAGTGAAAATTTCAATTTTTAGTGAAAATTTCAATTTTGTGAAAATTCTCTCTTAAGAGAAACTTTCTATTTAAGAAATTCTCTCTTAAGAAAACTTCCTATTTAAGAAATTCTGTTTTAAGAGAAGTTTTTCATTAAAGTAATTCTCTTTTAGAGAAATTTTCTGTATTAAAAACTTTTCTTTTAAAGAATTTTGTATGTAAAAACTTTTCTTTTAAGAAAAATTTTCTATATTGAAATTTTCTATGTTAAAAATTTTTCTTTAAGATGAAATTTCTATATCAAAAAGCTTCTCTTTCAGGAGAAATTTTCTATAATAAAATAATTCTCTCTTAAGAATAATTTCCAATTTTAAAATAGGATTTCTCTCTTAACAGAAAAATAATTTCCTCTTTAGAGAAATTTTCTAAATTAAAATAATTCTTTTTTAAGAGATTTCTGAAATTTTAAGGAATTTTTCTTTATTAAAAAATACTCTCTAAGTAGAAATTTTCCATATCAGAAGTATTCTCTCTTAAGAAAAATTATCTATATTAAGAGAAAACTCCATTAGGAGACACATTCTATAAATTATTTTTTTCTATACAAAAAACATTTCTCTCTTAAAAAATTTAAATTTTCTATACGCTCTTAAAGAAATTCCCTCTTCAAAGAAATTATATATTTTAAATTATTTCACTGTTAAGAGATTTTTTCTATTAAAAATGATTTAAATTATTTTCTATTATGAAAAAGTTTTTAAATAAAAATAATTATATTTTAAGAGAAATTTTAAGGAAAATTTTCTATATCAAAAAACTCTCTTAAGAAAGATTTTCTCCACAAAAATTTCTTTTAAGGAGAACAATTAAAAAAGAATGAAAAGATTTCTCTTGAAGAAATTTCCATTAAGAAAATTTTGTTTTTAAACATTTTTGTAAAAAGTGATTTTCACTAAATTTTTTTTATTTTAAGTAAAAAGTTTCACTTTAATTTTTTTAAGAGAAACTGAGTACTTAATATATTTAACACAGATTTTTTATGAAAATTCCTTAAGAGAATTCTTTTAAAAAAATATATTTTGAAGGAATTTTAATTAGAAATTTTCTAATAAAAATTATTTTAAGAGATAATTTTATTTAATTTCTTTAAGGCAAAATTTCTATTGAAGAATTCGTTTAAGCGCAATTTTTAACTAAAATATTTCAAAAGAAATTGTTCGTTTTAAAAAATTATCTCCTAAAACTTTTTTGGCAAAAATTTGAAAAAAATCTACCATGAAAGTTTAAATTAAGAGATTTTTAATTAAACTGGTTTAAAAAAAAAGTTTAAGAGAAATGTTTCCTAAAAAGGAATTTAAGAGAAAATGTTTTCCAAACAAAAAAAAAATGAGAGAAATTTTCTCTAAGAAATTTTTACTAAAAAATAAAAAATTATTTTTTCATACAAAATATTAAGAGAAATTTTCACTAAAAAATATTCTTAAGAGAAATTTTCTCTTAAAAAATACTTAAGAGAAATTTTACTTTAAAGAAGTTCTTAAGAGGAATTTGAAAAATAATATTTTGAAAAAAATTTTCTGAAAAAATTATTTTAAGAGAAATATGGAAAAAAGAGAAACTTGCAAAAGAAGAGAAATTTTTTAACAACGAATTTTTAAGAGATTCTTTTTAATTTCATTTAAAAACTTAAAATTCTTTTCAAAAGAGTAAATTTAGTGTTAAAACAAATTCCACAATATTAAAATAGAAAGAAAATTTAAGAGAAATTTTTAGAGAGAATATTTTCAAAATGGTTTTGTAAAGGATATTTAAGAGCAAATAGTACCTTTTTTAAATCCCCTTTTAAACGTTTTTTAAAACATTTAACACTAATTTATGATGTCAGATTCAATGTTCTTTTCTTTTTTGCCCTCCACCACTAAAGGTGGTGAAGAGGTATATTAACTTGGTGATTCCATGTGTAACAATAAGAAGGAATCATCTCAGACTTTATAATGTTTATATACACTCAGAATCTGACTCGATTTGGTTATGTCCTTCTGTCTGTATGTCTGTCTGTCTGTCTGCTGTTGTTGGTACGCTCACATCCACAATAATTATCAGAGTTTAATAAAATTTGGCTTGAGTGTTTTTTAAAGTCTTGAGAAGTTTTCTATTTAAAACCAGCAGAATCGGTTCATTATACTTAATGATACAGACCGATATCTAAGGCAGCCTCTAAGATCAAGCAAAAAATAAAACGAAATCAAAAGTGTTAACTACATTACGCATTTGTGGTGGAGGGTATTAAAGATGCGACATAGCCGATTCTAGCATTTTTACTTGTTTTACATATTAAAATGAATTAAATCCTTTTTCCAATTGTCTGTAATCAACCACTAACTGGCTGCCTTTTAATATGACGCAACAACAAATATCCTCCTTTCAAACCAGGACATTGAAAAAACAATCTCTTACTCCACAAAGACAAGTTATTATTTCATATGATGTAAAACAAGGAAACACTGACCAAAAATGGAGACATTATTTTATCTATTGGACATTTAAATCCCTGAATAACAGAGTTCTATCTTTGTGTCGGCAGCAAAACAAAGAGAGAAGAAAGGAGAAAATATGGCTCCCCAAAATGGCAACACGTTTCAATGAAATAAAGAAAAACTCTAGTTTTTTTGTCCTTCGGGTGGAAAAAAGGGTGATTGAAAGTAAAATTCATAGTCCCGTTTTTTATATCTTTTTTCATCCTTTTTGGATTTTTGTAATATTTATTTTTATTACTCGTAGTTTTTTTGCTCTCTTCTCTTCTCTTCCCTTTTCTTTTCGATTTTATTTTTTTGCTCTTTAAATAAACTTTATTTTTTTTAAGAGCAAATTTCAGTTGTTTTGGCTTTAGGTAAATTATAGTGGAAATATTGTATATTTTATTACAGAACAACCATCTGTGTCTACATTTCATGCTGTTTTTTTTCGGGCAAAGACTTGGTGCCAAGTATTTTGGAAGGAGGTGGTGGGGGGTAAAGCAAAAGGAAAATTTCCACAGTCATATTTCACTATTGTTTTTGTTGATTTTTTTCCTCTGTTTTTTTTCGATTCTTAAACTTTTGTTATTGTAAAATTTTCAAAACCAGACATTGTTGATTTTTAATTTTATGATATCATCATCAAATACTCATTCCAGAGAGTTTTTGGAGATAAAAAATAAACAAAATAAATATAATTCAAAAATGATTCACAATGGATTTTCCGCAAAAGATTTCGAAAGAAAATTTCCAACAAGAAAGAATTTTTACCAAAACTCTTTTATTTAAGAGAGAATTTTAATAGAATGTTTCTTCTAAAAAGGATATTTGAGGAAAAAATTTCATTTAAAAGATTTTCTAAGTGCAAATGCCTCTTAAGAGATTTTCTAAGAGAAGATGCTTCTTAAGTTATTTTGTAGGAGAAAATGTCTTTTAAGACATTTTCTAAAGGAAAATGTCTCTTAACAGATTTTCTCTTAAGAAATTGTTTAAAGAAATTTTTTTTTTATAAAAAATTTCTCTTAATACAAAATTTTATAGAAATTTTTCCTTAAGAAATTTTTTTTAGAATTTATTATAAATTTTTATAAAAACTTTATCTTAAGAGAGAATTTTTTATAGAAAATTTCTCTTAAGAGAGATTTTTTTACAGAAAATTTCTCTTAAGAGAAATTATTTTACAGAAAATTTCTCTTAATAGAAAATTTCTCTTAAGAGAAAATTTTTTTTATAGAAAATTTTTCTTAAGAGAGAATTTTTTTATAGAAAATTTCTCTTAAGAGAGAATTTTTTTATAGAAAATTTCTCTTAAGAGAGAATTTTTTTATAGAAAATTTCTCTTAAGAGAGAATTTTTTTATAGAAAATTTCTCTTAAGAGAGAATTTTTTTATAGAAAATTTCTCTTAAGGGAGAATTTTTTTATAGAAAATTTCTCTTAAGAGAAAAATCTTTTGTAAAATTTTTTATGTAGAAAATTTCTCTTAAGAGAGAATTTTTTGTAAAAAAATTCTGTTAAGAGACTTTTTTATCAAAAAAGACATTTTTTTATAGAATGTTTCTCTCACAGACAAAAGAAATTTTAATTAGCTACAATTTTATTTTCTCTTTATTAAAGAGAATTAAATTTCAAATTAAATTTCATAACTCCATTTAAATATTTAATATTCCCAATTATGCTCTCTGTTACCCTCTTTGATCCCCTTAAATGATTAATTAACTTCAAATATCTTTAGGTCATTTTGATGAATGTATCTCTTGACCAGAGTGTGAAATGTTGTTTTATACACATATTCTCTCACATTAGGAATTCACACATACACACACGAACTGGTCACTTAATAAATTTATAAGAATTTTGTTCATACAAAGTCACGTGTCACTACAAAACATAATTTTTTTGTCTTATTTTGAAATACAAACGCCTTCACTGCTGCTCACGTTTGATAGATGTCTGTGTCAGAGTATTTCTGTTGTTTTGTTGTCGCTCTGGTTGTCTGGACTACTATCTGTCCAGCTGTCTGTAACATGTCAATTTTAAATGTTAAGAAAAAAATAAACAAAAACTTTGAGATTCTTTTGGGCAAAAAGCTGACTTTAATACAAAATGATTAATGAGATTTATAAGAGATCAATTCTGGTTACTTTAGTTCAAATTGAGGGATTAAGTATGTCATTTTTGGCTCAGGAAGATTAAAGAAAATTAAAATTTCGCTTTAAAAAATCTCAGAAGCTTTCCTTAAATTTTGTCTGAATTTAGGTCTTTAACGAAAATTGATTTTAAGAAATTTTTAATTTCAAAAAAAATTTCTATAAACTTTCTCTTTAAAAAGAGATTTTCTATGAAAATTCTCTTAAAGAGAAAATTTTCCATGAAAATTCTTTAAAAGAGAAAATTTGCTATAAAAATTATCTTAAAGAGGAAATTTTCTGTGAAAATTCTCTTTAAGAAAAATTTTCCATGAAAATTATCTTTAACCAAAGATTTTCTATGAAAATTCCTTTTAGATGAGATTCTCTATCAAAATTATCTTTGAGTAAAATTTTGCTATGAAAAATCTTTTTGAGAAGAAGTCTTTTATAAAATTTTCTTTGAGCAAAGATTTTCTATGAGAAATTTCCTTAAGAAGATATTTTCTATGAAAATTCTCTTTCACAAGATATTTTCTATGACGATACTTTTCGGGATTAGATTTTAAATAAACTTATTTTCAAGAAAAGATTTTTTATAAAAATTATATTTATGAAGACATTTTCTATAAGAATCTCTCTTAAAAGAATTTTTTTGTAAACATTTTTCTCTTACAATAAATTTTCTAAAAGAAATTCCCTCATAAGGCGACATGCTACACAAATTCTCTCTTTAATTTTTTTCTTTAAGAAAATTCTTTGATAAGAGAAATTCCGAAAAAAAAAATAGAAAAATTATCTTAATAAATTCTCTCTTAAGAAAAAAATTTCCAGAAAATCTCTCTTAAGGAAAAAAATCTATCTTAAGAGAAATTTTCTAAAAAGTTTTATCTTAAGAGAATTTTACTACAAAAAAACTCTCTCCTAAGAGGAATATTTGTATAAAAAACTCTCTCTTAAAAGAAATTTTCTATAAAAACTCTTTTTTAATAGAAATTTTCTATAAACATATTTTTTTTTAGAAATTTTCTATAAAAAATTCTCACTTACGAAAAATTTTTTATAAAAAATCAGTTTTTGAAAATTTTTCAATAAAAAATCTCTCTTAAGAGAAATTTTAAATAAAAATTATATCTTAAGAGGAATCCATTAAAAGTCATCTTTTCTTAAACATATTCACTAAAGAGAAATTTTTTATGAAAAAAATATTTAAGAGAAATATTCTCTTAAGAGATTATCGTAAAGGAATTTTCCTCTTAAAAAATTGTGCACATTTTTAGCTTAAAAAAAATTATGTTAAAAGCTCTATGAATAAAAAATTCTCTTAAGAGAATTTTTCGATTAAAAAATTCTCTTAAGAGAAATTTTCGATTAAAAAATTCTCTTAAGAGAAATTTTCGATTAAAAAATTCTCTTAAGAGAAATTTTTTTAATTTTCTTAAGAAAAATTTTCAAACAAATAATTCTCTTAAAAGAAATTTTCTATTAAAAATTTTCTTGAAAAAAGTTATCTATTAAAGATTCTCTTAAAAGAATTTTTCTATTAAAAATTCTACTAAGAGAAAATTTGTATAGAAAAAATATTTCTTTCTTAAAAAAAAGAAATATTTTATTCTCTCTTTCTCATATATTCAACAACATGGAATTTTTGAAATATTTTTTTCTAAATTTCATTTAATTAATTTTACAAGTAAAATAAAAATTCACTAAACCATGACAAAAATTAGTTAAGTTTATTCACAACAAGATAATAATTACTATAAATATATGTTTGTATGTAGTTAGATGTTGATGATTTTGTTCTATATAAAAATTTCTATTTAGAAAATTTTTCGAAAAAAAAACAAACAAACTACAACAGAATAATTGTCATCATATGAACATTAGTTAAGCTCTAATAAACATTAAGAATTTTCAAAATAAAATGCTTAAACAGATTCCTAAAACCCCTCAACCTAAATCAAACGCATTCACATACATAAGAAATCATATTTGGAAACAATTTTGAAATTCAAACATCTCGATGTCAAAATTCATGATGATGATGAAGATGAAGATGACGATTATTGTCATCTCATAAACAAAGTAAACATCTGTTAATCGAATTAACAATTAAATTCTCTTATTTTTATAGAGTTCTCCCACTCTCTCTCTATCTCCTCCCTTCCTCACTAACACCAATTTATTTTCTATTTTATGGTTTAGAAAAAAACACTTGTTTTAGTAAAAATAAATTTAATAAAATATTCGAAACATGTCGAAACAATAATTGTCATTAGGAAAGGGTTTCAGTAATAAATATTTTAACTTTTAGTAGCAACCCGAACAACAACAACTACAACACACTGACAAAAGCAATAAATACTTGTTACAACAGGAAATACACACCTCTCGGATTTTAAGGGAGAGAAAAAAAAACGAAAATTTATGTTCAGATACATTTTAGAATATTTATTTCATAGAGAAACGAAAAAATAGAGAATTTAGTGAATCAAATGTTTCGTAGGTGGTGATTTACAGCACAATTTATGGGATTTTTCTTTTATTTTAAATTAAATATTTTTCTCTTTCTTATATTCACTCAAACGATTAGAAGAATATAAAATGAGGGTAAAAAGTAAGAGAAACATAAAATATTTTCTTTAGAATGTTCAAGGAACTGAACTTGAAAAAAAATCTCTTAAGCGAAATTTTCTATGAACAAAAATTCTCTTAAAAGAAATTTTCTATGAAAAAAAATCTCTTAAGAGAAATTTTCTCTTAAGAGAAA
This sequence comes from Cochliomyia hominivorax, assembly GCA_004302925.2. Lineage (NCBI taxonomy): Eukaryota > Metazoa > Arthropoda > Insecta > Diptera > Calliphoridae > Cochliomyia > Cochliomyia hominivorax. The sequence goes on along the minus strand of PYHX02000158.1, from coordinate 90,968,972 downwards.
TTTTCTATGAAAAAAATTCTCTTAAGAGAAATTTTCTATGAAAAAAAAATCTCTTAAGAGAAATTTTCTATGAAAAAAAAATCTCTTAAGAGAAATTTTCTATGAATAAAAATTCTCTTAAGAGAAATTTTCTATGAATAAAAATTCTCTTAAGAGAAATATTCTATGAACAAAAATTCTCTTAAGAGAAATTTTCTATGAAAAAAATTCTCTTAAGAGAAATTTTCTATGAAAAAATCTCAAGAGAAATTTTCTATGAAAAAATTTTATAAAAATTTTCTACAAAAAAAAAATAATTTTTTATTAATGTTGAACTCATTACCCTTCAACTGACATGTCTCTAAAGTGATTGAATTCCTTTTCTTATTTCTAAACATTTGTTGTCTTAATGTTCTTTTTTCTTATAAATAAAAATCTTCTTAAGTTTTATAAAAACATGTTACAACATGTTCAGACAAAGTCTTAAAGAAAAACGAAAAACTATTTCCTTTACACACACACACTCACATAAATTTGTTAAAATTAAAGTTTTTCAACTAAATTTCAATTTAGAAGTTTAAATTCCAAATCTTTGAACAAGACAAAGAGTGATACAAAGAGAGGGAGTAAATTAAGAGAGTAAATGGGAATTGTTTAAGTGGTTTTAATGTTTTTCCGGTTGTAAAAACAATGGAAAACACATTTTCAAAATATTTTGCCTGACTAAAGGAAAAGACAATAAAAATAAATTAAGAAAATTGTAAGGAATTTAAATGAGAGAAATTAAAGAAAACGAAAATTTTGTTTGAAAAATTCCTTCAAGTTTCGGCAGTTAAAACTTGCCGGCTAAAGAAAGAGTGAAAATATTTAAACCCTTTTTAAATAAATCCAATTTTACTTTTGTTACTTTAATTTGGGATTTTTAAATTATGTCCTCATCTTCGTTCCTCCTGAAGATTTTCATTTAAACTCTTAAATTTTTACATGTCTGTCGTCTTTTCCTGCTGCCTTTCCAAGAACAGAAATTTTATTTCGAACTTTTTTTTTCGAAAACAATAAAATTCAATTTTTCCTGCTGGTGCTGCTGCTCCACCTTTTTCCAAACGTTTTTTAATTGTCTCGTAAATTGTAACCCAAAAGATCAAGTTAATTTGTTAAAAATGATTTTCTAAGTGCAACCTAAAACAACAACAACACCAACAACTCAAACCATAACGTGCTGGAATTTCAGAACTTTTGCTAAACAAATTGTGAGAAATTTTAATTAAAAATTTTCAAGTATTTAAAAACAACAACAACAAATCGTGGTTATGTTGAAGGAAAAAGAACTTAAAATTGTAATCGATAAACATGAAAAGTACTGTTGGAAGAAAACTTTCAAGAGTTTTCATTGTTTACGAAAAAACAGGTAAAATTTGTGAAAAATTGGAGAAAAGTTTAAAAGGGATTCAAATATTTGATAATCTAATGAGTTTTATTGGAATTAAAGTTTAATTAAAGTAAGGGGAACGAGGACTGAAGTAGAACTGAACTCGATCCGATCTGGAACTGAGGTAGAACAGAACTAGAAATGAACTAGAACTGAACTACAATTGAATTAGAACTGAACCACAACTGAACTAGAAATGAACTAGAACTGAACTACAATTGAATTAGAATTGAACTACAACTGAACTAGAAATGAATTAGCACTGAACTAAAACTGAACTACAATTGAATTAGAACTGAACTACAACTGAACTAGAAATGAATTAGCACTGAACTAAAACTGAACTACAATTGAATTACAACTGAACTAGAAATGAATTAGAACTGAACTACAATTGAACTAGAAATGAATTAGAACTGAACTAGAAATGAATTAGAACTGAACTACAATTGAATTAGAACTGAAGTAGAACTGAACTGAACTAGAAATGAACTAGAACTGAACTACAATTGAATTAGAACTGAAGTAGAACTGAACTAGAAATGAACTAGAACTGAACTACAACTGAACAAGAAATGAACTAAAACTGAACTACAATTGAATTAGAACTGAAGTAGAACTGAACTACAATTAAATTAGAACTGAACTAAAACTGAACTACAATTGAATTAGAACTGAACTACAACTGAACTAGAAATGAATTAGAACTGAACTAGAAATGAATTAGAACTGAAGTAGAACTGAACTGAACTAGAAATGAACTAGAACTGAACTACAATTGAATTAGAATTGAAATACAACTGAACTAGAAATGAATTAGAACTGAACTAAAACTGAACTACAATTGAATTAGAACTGAACTACAACTGAACTAGAAATGAATTAGAACTGAACTAGAAATTAATAAGAACTGAAGTAGAACTGAACTACAATTGAATTAGAACTGAAGTAGAACTGAACTACAATTGAATTAGAACTGAACTACAACTGAACTAGAAATGAACTAAAACTGAACTACAATTGAATTAGAACTGAAGTAGAACTGAACTACAATTGAATTAGAACTGAACTACAACTGAACTAAAACTGAACTACAATTGAATTAGAACTGAAATAATGCTGAAATTGAATTAAATTAGAACTGAACTACAACTGAATTAGAACTGAAATAAAGCTGAAATAGAACTAACTGAACTACAATTGAACTTCGACTGAACTAAACTGACTGAGAGTACAACTCATTAAAAGGTGAGTTAAAATTAAAAGTCTGTTAAATGAAACTAAATTCTAATAATTAAATTCATCGAATCATTTCCTCTTTAATTAATTTACAACAACAAAAAATCTTGATGAACCGAAACATAATATAAATTTGTCATTTGATAATTTAATATGAAAATCATATGACAACAAACATAAAACAAATACCAGCGACCATTTTGTAATTTTATAATAAACACGAAGTGATATATCACTTGTCATCATAGTCACGTCATTATCATCATCAAGTGACATGAACATATGAGGGATGTAAGAATACAATAAATGTTGTTTTTGTTGTAATCACAAACAAAAATTATAAAACAAAAATACAAATACACAAACACACACACATACAAACAAACATTCAGTTTTCGGAATAAAACTCCCCCCAAAGCTATAAAAAGGATAATAATTGTAATCGGGGAAAGAAAACAGAATAATGAAGATGATAAAAATTTATGATGAACATGATGATATAATTATGATGACAAATGTTAATGAATTTCTCTCCTTTTTCCTGCGTCTTGTCATATTTTTGATATTTTGTTTAACAGTTTTCTATAATTAAAGGATTTTTTTTGTGTGCGGGGGAGACTGAGTTTCGGATGTTTTGTAATTATAAAAGTTTTTTTGTTTGCCAACAAATTTTTATTATTTTTTATTTATTTATAGAACTCGAAATGTAGCAATTAATTTTTATGAGAAATTAAATAAAAGTTGTATAAAGAATATAATTAAAAGTTGGGATTTTTATGAGTTTTTTTCTTTTTTTGATGAGATTTTGGTGGAAAATAGAAAAACTATAAATGACATAATGATAATATTTAGTCATCGTATTTAGGAAGATAAAAAAGAGCCAACAGCCATCCTATCGCTAACTTTTATCTCAGAGACCAACATTTTTTTTATTATCACATTATTTTCCACAAATTTTATTATTTTTTTTAATTTTCCTCATTTTAGATTTTCTTCTTAAAATCAGTTTCTTTTCTTCTGATTCATTCTCATCTGTGTCACCACTAAATTTTTTCTCATATGTCAGGATGGCCGAGCGGTCTAAGGCGCCAGACTCAAGTGTAATAACTTGCTTTGTCGAAACAAAGTGTTCTAAAGAGCGTTCTGGTCCTCTCTGAGGGCGTGGGTTCGAATCCCACTTCTGACAAGAATCTTTTTTTTTGTTATTTTCTTTTTTAATTAATAAAAAACAGAAAAAATAGGGACTTCAGTCCAGTACTTATTTCGAAGGTCATAGAAAGTATATGGAGACATTTTACTGAAATGAATTTCATATGTTGTTCAAGTTTAGTACAGTTCAAGTTATTTTCAGTAATTCAGTTCTATTTCAATTCAAGTTTAGTTCTAACTCGATTCTGGTAAAGTTCTAGCACAGTTCTTGTTCTAGTTCAGTTCTCCTTCAGCTGTAGTTCATTTATAGTTCAGTTGTAGTTCAGATCTGTTTCAAATCAAGTTCAGTTCCAGATCAGTTATAGTTCAGTTCTAGTTCAGTTCTAGTTCAATTCTAGTTCAGTTCATTTCTAGTTCAGTTTTAAGTCAGTTCTAGTTCAGTTATGCTTCAATTCTATTTCAATTCTAGTTCAGTTTTAGTTCAGTTCAGTTATAGTTCAATTCTATTTCAATTCTAGTTCAGTTTTAGTTCAGTTTTAGTTCTGTTTTAGTTCAATTCTAGTTTAGTTTTAGTTCTAAGTTCAGTTCCAGTTCAGTTGTAGTTACATGTGAGATGTTGCATATTTCACACTTATTATTTGAACCATAAAAATACCCCAACTATGGACGACGTGGAACCACAACATGTGCAAAAATAATCTTCAATTTAATTTTGCAACAATTTTCCTTTGAGGTTTTAATGTTTTTTTTTGTTGCTTAAAACTTAACAAAAGTTCAGTTTCTTATTCTTGTAATCTTTTTTTTGTTTCCTTCCACAATTTTGTAATCGTTTTACTGTTATTGACAGCTTAACAGTTAATTTAGCTGTCATATGTGTACTTGTTGGTGTTGTTGTTTTTGTTGTTGTTTTTCTTCCTGTGGGTCATATGATAATTTAATGTATTTTTTTCATACGTAATTTTTACTATTTCTGTCTTTGTTTTTCATTTATGTGGTTTTAGGAAAATATGATGGTTTTTTAGAGATACACGTACATACACACGCACACACACATAAAGACACATTCAAACATTAAGGTGGAGAGAATGTTTTGTGATGATGGTGGTGGCGGTAGTGGTTTTGTAATTTTTTGCATTTTGCGGTTAATGTTTCATTATCTTAATCTTGTGAATATAAAAATGTTTGTATGTATGTTTGTATGTGCGAGTGTGTGTAATTTGTGTCATACACATAAAATTTATTTGCTTTATTTTTATGAGTTGTCGCTTTAAATGAAACAAAACTTTTGCAGGTTTTTCTTTCCCTGTTGTTATTATTCTATCGCTGACCCATCGCTGACGGGTCACGTATCACTTATTACCACCTAAAGGCAGTTAATGTGTTCTCAGGAATTGAGAAAAGAATGAAAAGGTGTGTATGTGTTACGAATTTTTTTTTATGGGAAAAGTGTATAGAAATATTGGAGTGATTGAGGATTTTGATTGAAGGGAGAAATGAACTAGAACTGTAATAGAATCTAAATTGGAATCTGAACTAGAATCTGAATTAACATCTGAACTAGAACTGAACTAGAATTGAACTAAAACTGATCTGGAAATGAACTAGAATTGAACTAAAACTGAACTAGAAGTGAAATAGAACTGAACTGAACTGGAACTGAACTAAAACCGAACTAGAACTGAACTAGAAGTGGACTAGAACTGAACTGAACTGAACTAAAACTGAACAGGAACTGAACTAGAACTGACTAAGACAGTTTGAGAACTGAAACTGAACTAGAACTGAACTGGAAATGAACTAGAACTGAACTGGAATTGAAGCTGGAACTCAACTAGAACTTAACTTAAACTGAACTAAAACCGAACTTAAACTGACTAAGACAGTTCGAGAACTGGAACTGAACTAGAACTGAACTAAAACTGAACTGGAAATGAACTAGAATTTAACTAGAACTTAACGAGAAGTGAACTAGAAGTGAACTAGAACTGAACTAAAACTGAACTAGAACTGAACTGGAAATGAACTAGAACTGAACTGGAATTGAAGCTGGAACTCAACTAGAACTGAACTAAAACTGAACTAGAACTGAACTAGAATTTAACTAGAACTTAACTACAAGTGAACTAGAACTGAATGAAAACCCAACTAGAACTGAACTTTAACTGAACTAGAACTGACTAAGACAGTTCGATAACTGAAGCTGAACTGGAACTGAACTAGAAGCGGACCAGAACTGAACTGAAATTGAACCTGGAACTGAACTAGAACCATGAACTTAAACTCACATAGAACAAAACATAAAATGGAGATCGGAAATAGAGAACTCTCCACACACGTATTATTTCTCAATTCCCGTTATTCCTTTCAAAGAAATTATTCAAAAAAGAATGTTTGTTTGTATTTCAAACATAAAATGCTCAAACATTTTACAACTTATAAAGTTTGTTTTACAACATCCAATTAGCGAAAGTTGTATGGAAATAAATAGGTAAACTAAACCGGTATTAAACAGATTTTTTCTTTATGGCCAATAAACTCCATTTTAGCTATTTAAACTATAGTTTAGTGTAGGTTGCTGTGCTACCAAACAAACACACATAATCTTGGCTGAACATTTTTAGTTTCACATTTTATGCCCAAAATGTAGGTGTCGAACTAAATTTGATGACATTTCTTTTGTATTAAAAATAAAAGATTTTTAAAGGTGATTTTATGGTTGTGGACTGTTGTTATAGAGCAATAAAATTTTAATAGCATTTTTGCAATACATAAAAGTTGCAAAAAAGATCTATTAAATAACGGAAATACAAAGTAGCAAAATCTACTTTTTTATTACGCGGATTAATTATATTCGAGACATTTCCGAAGGGATAAATTTTGCAAGTTTATTTTTATTGTAAAGCCAAAATGTTGCAAGTGGGATTGTTGCAATATAAATTTCTTAATTTATACTTTACCGGATTTAGATTTAAAGCAGGAAAACCTCTTGTTTAACTTACCTGAAATGAAGAAAAATACAATTTTATTAGAAATTACATTTATAATTAAAGTTGCAATACAAAAATTAACTCTAAAATAGCATTGCAATACTATTGCAATGTTAAATTCTATATGATAATCAAATTGTTATAACAAATTGTCAATAAAACTCTAATTGCAATGTCGAATTCATCATGAAAGATTAATCGCAATGGTAAAATGTTTATGAGAAACAAATTGCAATACTGAAATCATTGTATAAAGCCAATTGCAATAACGAATTCCTTGTAAAAGTTCAATTGCAATGACAAATTTTCTACAATATAGAGTGACAATGTTTTTTCTTTTAAAATGTAATTGCAATGCCAATATTTTAGCTAGAAAAAAATTGCAATGCAATTGTTTTTATAAAAATCGAATTGCAATATCACATTTTTGTATAAAAAACAAATTGCTTTGACGAAGTTTTTATGAAAATCAAGTGAAAACTAAATTGCAATGCTTAAAAACATATTGCAATGCTTAAAATCTAATTGCAATGCCAAATTTGTTATAAAAATCCAATTGCAATGGCAAATTTTCCTTGAGAATCGACTTCTCATGACAACTTTATCATAAAAATCCAATCGCAATTCAAAATTTTCAATAAAAATCGAATTGCAATGTTTAATGGTAATAAAAACAAAGTGGAATAGCTTTTGCAATATAAAATAAGTTTTGCAATAGTCAACTTTTCTTGAATTAGGTGTTGCAATGTAAAATTTAATATGGAAGAGGTCTCGCAATGTAAAAATTTAATATAAAATTGGTCTTGCAATGCAAAATTGACTATAGAATTGATCTTACAATGGTCAATTTTCCATGGAATAGGTTTTGCAATGTAAAATATATGATAAAAGAGTTCTTGCTATGGGCAATTTTGTATGAAATAAGTCTTGCAATGGTCAATTTTTCTTGGAAATAGTCTTGCAATGTAAAATTTAATAAGGAATAGATCTTGCAATGTAAAAGCGATTAGAAATAGGTCTTGCAATGGCCAATTTTCAATGGAATAGGTCTTGCAACGTAAAATTTAATACGGAATTGGTTTTACAATTTAAAAAATAGGTCTTGCAATGGAAAATTTAGTATAAAATAAATCTTGCTACGATCACTTTTCCATGGAATATGTCTTGAAATGACCAGTTTTCAATAGAATAGGTCTTGCAACATAAAATTTTATATCGAATAGGTCTTGAAATGTAAAATTTATTAGAAAATAGGTCTTGCAATGGCCAATTTTCAATGGAATATGTCTTGCAACGTAAAATTTAATACGGAATAGGCATTGCAATTAAAAATATAGGTCTTACAATGGGAAATTTAGTATAAAATAAATCTTTTCCATGGAATATGTCTTGCAATAGCCAATTTTCAATGGATTAAGTCTCGCAACGTAAAATTTAATACGGAATAGGTCTTGCAATTTAAAATATAGGTCTTACAATGGGAAATTTAGTATAAAAAAGATCTTGCAACGTTTACTTTTTCATGGAATATGTCTTGCAATGGCCAATTTTCAATGGATTAGGTCTTGCAACGTTAAATTTTATATGGAATAGGTCTTGAAATGTAAAATTGATTATCAATAGGTTTTGCAATGGTCAATTTTCAATGGAATAGGTCTTGCAACGTAAAATTTAATATGGAATAGGTGTTGCAATTAAAAAATAAGTCTTGCAATGGAAAATTTAGTATTAAATAGGTTTTGCAATACCCAATTTTCAAAGGAATTGGTCTTGCAATGGTAAAATTTTCATTAATTTATGATGTATTTTAAACATTTAACTATAGTTTCTAATATTTTCCTACCTTTTTTGACCTACAAAAAAAGCTTCATTAAGCCATTAACCATTAGAGCTCTGAACTGGTTTCCTTTATTGTTTATTTATACTGTTTTTCTATTAATAATTTGTTTTTCTATAGAAGAGAACATAAAAACGAAATAAACTCATTTTATAGTCATAATCAACAAGAAGATGCACAGAATCAGTAGTTTTGGTTTCTAACCATATTTTTGCTTTCTTTTTTACGTTTGCATCTGAATGCATCTGAAACTTTGCTACTGTAAGATTTACTTAAAGCATATTTTTCAATACCTGAACAGATATGAACATATCTGTTCAAGTATTGAATGCTGATGATGATTTCAATAATTTCCATCACACACAGTCAGGCGGACGGACGAATGGATGGATGGACAGAAAGACAGACATAAAATCAACATGGTAATGACCAATAACTTATTTACTACGTTTTACCACGATTCCTCTGTATTTATGCTACTAAACACAACACAACACAACAAGTCAAAGACACAAACACATACACACACACACATATTTATTCGTTGGAATCTGTTGTATTCACTTTAGATGCCATGACCACCAGCTAAACCAACCACTCTAACACATGACTATTTTTCATATATTTCTCAAGTAAACGATTTTGAGGAGCGTAAAAGAAAAACCACAGGAGAGAAACAAAACAACACCACGAATAACAACAACAAATGTTGGATAATGTAAAAGTTATTAGTTGGAAAAAAATGGTTTTCTTTTCTGTAATTCATTTATGGTTAATTTCTTGCAATAATTTTGTTGAAAGAATAAAGAATTATGATAATAAATTAAAGGTTTATTAAAGCAAAACAATATTTAATATTAAACTTTTTAGAGGAATCAACTTGCAATGCTATAGAAACTTTATAAAAATAACTTGCAATGTTAGAATTCCCAAGAAAATGCTTTGCAATGCCTTAATTTCCATGTAAAATTTCTTGCAATGCCAAAATTTTGTAAAAAAGATTCTTGCAATGTCATAATTTTTTTAGAAAATATCTTGCAATGTTATAATTTCTATAGAAAATTTCTTGCAATACTTTTATTTCTTAAAAAAATTCTTTGCAACGCTATATTTTCTGTAGAAAGTGCCTAAAAATGTAATAATTAAAAAAAATGTCTTGCAATGCCATAGTTTTATAAAAAATGTCTTGCAAGACCATAACTTCTATAGAAAATAAATTTAAATGCTATGAATTCTATATAAAATAACTTGCAATACTATAATTTATATAGAAAATGTCTTGCAAGACCATAATTTGTAAAGAAAATGTCTTGCAAGACCATAACTTGTAAAGAAAATGTCTTGCAAGACCATAACTTGTAAAGAAAATGTCTTGCAAGACTATAATTTGCAAAGAAAATATCTTGCAAGACCATAATTTATAAAGAAAAGGTCTTGCAATGCCAAAGTTTACATATCAAATGTCTTGCAAGACCATAATTTCCAAAAAAAACCTTGCAAAGCTGTTAGTTCCAAAAAAGGTGTCTTGCAATGCCATAATGTCTAAAGAAAATGTCTTGCAATGCGATAATTTCTAAAAATATTTTGCAATGATATAATTTCTAAAGATTTTGTCTTGCAATGTCATTATTATATAAAAAATGCCTTGCAATACCATATATTCTATAGAAAATATTTTACAACCATATTACTTGTAAAGAAAATATCTTGCAATGATATTATTTCTAAATGAAATGTTAAAATTTCTACAGAAATTAACTTGAAAACCTCTATATACCTATATAATATGTCTTGCAATACCATAATGTCTATAAAACATAATTTTAATGTTCAAATTTCCATAACAAATATCTTGCAACGTAGTAATTTTTATAAATATTGTATTTAAATACTATAATTTCTATAGCGAGTGTTTTGCAATACTACAGTTTCGATGTAAATTGTCTTGCAACGCGATAACTCTTAAAGAAAATATGTTGCAGTTTTACTACGGAAAATATATTGCAATGCAAAGTTACTAAGGAAAATTATAAAACCTGAAATTTTTAAAATTGCAATACGAAAATATTTTAACGGGGGTATTGCAAAGGGAAATTCTATATTGAAATCGTATAGCAAAGTAAAATTCTGTCCAAAAATGGTAGTGCAAAGGAAAATTTTATGAAGGAATGGTATTGCAAAGTAAATGTCTGCTAAAAGTGGTATTGCAAAGTAAAATTCTTTATTGGAATAGTGTGTCAAAGTAAAATTTTAATTAAAAATTGTATTGCAAAGTGAAATTTTATAATGGAACGGTATTGCAAAGTAAGATTCTGTTCAAAAATGATATTGCAAAGTGAAATTTTATAATGAAACGGTATTGCAAAGTAAAATTCTACTTGAAAAAGGTATCGCAAAGTAAAATTCTATAAAGGAATGGTATTGCAAAGTAAAATTCTGTTCAAAAATGGTATTGCAAAGTGAAATTTTATAATGGAACGGTATTGCAAAGTAAAATTCTACTTGAAAAAGGCATCGCAAAGTGAAATTCTATAAAGGGTAAAGGTATTGCAAAGTAAAGTATTTGCATTGAAACGCTTTTGCAATGTAAAATATTTTACAGAAAGAGTATTGCAATGTGAAATTTTCTCAAAAAATGAATGCCATGGTATTGCAATATGAATTTTTCTGTAGAAATGATATTGCGAAGCATAAAATACTATAGAAATGTTATTGCAAAATGATATTATTTAAAAAATGACATTGCAATAAAAAATTTTCTGCAGAAATATTATTGCAATGAAGATTTCTCTGCAGAAATGATATTTCAGTGTAGAAAATTCTATAGGAACAGTATTGCAATGTTACATTTTTTATAAAAATGATATTGTAATGTGAAATTTTCTATAGAAAAGATATTGCAATGAAGATTTTCTATAGAAATGGTATTGCAATGAGCATTCTTCTATAGAGATTTTATAGAATGGTATTGCAATATGAATTTTTTATAGAAATGGTATTGCAACATGAGTTTTCCCATAGAAATAATATTGCAATGTGATATTTTCTACAAAAAATATTGTTGCAATAATATATTTTCCTATGAAATGGTATTGCAACATTAAAATTTGTAAAAAAATAACATTGCAAGTTAAATTTTTCTAAAAAAAAATAGTATTGCAATGTAAAATTTTCTTTAGATTGCAAATTGCAATAAAAAATTTATCCCTTAAATTTCATTAATTCCCGCTATTTTTTTGCTTATGCCACCTGCATTTCAGCCTTGCACTAGTGATTTTTCGCTTTCCATTCCCTTCCTCTATATTCTGTAGGCAATTAACATGCATGCATTTTTTGTTTTCTTTTTGTGGGTGTTGCAACATGTTTGTGTTTGAATTGTTTTTGTAACGTAATTCCCATTGGAATTCATAGAAGTTCAACACGAAATAAAATTTTCCTCCATCAGTTGTCAATATGAATTGTGATTTATTCAAGCATAAATTTCAGAAAAAAACCAATAACCAAACAATTCTACTCATTCCCCCTATAACCTTCCTCCCTCGTACATTTCCATTATTATGCTCCTTTTGCAATGAATGTTATTAAAGTTATAAATAAATAGAGATTGAAGGTACAAAAAAAGAAACATAAATAAATTTTATTTAAAAATTATAAATTCAAAACACATATCATCCTTTTGCAACACAAAGAGAGGGAGTGAGAGAGAGAGAGAGAGGAAGAGGGAGTGAGAGAGAGAGAGAGAGGAAGAGGGAGTGAGAGAGAATATATTTATTTTTTCAAATAATATTGAATAAATGAATTGTTAACTTGAAAAATATTGTAACAATAATGTGACAGACATAGAAAATGAATGGGTGAAAGAAGGAGAGAGAGGGAGAGATGGAAAGAGAGAGAGGGAGAGAGAATATTATGTTATTTGCATATTTCAATGTCTCCTCTTCTACACAAATCAAATGCAATTTGAACTTGGGCAATTGAATTGGTGCGCGCAATCAATATTAATTGTTGGAAAATTTAATTAGAAGATTTATTGGTTATGGAATTAATTATGGAATGATTGATATAATGAATGGATAAATATTAGTGTACAGTATAAGTCAGGATGGCCGAGCGGTCTAAGGCGCCAGACTCAAGTGTTAAAACTTGCTCTGTTTCAGCAGAGTTGTATTCTCGAGCGTTCTGGTCCTCTCTGAGGGCGTGGGTTCGAATCCCACTTCTGACAAAGAATATTTTTGTTTTCTATCTTTAAATAAATAGACGTCATTTCAATATAAAGACTTCAAAATACCAAATATCCAAATATGACATAGAATGTCAGATTTGATTTCTTCAGATCTTCTTACGACCAAATTATGACTTCAAATCAGAAAATCGATTATATAAAATCGCTAATTGTTTATGACAATTGGATCCCCAATGATAGCAAAGGTATTTTATGAAATCCAGGATCGAAGGACTAGAAGTAGTTTTATAGGAATCCAATTATTTTCGTAATCAACTTTGTGCGTCCTGTTTTTTTATATGTCAGGATGAACGAGCGCTCTAAGGCTTGAACAGACTTTTATTCTAAAGCGTTTTGCTTCTCTCTGAGGGGAAGGATTCCGATTCCCACTTCTGATAAAGATTATTTTTGAAATAAAATTTCGATAAAGTTTATAAAACGTCAGGAATCATTTGTAGGTAATATAACCATTATAGTTGTTGCTTGATCTATTTGAAATCTTTGGAATCATATGGGGTAGTGTACGAATCTTCCGATCTAATTGAATTTGTGAAAAAGAGTTTAGTATTTGCAAGAAATCTGTTGAATTAAAATCGGCTGATAAAGGGAAGTAAAAATTTCGAAATTATTTATAAGGAGTTAAGAAATTTAAAGATTGAGGTTCCAGGATAAATGGTACGCAGTTTGGATTGAAAATACAAATTTGAAATTAGAAAATTTGGTTTAAATTTTTTTTTTTAATTTTTCGAAATTTCCTCTCTTAGTTATCAACTGTCAGGATGGCCGAGCGGTCTAAGGCGCCAGACTCAAGTGTTAAAACTTGCTCTGTTTCAACAGAGTTGTATTCTCGAGCGTTCTGGTCCTCTCTGAGGCGTGGGTTCGAATCCCACTTCTGACAAATAATATTTTTGAAATTAAATTCTGAGAAAATTATAAAGTTGGAATCTTGGAAGTAATATTTCATAGAAATAGAATGATCTAGATCAAAAGATCTATTTGAAACCTTATGGAGCTGTTTATTAACGTCTTCGAAACAAGAATCTAGTGTTTGCAAGAAATCTGTTGAATTCAACCAGATAAAAATACATCTATGAATTTAAAAATGATTTAAGAAATTTTCACCAATTGGCGTTCGGGAATAGATTGGACAAAATTCAGACTAAAAGTAGAAATTCGGAATTTTAAGTTGATATTTCAGAAATTTAAAAAAAAAAAAATGCAAAATTTGAGATCCTTCCAGCGCCAGACTCAAGTGTTAAAACTTACTCTGCCCTAGCAGAGTTGCATTCTCGAGCGTTCTGGTCCTCTCTGAGGGCCCACTTCTGACAAGAGTTTTTTTCTTATTATTTTAAAGGAAAATATAATTTTTCTTCTTAATTCGTTACACATTTTTCACTTTTCCCTTAAATGTCTGATCAATAATTCGTTTATCTCTCTCTACGTAATCTTTTTTAACCCCCTTGATTAATGATTCTGAGAAAGATTAATGATTTTCTGATATTGAAGATAAATAAAAGAATTAGTTACACAAAAAAATTTTCATCTTCAAAAGAAAATCTAATTTTTTTCTCCAAGAAAATTAATTTTGAGAAAATAATTAAAATTAATGAATCTCTTAATTCAAATTACCTTAATGAATCCAATGAAAATTGGCAACAAAGGCCGACTGACGTTAGACAATAAGAGAGATTAGTGGATTCTTTTATAGGAAATCTAATCTTTCATATGAATTTTTTGTGGTTAAAACTTAAAAGCTGCCGCCTTTTTTATAGAACTTGAGTTAGTTTTTGTTTGCTATAGTAAAAACACAATATTGCGTGTTTCAATTTGTTTAAATCTGTAGTGTCAATTAATATTAAATTTACCTTCATGAAGGCAAAATGTCTTTGGGAAAAAAAGTTATTAAATCAAAAGTAAAACATTATTTTACTCTTTCATTTGTCGGTTTCTGGGTCTGATTTTGTTCATGTCACAAATTTAGATAATAATAGCAAAATATAGTCATAATTTAGCTACTGTTTTCACAAAGAGCACAGATAAAGTGCTACATTACACTTTCAAATGTAAAGAAAATCATTAAAATCAAATTAACTTTTTTAGTCAAATAATATGAAAACAGATTTTCATTATTTTCAAAAAATAGTAATTTTTTAAAGAGGTAAAAATAAATTTTATTAAAACGTAAAATTCCAATTTGAAAACATTTTAAAAATTGATAGAAAATTTAAAAAAAGTCTCTTTGTCAGAAGTGGGATTCGAACCCACGCCCTCAGAGAGGACCAGAACGCTCGAGATTACAACTCTGTTGAAACAGAGCAAGTTTTAGCACTTGAGTCTGGCGCCTTAGACCGCTCGGCCATCCTGACAGTTGACAATTAAGAGAGGAAATTTCGAAAAATTAAAAAAATAATATTAAAAGCAAAATCTTCCAATTTCAAATTTGTATTTTCAATCTGAACTGCGTACCATCTATACTGGAACCTTAATCTCTTAATTTCTTAACTCCTTATAAATAATTTCGAAATTTATAATTCCCTTTTCCACTCGATTTTAATTCAACAGATTTCTAGCAAATACTAGACTCTTTTTCACGAATTCAATTAGATCGGAAGCTTCGTACACTACCCCATATGATTCCAAAGATTTCACTACCCCATATGATTCCAAAGATTTCAAATAAATCACGCAGTAACTGAAATCGTTATATTCCCTACGAATAATTCCTGACATTTATAAACAAACTTTTAATTCTTTTTTTGGAATTTAATTTCAAAAATAATCTTTATCAGAAATGGGATTCGGAACCAAATTTCTGAATCCAAGAAATGGGATTCGGAACCAAAACGCTCTAGAATCAAAGTCTGTTCCAGACATAGAGCGCTCATCCATCCTGACATATGAAAAACAGGACGCACAAACTTGATTACGAAAATAATTGGATTCCTATAAAACTACTTCGAGTACTTCGATCCTGGATTTCATAAAATACCTTTGCTATCATTGGGGATCCAATTGTCATAAACAATTAGCGACTTTATATAATCGATTTTCTGATTTGAAGTAATAATTAGGTCTTAAGAAGATTTGAAGAAATCGGAATCATGACAACACTCTATGTCATATTCTGGATCGGGGGTTCTCGGATATTTCTTATTTTAAAGTCTTTATATTGAAATGACGTCTATTTATTTAAAGATGGAAAAGTTTTTTATTGTAACAAAAATGTTCTTTGTCAGAAGTGGGATTCGAACCCACGCCCTCAGAGAGGACCAGAACGCTCGAGATTACAACTCTGTTGAAACAGAGCAAGTTTTCACACTTGAGTCTGGCGCCTTAGACCGCTCGGCCATCCTGACATATTAACAATGGATACACAAGACCATATAAGAATACAAAAACTCTATTAAATTATTTGAAGTCCCTTGATTCTATATTCTGGACCGTTAATAAATTTAGAATGGATTTAAGAATTAATATTTGAAATCATATATCCATTTGATCTGTTCAGATCCCATCTAAGTTAATACATGGATCAGCTAGAATCGGATCACTTTTTCCGAAATTATTTTGTCCATATATTTCGTAGAAATCTCTATTTTTAGAACTGCTCTATTAATATAGTTTCCATTAGCTAGGCTAGCGATTATTATACTTTAACAAAAATATTCTTTGTCAGAAGTGGGATTCGAACCCACGCCCTCAGAGAGGACCAGAACGCTCGAGAATACAACTCTGTTGAAACAGAGCAAGTTGTCACACTTGAGTCTGGCGCCTTAGACCGCTCGGCCATCCTGACATATACACACTGATAATCAAACAGTATTGATATATAAAGAGATTACCAGTAAGTGCTTTATAAGTTGAAGCCCGATTTCAAGAAATTTGGTTATAAATGAAACAAAAAATTTTTTTAAATTGTTTTACATTAAAAAAAAAAAAAAATAAATTCTTTCCCTAAAAAATTCTTGTCAGAAGTGGGATTCGAACCCACGCCCTCAGAGAGGACCAGAACGCTCGAATACAACTCTGTTGGAAACAGAGCAAGTTTTCACACTTGAGTCTGGCGCCTTAGACCGCTCGGCCATCCTGACATGTTACCGTTAGTCAACCAAAAGCCAAACACTGATGCAAAATTTTATCTTTTTCTTAATTTTATTATTAAAAATTCTCATTATGTTTAAATTTATTTTTATATTTCTTTGTACTTTTCATAAAAGATTTTTTTATTGAAATTTAAGTAAAAAATCTTTTATTTAATTAAATAGAATTTAAGTCTATTTGATTTATAAAAGATAAGATAAATATTTAGAAAACTAATAATTTAATAATAGTAAACATAAGCGTGGGAATTGCGATCTGTTCTATTGTTGATAAATTAAATAAAAGAAGTTTGGTTTTATCTCGAGGGGCGCTTAACTATCAAATCGTTTTGTTATAGTTTTTATCATTATAATTTTTATTTAATGTTTATTTGATAGAAATGACAATAAAATTGAATTTATTAAAACTAATAGAAGTTAAATAAAGAAAACTTTACAAAATATAAGAAATTTCTTTGGAGATAAAAGAAAATGCAAATAATAAGAAATATTCAAAAGAAATCGAGATTTTATCATAAAAATTCTATTGAAATTGAAAATTAGTGATTTTATTAAGTTGCAATGCCTAATTATTGATACTAATCAACATGCAATACCCAATTTAACATAAAAATCTACTTGCAATATCCAATTTAACATAAAAATCAACTTGCAATACCCAATTTAACTTAAAAACCAACTTGCAATACCCAATTTAACTTAAAAACCAACTTGCAATACCCAATTTAACATAAAAATCTACTTGCAATACCCAATTTAACTTAAAAACCAACTTGCAATACCCAATTTAACTTAAAAACCAACTTGCAATACCCAATTTAACATAAAAATCAACTTGCAATACCCAATTTAACTTAAAAATCAACTTGCAATATCCAATTTTCTATAAAATCACATTGCAAAGTTTATTTTTTATTAAACTTGAGAAATTTTTTCTTAAGAAATGGTATTGCAAAGTGATTTTTTCTAGAAAAATGGTATTGCAATGTGATTTTTTCTAGAAAATTGTATTGCAAAGTAATTTTTTCTGTAGAAATGATATTGCAATGTGGATATTTCTATAGCAATGGTATTGCAAAGTAATTTTTTCTAGGGAAATGGTGTTGCGAAATGATTTTTTTTAGAAAATTGTATTGCAAAGTAATTTTTTTCTACAGAAATGGTATTGCAATCTGAATATTTCTTTAGCAATGATATTGCAATGCAAATTTTTCTTAAGAAATGGTATTGCAAAGTGATTTGTTTTAGAAAAATGGTATTGCGAAATAATTTTTTGGAGAAAATTTTATTGCAAAGTAATTTTTTTTACAGAAATGGTATTGCAATATGGATATTTCTTTAGCAATGATATTGCAATGCAATTTTTTCTTAAGAAATGGTATTGCAAAGTGATTTTTTCTACAGAAATGGTATTGCAATCTGAATATTTCTTTAGCAATGATATTGCAATGCAAATTTTTCTTAAGAAATGGTATTGCAAAGTGATTTGTTTTAGAAAAATGGTATTGCGAAATGATTTTTTCTAGAAAATTTTATTGCAAAGTAATTTTTTCTACAGAAATGGTATTGCAATATGTATATTTCTTTAGCAATGATATTGCAATGCAAGTTTTTCTTAAAAAATGGTATTGCAAAGTATTTTTTTCCATTGCAAAGTGATTGCAATTGTTATATTCATTAACAAATTTTGAATTTTAACTTCCTCATTAATCATACTTTTGTTATTTATTTGTTTTAGTTCTTGTAAGTACAGCTTCTATCTGTATTATTCTGCATAGAAGCCAATCAAATTATAAAAAAATAAAATCTGGAAAAAAAACAGATTCTAAAACTAAAAAAAAAATGCCGAAACCAGTTTTAGTAAAATTTTCTGAACAAAAAACAACAACAAACGAGATGAGAAGAGAAAACAAAAACAAACCGATGAAACTATAAAATACAATTTAACATTATGAAGCTGCGTGTTAGTCGATCGATACTCGCTTCTGACACTGCTTGAGGTTGAGTGAGGGCTGCAGACAGACAGATGGACGGGCGGACGGACGAATGGACAGACAAACACACACAAAAATCAAATAACTAAAAATGAGCTCAAATTTCGCTAAAAATTTGTTTTTGAAAGAAAGAAAAAAATACAACAACAAAATTATAATGAAAAAAATTTGGACAATCGCTTGTTTACAGACGATTTTAAAAAAACAAGTTTTTCATCATATGAATAATTTCGATGAAGAGAATTTTAGCTCTTTTTTTTGTTGTTGTTGTTGTTGATATGTAATCATAATGATACAAATTTGTGAAGAAAATTTTTTTGAGAAAAAAGTGAAAATACGAAATAAAGTGGAAGAAAAGAAAGATGAGATGAAATTTAAATTAAAATAAAATTTAGAAACAAAATTAAATTAAAAATTAAAAATATATATATTTTTATTCTTGAATTATTGCAATTTGAATGTCAAGCATTTTTAGTTGGCCACACCCTTTAATAATTGTTTTATTTGAACTGATTTTTCATACGCATTTGAAACCGCTAAATAGCACCTTCAGACAGACGGAAGGACGGACATTATTATTCGCACCAAAAAGCTCTCCTCTTTACCCTTCATACATACTTAAGAACCCTTTCTCTGCCCTCTAAAACTCTCTGAAGACAACCTTCTTTTTCCTTCAAAACTATTCACCCAAAAAAAAAAAAAAAAAAAAAGAACTAATAATTCTCTTTTCACCATAAAACACATACAAAAAGACTTCTTTTAATTCTTCTTTCGTTTAAAGAATCAAAAAGGTGGTGAATTATTTAAGAAAGAGATTTAAACAAAAATGTCTTTATAATGAATTTATTATAAAATTCTTTTATTCTCAATTTTAACAATAACGACTGGAAGGAAATTGAAACAGTAACCAAAACTTAATAAAAGAGAATTCTTCTTATTTCCCTAAAAAAGCTTTATTTTATTATTCAAAAAAGGCAGCCTTTTGTTAAGCTGACAGACTTATTTGTTTAGGAAACCATAAAGGTACTATTGCCTTTTGTTTCTTTGATTGAAATTTCCGAAAAGCCACCAAAATATGTCACAAATCTCCCCAAAAAAAGGTAACAAAATAATACAATTTGAAAAGAGAATATAAATGTCAACAAAAACAAGACTAAATTATTTAAAACTCATTGAAAAATCATCTTGTTTTGGCGGAAATAATTTGACAGGAATTAAAATTTAACATTGCAAAATTTTTTAAATAGGAATTTTTATATTGCCAGACATTTGCAATAAGACAATTTCAAATTACAAGATATTCGCAACTAATAATTTTACATTGTAATACTATTTCTACAGCAAAAAAAAAAAAAACAATTTGCAATACCATTTTTAAAGAGAAATTTGTATTGCAATACTATTTCTAGAGAAAATTTTTCATTGAAACACCATTTTTAAGGAAAATTTTACATTGCAATACCTTTCTTAAAGAAAATTTACATTGCAAGGCTTTTTCTAAACAAAAATTTACTTTGCAATAGCATTTCCTGAGAATTTTTTACATTGCAAAACCTTTGCCGAAGAAAAATTCTCTTTGCAATACCATTTCCAGAGAAAATTTTACATTTCAATACGATTTCTAAACAAATATTTACTTTGCAATACCATTTCTTAAGAATTTTTACATTGCAAAACCTTTCCTAAAGAAAAATTTACATTGCAATACTATTTCTAGGGAAAATTGTACATTGCAATACCTTTCCTAAAGAAAAATTTACATTGCAATACTATTTCTAAACAAAAATTTACTTTGCAATATCATTTCTCAAGAATTTTCACATGGCAAAACCTCTCCCAAAAAAAATCACTTTGCAATACCATTTCCTGAGAATTTTTTACATTGCAAATCCTTTTCCGAAGAAAAATTCTCTTTGCAATACCACTTTTAGAGAAAATTTTACATTGCAATACGTTTTCTAAAACAAGATTTACCTTGCAATACCATTTCCAGAGAAAATTTTACATTGCAACACCTTCCCTAAAGAAAAATTTACATTTCAATACCATTTCTATAGAAAAATTGGCTTTGCTATACCATTTCACTATAAAAATTTACATTCTGAAGAAAAATTTGCATAGCAATAGCATTTCTAGAGAAAATTTTTCATTGCAATACTATTTCTAGTGAAAATTTTACATTTCAAAAACTTTCCTAAAGAAAAATTCACTTTGCAACACAATTTCTATTGAAAAATTTGCATTGCAATACCATTTCTAGAGAAAATTTTTTATTGCAACATCATTCCTAAAGAAAAATTTACATTGCAATACCATTTTTAAAGAAAAAAATTACATTGCAATACCATTCCTAGAGAAAATTTTACATTGCAACACCTTTCCTAAAGAAAAAATCACTTTTCAATACTATTTTCTGAAAAAATTGACATTTCAATACCATTTCAAAGCAAATTCATTTCCAGAGAAAAGTTTACATTGCAATACCATTTCTAACAAAAAATCATATTGCAAAACTATTTTTACAGCAAAATTCGTTTTACAATATCATATTTAAGAAAAACTTGCATTGCAATAACATTTTCGAAGAAAAATTCACTTTGCAATAACATTCCTCAAGAAATTTTTCAGTGCAAATTTGCACTATAAATTTGTCTTAACAAAATTTTACAAAAAAATGTCTGGGAAAAATTTCTAGCGTAAAATTACACTTAAAAAACTTCTTAGTGGAAATTAACACCAGTTAATTTTCTAAAGAAATTTTACAGTACAAATTTACACTAAACAATTTTTAAAGGAATTTCTTAGTGTAAAATCACATTACAAAACATCGCAGTGGAAATTGACACTAGAAAATTTTCTAAAAAAAAAAATCGAATTATAAATTTACATTAAAAAGTTCTGTAATAAAATTAATTTGTGTAAATTTACATTAAAATTTTTCTAAAGCAATTTCTTAGTGTAAATTTACTCTGAATAAATTTCTTATAATAAATTTAGAATAAATAAATTTCTTAGTGTAAATTTACACAAAAAAAATGTGAAGAAATTTATCAGTGTAAATTTACATTAAAATTTTTCTTCTGATATTTCTTTTCTACACTTAAAATTACTGCAAAAAAAATTCATACAAATATTTTTAAAGAAATTGTAAATTTACTTAAAGATGTGTAAATTTACACAAAATTTTATATAAAAATTAATTAAAATAAGTTTCACTAAAGCTCTGACTAATACAATGTTTGTGCGTAAATTTAGACTGAAATATTTTTTAAGAAATTTTTTAGCGTAAGATAAAACTTTTTAGCGCAAGATTACACAATCTTAATGTAAATTTACCAAAAAATTAAGTATTGAAATTTCTGAGAGAAAATTCATTATGAGCAAATTCTTAAGAATTTTTTAAGTGTAAATTTACAAAAAATAAATATTTTAGCTTTTTTTCAGTGTAAATTTACACTAAGAAATTTGTGTGAAAATTAACACAAGTAAACGTTTTTGATGTAAATTTACACTTAACAGTAAATTTTACAATTTTTGAGAGTGAATCCTTTTAAACTTAAATTCAGTTCTAGATAATTTTGGGAGAAAAGTTTTTTTCTGTTTTAAGATCCCAAATTAGGCCCCATCTGTCAACAATTTGTAAAATAATGGAAATTTTAAGCTTTTTTTGAAAACAAACTTCCGCCATTATCATTTTCTCTTATTACTCTTCAATAACTCAAATGCAGGAAAAAATAGTCTCCTGAGACTTGTTACATTTTATTCCTTTTTGCCCCATTTCAAACCCTCATTAGAGTTCTGATGTCTTTTTTCATTAAGAGAATTTCTTCTGATTCAAATTTTATTTTCCTCCTTTTTTTGCAAATCAGATATTTTGTTGCCAAAAAAACTCTTCTCTCCATCTTCTTCTTCTCAAGGGTGGTTATTTTTCAAAACAGGAAATGGAAAATAATGTTAGAGAGGGTGGTATTGAGAGGAAAAAGGAATGTTGAAGTTATTTTTTCGTTTTGAAAAACATTTAACCACCGATTAAAGCTTTAAAGACTTTTATTGGGGTACTAAGCAAAAAATTACTCTATATCGATTTTTTTTATTTATTTAAATTAGCACCATAACCTAAAAATAAGGGTAAATGGAGAAAAGTTGTCTTTATTTTAAATTTTGAAAAACGTTTTCAAATTAAAGCTTTTAATCTCATTTTTAATGGATTTAAAGTGATTTACTAAACAAAGCAATGACCTTTACGAAAAAAAGGCTTTAATTGGGGAAAAAATTCTAGAACAAATACCACTTAACACTTTGGACCAAAAAGACTATAAAAGAATTTCACTAGACGCAACAAAAAAATCCCTCTTGAAAAACAATAAAATCCTACGTTAACAATACTCCCGAAAGAGAGAGGAGGAGGAGAAGAAATGTGAAAGCGAAAAAATGCAAACGTCATCATCATCATCACCATTCTCGTTATTGTGTTTAGTATTGAAAACCATATTTGACCATTGAAGCAACAAACCAATCAATGTTCCTCCAAAAAAAAAGGCTCAAATAAAAAACTTAAAATCTCCCCAGTGAAATATAGAAGACAGTTGAAAAAATTACACCACTAGAATGCAATTTTTACACGTTTGTTTTAAATGTTTTCCAAAAGATTTGTAACCCCAACAACTGTCCACCATTTTCATACCATCAACCTCTTCTTTGACTAACGAATGATGCAGCAAATTTGATTAAATGAAATTTTATTTTTCCTCTTTTTTCACTTTTCGCCCGTAAAAAATGATCATTTTAATGGTCAATATAGACATTTAGAGGATTTTATGACAGAAATTTTTTAGAATCAAATTTTTACATAATAAAATTCAACAACCAAATCTCTAAAAAGGAATTAAATTCATGATTCGAAAAGTGACCGGAAAAAAGGGGAGAATTATTAAAAAACAATCATCAAATGTAAATTTACACTAAAAGATTTATTAAGGAAAATAATTATTGAAAATTCAGAAATTTCAGAATATGATTTTTCTAGGAAATTAAAAAAATATGTAATTTTAAACTAAAATTTTATTAAAATTTGTTAGAGTATTATAAGGTTGTGTAAAATTCAATTAAAAAATTATGTAAATTTACACTATGTATTTCTACTACGAAAATTTCTTAGAAAATATTTTAATGTAAATTTTTACAAAAATATTTTAGTATAAATTCAGGCAGATATTTTTCAGAAAATATTTTTTATAAATTTACACTAAGAAATTTCTTCAGAAAAATTTTGCACTCAAAGATTGTTTTTGTGTAAATTTACAATAAATTATTTTTTTTGTGTAAATTTATATAATAAAAATCCACTACAAATCTCTCTTAGAAATTAATAATAAATTTAAAACTTTTTCAGCGAATATTTATTGCAAATTTACACTAATAAATTTCTTTAAAAAAAGTTTAGTGTAAATTTACACTATAATATTTCCTTCAAACAATACGAAAATTTATACTAAGAAATTTTCTTAGAAAATGTTTAATGTAAAATTACACTAAGAAACTTCTTTGGAAAAAATTATATGTAAATTTACATTAAAAAATTTCTTTTATTTTTATTATTTGGATTCATTCTTAGTGTAAATTTACACGAAAAATTTTCTTAAGATATTTTTTATAGAAATTTTTTTATTAAAAGTATTTTCTCTAGAAAATCTTTTATTAAAAGTATTTTCTCTAGAAAATCTTTTATTAAAAGTATTTTCTCTAGAAAATCTTTTATTAAAAGTATTTTCTCTAGAAAATCTTTTATTAAAAGTATTTTCTCTAGAAAATCTTTTATTAAAAGTATTTTCTCTAGAAAATCTTTTATTAAAAGTATTTTCTCTAGAAAATCTTTTATTAAAAGTATTTTCTCTAGAAAATCTTTTATTAAAAGTATTTTCTCTAGAAAATCTTTTATTAAAAGTATTTTCTCTAGAAAATCTTTTATTAAAAGTATTTTCTCTAGAAAATCTTTTATTAAAAGTATTTTCTCTAGAAAATCTTTTATTAAAAGCTTTTTCTCTAGAATATCTTTTATTAAAAGTATTTTCTCTAGAAAATCTTTTATTAAAAGCTTTTTCTCTAGAATATCTTTTATTAAAAGTATTTTCTCTAGAAAATCTTTTATTAAAAATATTTTCTCTAGAAAATCTTTGATTAAAAGCATTTTTTATAGAAAATCTTTTATTAAAAGTATTTTCTCTAGAAAATCTTTTATTAAAAGTATTTTCTCTAGAAAATCTTTTATTAAAAGTATTTTCTCTAGAAAATCTTTTATTAAAAGTATTTTCTCTAGAAAATCTTTTATTAAAAGTATTTTCTCTAGAAAATCTTTTTAAAGTATTTCTAGAAATCTTATTAAAAGTATTTTCTCTAGAAAATCTTTTATTAAAAGTATTTTCTCTAGAAAATCTTTTATTAAAAGTATTTTCTCTAGAAAATCTTTTATTAAAAGTATTTTCTCTAGAAAATCTTTTATTAAAAGTATTTTCTCTAGAAAATCTTTTATTAAAAGTATTTTCTCTAGAAAATCTTTTATTAAAAGTATTTTCTCTAGAAAATCTTTTATTAAAAGTATTTTCTCTAGAAAATCTTTTATTAAAAGTATTTTCTCTAGAAAATCTTTTATTAAAAGTATTTTCTCTAGAAAATCTTTTATTAAAAGTATTTTCTCTAGAAAATCTTTTATTAAAAGTATTTTCTCTAGAAAATCTTTTATTAAAAGCATTTTCTCTAGAAAATCTTTTATTAAAAGCATTTTCTCTAGAAAATCTTTTATTAAAAGCATTTTCTCTAGAAAATCTTTTATTAAAAGCATTTTCTCTAGAAAATCTTTTATTAAAAGCATTTTCTCTAGAAAATCTTTTATTAAAAGCATTTTCTCTAGAAAATCTTTTATTAAAAGCATTTTCTCTAGAAAATCTTTTATTAAAAGCATTTTCTATAGAAAATCTTTTATAAAAAGCAATTTCTCTAGAAAATCTTTTATTAAAAGCATTTTCTATAAAAAATCTTTTATTAAAAGCATTTTCTATAGAAAATCTTCTATTAAAAGCATTTTCTATAGAAAATCTTCTATTAAAAGCATTTTCTATAGAAAATCTTTTATTAAAAGCATCTTCTCTAGAAAATCTTTGATTAAAAGCATTTTCTATAGAAAACACTTTATACTATAGAGGAATGTTCTAAAGGAACATTTTTCTTTAAAAAATATTTTCTCTTAGAAAGTATATGTTTGTAAATTATGTGTTAAATGTCATTTTAACATTATAATAAATCTCCTTTAATTGCCTCTGCAGTATTAAGATTTGTATATCTCTTATCCACCCTTGTTTTCCATTTACTTGTATTTATGTTTTGTCAGGGGCTCAAGGATAATGGGAACAACCCCCTTCCTCCCCGTTTTTGGAGAGTGTTTCATGTGTAGCATCGTTAACATCACTTGCAACATTAACACTTCATTTGAAGTGAGAAGAGAAGTAGAAGAAATGCCTGTTGTAATGCAGAAGAAAAGGAAAAAAACGCTGAAATTTCCTTGTTACAACATGATTATCCTTTTTTTGTATTAACAACTACAATTCGATGGATTTTGTGTTTTTTGGATTTTTTTTTTTTTTGAAAATTTGTTGTTTGTTGTTGGTTGCATTTCAACATGCAGTTAAGTATATTTTATTTTTATTTTATTCCTTCCGATTTATATTGTCTTGTGGCTGTT
This sequence comes from Cochliomyia hominivorax, assembly GCA_004302925.2. NCBI lineage: Eukaryota > Metazoa > Arthropoda > Insecta > Diptera > Calliphoridae > Cochliomyia > Cochliomyia hominivorax. Next base: position 90,942,301 of record PYHX02000158.1, on the reverse strand, counting down.
AGATTATTTGTCTATCCGTGGAAATGTTACTCTTGATGTCTGTCCTTCCGTCTGTCTTTCTGTCTATGCTTTCGTCTTTCCTTCTGAGTTCAATTATCCTGATTCACTCGTTCGTATGTGTTTCCTCTACCTTTAAAACAGTTGATTTGTCTGTGTACTTCGATATTTATGAAATTTTCATTTATTCGGTTTTATTTTCAGTTTTGTGTAAAATCAAAAAATCCGCAGAGTACAAGTTGTAGTTGTTGGTAGAGATTTGGTTCAGTTTGTTTTCTGTCGATACTGCTGGTGTCATCCTCATCACCATGTCAACCCGAAAATAAAACACCAAAAACAAAACTACACATTTGAATTTTTTGTCTGTTTGTCTCTTTGTCCGTCCATCTGTCTGTCTGCTCCCTAAAGTTCAACAGCAGCAGCAACATGAAATAAAAAAAAAAACAATTCTGAAATTGTTGTGATTTTTGGTGGCTGTAAATATACGTGTCTGATACTATTTGCAACACATACACAACAGCAACAACAAATATTGCAAAATCACACTCTTCCTATTCTCATCTATATCTGATATCATCTCTCCCTCTGCCTTCAATTTAATGCATCTGCAGTTTGCAAAAGTTGCAATTTATATTTGTCAGCATTTCACTTTTTTTGCTTCTAACTTTATTTTTTATTTATTCAAAGCTTTTGCAAGGGGGTAGCAAAATTACTACGAAAGCAATAGCAATTTGTTCAGAGTAGTAATGGTCATTAGCTTTTTTTCTTGTATTAAGTAGATCGAATTTAGTACTTCCACTCTATTTTTTCCCTCCTCTAACAATGTAATTTAATGCCAAAACAAGTTTTGTAGCGTTGAAAGCACTCTATAAGGAGACGAGGGTTTTTTAATTTCAGGAATTTTATCAGAAGGGTTGTTGGTGGTTTTATTGAATTACAAAATAATTCAAAATGATACTGATTCAATATAATCAGATTTAGAACAAAATAATGTCAACCAATTAATAAAACGAAAGTTGAAAACACTAATTTTTTAAATAAACACTAAAAAGGTGGACAAATAATAGCAAAAAAGGAGATAAATTGCAGTCAAATAAATACGAGATTTATTGGATTTTTTTAAAGTTCATTTCCAAGAAGCTTCCTGAAATTTTTATTATTTCTATAGAAAATGCTTTCAATTAAAGATTTTCTATAGAAAATGCTTTCAATAAAAGATTTTCTATAGAAAATGCTTTCAATAAAAGATTTTCTATAGAAAATGCTTTCAATAAAAGATTTTCTATAGAAAATGCTTTCAATAAAAGATTTTCTATAGAAAATGCTTTCAATAAAAGATTTTCTATAGAAAATGCTTTCAATAAAAGATTTTCTATAGAAAATGCTTTCAATAAAAGATTTTCTGTAGAAAATGTTTTCAATAAAAGATTTTCTGTAGAAAATGTTTTCAATTAAAGATTTTCTATAGAAAATGCTTTCAACTAAAGATTTTCTATAGAAAATGCTTTTCAATAAAAGATTTTCTATAGAAAATGCTTTTCAATAAAAGATTTTCTATAGAAAATGCTTTTCAATAAAAGATTTTCTATAGAAAATGCTTTTCAATAAAAGATTTTCTATAGAAAATGCTTTTCAATAAAAGATTTTCTATAGAAAATGCTTTTCAATAAAAGATTTTCTATAGAAAATGCTTTTCAATAAAAGATTTTCTATAGAAAATGCTTTTCAATAAAAGATTTTCTATAATAGAAAATGCTTTTCAATAAAAGATTTTCTATAGAAAATGCTTTTCAATAAAAGATTTTCTATAATAGAAAATGCTTTTCAATAAAAGATTTTCTATAATAGAAAATGCTTTTCAATAAAAGATTTTCTATAATAGAAAATGCTTTTCAATAAAAGATTTTCTATAATAGAAAATGCTTTTCAATAAAAGATTTTCTATAATAGAAAATGCTTTTCTATAAAAGATTTTCTATAATAGAAAATGCTTTTCAATAAAAGATTTTCTATAATAGAAAATGCTTTCAATAAAAGATTTTCTATAATAGAAAATGCTTTTAAAAAAAGATTTTCTATGGAAAATGTTGTCAATAAAAGATTTTCTATAGAAAATGCTTTCAATAAAAGATTTTCTATAGAAAATGCTTTCAATAAAAGATTTTCTATAGAAAATGCTTTCAATAAAAGATTTTCTATAGAAAATGCTTTCAATAAAAGATTTTCTATAGAAAATGCTTTCAATAAAAGATTTTCTATAGAAAATGCTTTTCAATAAAAGATTTTCTATAGAAAATGCTTTTCAATAAAAGATTTTCTATAGAAAATGCTTTTCAATAAAAGATTTTCTATAGAAAATGCTTTCAATAAAAAATTTTCTATAGAAAATGCTTTCAATAAAAGATTTTCTATAGAAAATGCTTTCAATAAAAGATTTTCTATAGAAAATGCTTTCAATAAAAGATTTTCTATAGAAAATGCTTTCAATAAAAGATTTTCTATAGAAAATGCTTTCAATAAAAGATTTTCTATAGAAAATGCTTTCAATAAAAGATTTTCTATAGAAACTGCTTTCAATAAAAGATTTTCTATAGAAAATGCTTTCAATAAAAGATTTTCTATAGAAAATGCTTTCAATAAAAGATTTTCTATAGAAAATGCTTTTTATGGAAAATGCTTTTAATAAAAGACTTTCTATAGAAAATGCTTTTAATAAAAGATTTTCTATAGAAAATGCTTTCAAAAAAATTCTAATCGTAAATTTACGCAAAAAAATATGTAAACAAATTTCTGGTGTAAAAGTTGTTTTGAAAAATTTCTTTGAGTAAATTTACACATATTTTTTTCTTAGTGTTAACTTACGTTAATTTGCTACTAAACTTACATTACAAAGTTTTTTACATTACTAATTTTCTTAAGAAATATTTCATTGTAAATTTACACCAAAATATTTTAAATAAATTAACAATGAACAAATTGCTACAAAAAATATAGTGTAAATTTACATTAAAAATATTTTTAATGAAATTTCTTTTTATAAATTATTTTTTAATAAAGTTTTATTGTAAATTTACACAAAAAATTTATTACGCAAAAATTATATAAAGAAATTTCTTAGTATAAATTTACACTATTTTTTTTAAATTTTTTATTATAAAAAGATTTTCTTAGACTTTCTAAAAATATTCTTAGTTTAAATTTGTTTGTGTAAAATTACCGACAAAAAATTCAAAAAAGATTTTAATATAAATTCTCACTAAAAATTTTATAGGAAGATTTGTTAGCGTTAAGTTACACTGAACATTTTCTAAAGAAATTTCTTAGTGTAATTTTACGCTAAAAAATCTTAAGAACATTTTAAAACATTTTTATAACAAAATTTTCTAAGGAAATTTCATGAGCATTAATTTATTTTTGTAAAATTACACTCCAGATTTAAAAAAATCTTGGTGTAAATTTACACTACAAATTTTATAAAGAAAATTTACGCTAGAAATTTCTTATTCTAAATTTACACTAAAGTTTTTTTTAATTTACACTAACAAATTTTGTAAAGTGTCATTCTTTCTAAAGAAAGTTCTTTGTGTAAATTTACACCAAAAATTTTTCTAAGGAAATTTATGACTTTAAAAATTTCTCTAGACCTTTTATAGCGTAAACTTACACAAATTTGTTTTGTGTAAATTTACACTAATTTTTTTTTTGTGTAAATTTACACTAAACTTTTGTTTTGTGTAAAATTACATTTAAAGTTGTTTTGTTAAAAAATTTTCTTAAAAATTAAAATCTTGGTGTAAATTTACACTACAATTTTTATGAAGAAAATTTATACTAAAACATTTTCTAAAGACATTTCTTAGATTTTCTCATGAAATTTACACTAAAGTTTTTTAATGAACTCTAACAAAATTTCTAAAGTGTAATTCATTCTCAAAAATGTCTTTGTGTAGATTTACACTAAAAACTTTTTTAATGAAATTTCTTATTTAAAAAATTTCCTTAGACCTTTTTTAGTGTAAAATTACTCTATTTTTTGTGTAAATTTACACTAAAAATTTGTTTTGTGTAAATTTACACTAATTTTTTTTGTGTAAATTTACATCTAAAATTGTTTTCTAAAGAAATTTTCTTAACAAAATTAAAATCTTTGAACGAATATTGTTTTTAAGAAATTTATTAAGAAAATTTTACAGTTCTTAATTATTTGTTTGTTGTTGTGTTTATGTAGTTGTTTATATGTTATTGAATTTAATTGTCTAATTTAATTTATTGCTTTGAATTGCTTAATACTTTGTTTTAATGATTTCTATTTTTATCGATTTTTATATTTAATGATCTTTTATCATTTCAGAAACGTTTGTTTTATTCTGTTTCCCCATTTCGAGAACATAGAAAATCAATCAATCAATTAACAAGCTAAAATTATAGAAATAACTATACAAACGCAACAACATACAGATACTCCTTCATTATACGCATACTTTTACAACCGTAGCTGAAAGTACACACAGATACAAACACTCATATGAAATAACAAGAGTAACAGACAGATAGACAGACAGACAGATAGACAGACAGACAGACAGACAAGCGAAAAACAAAAATTCATTCACACATTTTTAAAACGAACGAATTGACAGAAATAGAGAGAAGCGGCAAATAGAGAGACGGATGAACTGTCGAAGGGACAGACATTCTCTAAACTCTAATAAACAGCAGCAGCAGAGACCAAAAAAACATGTGCAATTTTTTATAAAATTAAAAATAAATTTGAAATTAAGTAAGAATTCTATATTCGGCTATAACGAATCTTCAATACCCTCCACGCACGATTTTGATAATTTTTGGAATGTAAATGAAGTAGAATTTAATGTTTTCACAAAATCGTATTCTAATTTATCGATTTATAATTGAAAGTTTTACGAAAAATTTTCGCTTGAAGTTAGAGGTTAGAGGCTCAGATATCGGTGTATATCTTTTTTTATAATGAACCGATTTTACTGATTTTAAATAGGAAACTTCTCTGGACTATAACAAATCCTCAGGCCAAATTTCATTGAGCTCTGTAAATTTTTGTAGATGTGAGCGTGTCAACAACAATCAGACAGACGGACAGACAAAGGGACATATCTAAATCGCATCAGATTTTTATTTGATGCAAGAATATATAGATTATAAAGTCTGAGATGACGATATGACAAAGTTAATATACCCTCTTCGCCACTTGTGATTGGTGGAGGGTATAAAAATGTTTAACTGTCTAATTCTGCTCTTATTTGAGGTTTGTTTTAGTTTTCAATCTTGAATTTATGGTTTTTTCTACTTTTAAACACATATTTTTTGAAAGAGGCGTTTTATGAGTGTATTTCTACGTAGAGAGCCATGATCTGAGAGAAGGGGGTAAGGCCGAGAGTGTTCCATGTTAAAGTGTAGATGTTTGCTTCATTGTTTCACTTCCAAAAAAAAAATCAGAAAATTGATGATGTGATATTTGGATTTGTAGTGGAATATCGGGTGTTATGTTTTTTGTTTCTTTTTGGGCGAAAAAAAATTTTTACAAATCGCTTAATAGTCTTCTGGCTGTTAGAATTATTCAATTTTTTCCTATTTTTTATTTAGAAAAAGATAATAAATTGTTTTCAATGAGTTTCCAGACAAAATAAGAAAGAAATTGTTTCATATTGATCAATGTCATGTTTTATGGTTCTTTTCACTTTAGGGAGTGAGATCGAAAAATACTTAACTTACATACCTTTATATATGTATATAAAAATGAATCTGTCTTTGTTTGGAACTTAAAGACGGTTTAAATACTGGACCGATTTTACAGAAATTTTCACACAATTATCCCAATATAGCCAAAGGAATAAAGGCTGTGAACAGTTCTTGTAGAACCAGGGAGCAGCGGTACCCCCCATACAAAGCAAATATTGACTATCGATTATCAGAATTACTATTACTGTGAGGGCTCTCAAATATGGTCCCAATATCTCTATCAAGAAACTGTTTTAGTGAACAGAATGTAGGATGGATAAGGTCAACTATTTCTCACCTAAAGATGTCACTTTGCTATGAAACGATTTTAATGGAAAGTTTTAGAATGGACAGGATCAGGGAAATTTGACAAAACACGTCATGATTTTTGAAATTTCTTTCGAGATTTGGAACTGAGAAAAATTATTAGACAGCAAAGCGCACTGATTAAAATCCAATTCATAGATGGATGATGTTAAACATGCAAGTCTCAAAATAAATCACCAAATAAAGACTGTTTCCCCATAAAATTAACATTTTTTCCTCTAAAATAATTTTAAAAAAATTTTCACCAAATAAATGTAAAATTACAATTATAACCTTTTATATTTCAAAAATACATTAAAAAAAATTACACAAACTATGTGTAAATTTACAAAAAAGAATTTTTATGGTGTAAATTTACACAAAATTTATCTTCATAGAAAATTTTGCGTAAATTTTATACAAAATTTATCTTCATAGAAAATTTTGCGTAAATTTTACACAAAATTTATCTTCATAGAAAATTTTGCGTAAATTTTACACAAAATTTATCTTCATAGAAAATTTTGCGTAAATTTTACACAAAATTTATCTTCATAGAAAATTTTGCGTAAATTTTACACAAAATTTATCTTCATAGAAAATTTTGCGTAAATTTTACAAAAAATTTTTCTTCATAGAAAATTTTGCGTAAATTTTACAAAAAATTTTTCTTCATAGAAAATTTTGCGTAAATTTTACACAAAATTTATCTTCATAGAAAATTTTGCGTAAATTTTACACTAAATTTATCTTCATACAAAATTTTGCGTAAATTTTACACTAAATTTATCTTCATACAAAATTTTGCGTAAATTTTACACTAAATTTATCTTCATAGAAAATTTTGCGTAAATTTTACACTAAATTTAACTTCATAGAAAATTTTGCATAAATTTTACACAAAATTTATCTTCATATAAAATTTTGCGTAAATTTTACACAAAATTTATCTTCATAGAAAATTTTGCATAAATTTTACACTAAATTTGTCTTCAAAGAAAATTTTGCGTAAATTTTACACAAAATTTATCTTCATAGAAAATTTTGCGTAAATTTTACACAAAATTTATCTTTATAGAAAATTTTGCGTAAATTTTACACAAAATTTATCTTCATAGAAAATTCTGTTTTCATTTTTTCCGAAATCCTCCTAAACGTTTTTATAGCGCTTTCTGTCACTTTGCTCGTACACGTAGTCCATCTCCGTTTAAAATCTATCATTTTGGATATTTTCAATTCTCTTTTAACAAGAGCAATATCTCTCAACTGGTCTTAGCTCCGTGTAGTTTGAAGGCTTTGCCTCTTTTGGTACAAATACTGCATTATTGTTCTTGTACCACTTAAGAGCTTTTTGTGACAAAGTGACAGGATGCCAAGTCAGGCCAAAATAAGAGAACTCATTACGAAGTCTTTTGAATGGAACCAGCCTTTTTGCTGAATTGTTTCTTTTGCCGGCGACTGTATATTGCTTGTCATACCAAGAACATTTTGGAAATTTTTTCTTTTATTGGGTCCTAATGTTTTCTTGAAGATTCCCTCCACCAGTAACATAAAATTTTGACCAGGAAGTTGCGAAAAATATGCCAGCACATACGTTGCGTCATCCATTATGCAGCAAGAATATTTTTTTTTTGGAAAAGTTACCATCATTTTCGCGCTCTGTTATTGGCCTCTAAATTTGTAGCAGCGTTTCTGTTAGGAGCTTTTATATATTTCTTACCTGCATTAGCATTAGCTTTTCGTACCAAATAATCTAAGTACTGAACTAATCGGGCTGTTTTCCTACCAGATGCATTGGGAGATGTTTTGAACATACTTTTTCTTTTTTGCTTTAAAACAGTAATGCCCAAAATTCACGATTCCCGATTCGAGAAGTAACAAAGTACAAATTAACGTACGCTTTGTACAACTGCTGCTCTCTCAAAATTTGGACTGATCGAGAATTAATTCAATGTAATTTATTGCTGCTTCACTCACTTAAGGAATTACGTGCAGAAGTGTTGGTGGGATTTCTGCCTTAGAAACATCATGTGGACCATTCCTTCTAACTGAACCAGGTTTTCTCCAGGTACTGTTTAATAACTTAGGAAACAGTTCGAATGCTTGGCCAACTTTTATAGGACCAAATTGAGTTTTGCACAAAATATTTAATAATGCTAAAACGAATCCTTTTCTGATCACTCAATACAGTCAGATTAACCATATATTCATTTGTTTGACATTAAACATACTAAATGAGATGTTTTAAAAAAGGAATTTGATCAAGAAAAAAAGGAAAAATGTAGTTTAAAATAAATTTTTCGATCTCACTCCTTATTCTAAATTTGAAATAGTTTTAATGTTCTTTTACACTCAAAAAAGTGTTTAAAAATAATTTATCATGATTCATAAACTTTTATATGACAGAAATTATTGTTTTAAACAAGTAATTTTCTATAAAAAATAAGTTCTGTTTCTTATAAATCGTTATTTTAATGTTTTTTTTTGCGATAAATATATTTATAAAACACCTCTTAAACAAATTATAAGATTTTTTATAAAAAAACCAAAGGAGACAGAGTAAAAATAACAATAACAACAATAAAAAAAATATATGACATTGATAATGACTGACAGTGAATGAATTGACAGACTGCAGCAGTCCATAGATGGATGATGTTAAACATATAAAACATGCAAGTTTTTTTTTAAATCACCAAATAAACACTGTTTCCCCATAAAAATCACATAAAAAGCAAATGAAAAACAAAAATTTTTATAAAATTTTCCCTAAAATAATTTTTAAAAAATTTACACCAAATAAATGTAAAATTACAATTATAACCTCTTTACATACAAAAACTTTAATCAAATTTCAAAAATACATTTTTAAAAAATTACACAAACTGTGTGTAAATTTACACAAAATATTTTTTATGGTGTAAATTTAAAGTAATTTTCTTTATAAAATTTCCCTAAAAATTTGTTTTAATATTACACCAACTAAGTGTAAAATTACACTTATAACCTCTTTACGTTAAAGAAACTTTTATAAAATTTCAAAATCACATTTTTTAAAAATTACACATACTATGTGTAAATTTACACAAAGGAATTTTTATAGTATAAACTTAAAGTAATTTCTTTAAAAGGAAATAAAAAACTTCTTTCGAACAATTTTTAGTGAAAATTTACAATAAGAAAACATATTGTGTAACTTTACATTAGCAGATTTTTGAGAAATCTTTCAAAAATATTCTTTAGAAAAATGCTTTGATATTTATCGTGTAAAACTGCATTATGTAATTTCATCAAAATAATTTTCAATGTAAATTTATCTCCATAGAAAATATTGCGTAAATTTTTCACAAATTTTATCTTTATAGAAAATTTTGCGTAAATTTTACACAAATTTTATCTTTATAGAAAATTTTGCGTAAATTTTACACAAAATTTATCTTCATAGAAAATTTTGCAGGAATTTTACACAAAATTGTTCTTCATAAAAAATTTTGCCTAAATTTTTCACAAAATTTTTCTTCATAGAAAATTTTGCGTAAATTTTACACAAAATTTTTCTTCATAGAAAATTTTGCGTAAATTTTACACAAATTGTTCTTCATAAAAATTTGCATAAATTTTATACAAAATTTGTTTTCATAGAAAATTTTGCATAAATTTTACACAAAATTTTCTTCATAGAAAATTTTGAGTAAATTTACACAAAATTTTTCTTTATAGAAAATTTTGCGTAAATTTTACACAAAATTTATAGAAAATTTTCATTTTGTCTAAAAATTATCATTTTCTTGAAAAATTGTCATTTTGTCCCAAAAAATTTTGAATCTAAAATTGTTCTTTCGTTTAGAATTGTCACATTGTCCGTCTAAAAATTGACAATTTGTCTAAAATAGTAAATTTTGCCTAAAGAATGTCACTTTCTCTAAAGATTGTGATTTTGTCTAAAAACTTCCATTTTGTCTAAAAAAATGGTAATTTTGTCTCAAAATTGTCATTCTGACTTTGTCCATAATTTTATTTTGTCTAAAATTGTAATTGCTTACTTTTTAATTTTGTCTTAAAATTGTCATTTTGTCTTAAAATGGTAATTCTGTCCAAAAACTATCTTTTCTTCAAATATTGTCACTTTATTCATATTTGTTATTTCATTCTGTGTAAAAACAAAAACTTGTCACTCTGTCTAAAAACTGTCATTTTGTCTAAAATTTTTTATTTTTTTTAGAAATTGCAATTTCGTCTAAAGATTTCTTCTCTTAAAAATTTGTCTTTGTCATTTTGTCTTTAGTGATTTCCTGAGTGTATTTTGTTTGTAATTGCAATCTATTTTACTTAACTGGACAGATTTTAAGGTGTATTTTTTTAATGGAAGTTAAACTTCCGTTGATTTAATATTTACATCCAGTTTCTATATTCTTTGATTCCTTAACAACTTTTGCTTTGTCATGTGTGTAATTTTACAATGTATTTTTATTGTTTTTTTTTCTGTTCTTTTTTTGGAAAAGGAGACAAATATTCATTGAAGATTTCATCCAATAAAAAGAGAGAAAAATAAAAGAGGAGACAAATTTCGTAATTGTGTTTTGCATTTCAAAGAAGACACAAAATCGCCATAAAACAAATGAATAGAGAAGGAACTGAATAAATTCTATGGAGAGGAAAAAAGGAACAGAGGCAAAACAATCAAGGAATTGGTTTCTATTTGTGGTTCCAAATTATTCTTCATGCACTCGCACATGTTGTAATCAAACCCCCAGCATTTGTTTTTTACTGTTTTTTGTCATATGTTTTATGGCCAACACCTGACTGATTGTCTAAACGTTTTTGGTGTCTTATTGGTGTTTTGTCTGTTTTATTGTTTTGTCGTTTATTTTCAAAAAAGTGCTTTATTGTCACTCTTTTTTTCTACTTGCTGTTCTTTCCAATTGTCTTGTTTATTTGTATTCATTTTTATTCCTCTGGTTTCTTTTTCATTCATTTCTTTATTTATTTTTTTGTAGTTTTTGTTTTTATGATGACGATTTATACGTTTAGTTAGTTTCAATACCTACGAGGCCTCTATTTGCAATTTCATGCATTATTGATGTCAATGACTTCAAAGTGTGTATCTCTATGTGCTCAAGTGTTTTTCCTTAACTTTTTTGTCCAAAGGGGACTGTTGAGGGTTTAGTGGGCTGTTGTCATTTTTTAATAGCTTTTGTTTTTGCCCAAGAAACCACTTACGGTAACAGTTAGTTTTCCAAAGACTAAAATATGAAACTTAAACTGTCATATTTTTTTAATTTAAGAATTTTTTGTTTGAAAGGGAAATTTTTTCATAAATTTACTTCTCTATTTGTTGCTTTTAATTATTTTTTTTATGATTATAGTTTTGCGTCTGTGACTAAATATAGTTTGCTTTGCTATGGTATTTATGACGTTCATATGAATTAATCTCTATAAGAAAAGGCGCTGTCGCCACAACAAAATTTATCAGCTGAAACCGGCATAAAATTCACAATAAAAGTAATAAAATTATCAGAAAAATATCCAGAATTATAAAATAAGTTCGCATGAAAAGCATGCTATAGACTACAGTTAATAGTCTCAACTAGGGACTTAGTTAGAGTTTAAAGTCTTAACTATAGACGAGTTTATAGTCTCAGCTTTAGACGAGTTTCTAGTCCTACATATAGACAAGTTTATACTCTTAACTATGGACTAGTTTATAGTCTTAACTATAGCAGTTTATAATCTCAACTATAGGCAGTTAATAGTCTTAACTATAGACGAGTTTATAGTTCCAACTCCAGACGAGCTTATAGTCTTAACTTTAGACCGAGCTTTAAACTCTTAACTTTAAGACCGAGCTTATAGTCTTAAATATATACGAGTTATAGTCTTAAATATAGACGAGTTTATAGTCCACATCCAACGAGCTTCTAGTCCTTACATATGGTCGAGTTTATAGTCCCTCTACTATAGAACGAGTTTATAGTCTTACTTTAGACGAGCTTATAGTCTTAAATATAGACGAGATAGTCTAAAAACTAGTTAACGTCAAACATAGCTCAGTTATAGTCTTAACTATAGGCTATGTTTTATAGCTCATCAGCTAGTTCATAGTATAACTACAGATTAGTTAATATTCTTTACTATGAGAATTGGCTTAACAGTCTTAACTATTAAACAAGTTGTAGTTCTTAACTAAAGACCGACTTATAGTCTACAGACTTCTAGTCTCCTTCAGAGACTAGTTTCTAGTCTCCTTCAGAGACTAGTTTCTAGTCTCCTTCAGAGACTAGTTTCTAGTCTCCTTCAGAGACTTGTTTCTAGTCTCCTTCAGAGACTTGTTTCTAGTCTCCTTCAGAGACTTGTTTTTAGTCTCCTTCAGAGACTTGTTTCTAGTCTCCTTCAGAGACTTGTTTCTAGTCTCCTTCAGAGACTAGTTTCTAGTCTCCTTCAGAGACTAGTTTCTAGTCTCCTTCAGAGACTAGTTTCTAGTCTCCTTCAGAGACCAGTTTCTAGTCTCCTTCAGAGACTAGTTTCTAGTCTCCTTCAGAGACTTGTTTCTAGTCTCCTTCAGAGACTAGTTTCTAGTCTCCTTCAGAGACTAGTTTCTAGTCTCCTTCAGAGACTAGTTTCTAGTCTCCTTCAGAGACTAGTTTCTAGTCTCCTTCAGAGACTAGTTTCTAGTCTCCTTCAGAGACTAGTTTCTAGTCTCCTTCAGAGACTAGTTTCTAGTCTCCTTCAGAGACTAGTTTCTAGTCTCCTTCAGAGACTAGTTTCTAGTCTCCTTCAGAGACTAGTTTCTAGTCTCCTTCAGAGACTAGTTTCTAGTCTCCTTCAGAGACTAGTTTCTAGTCTCCTTCAGAGACTAGTTTCTAGTCTCCTTCAGAGACTTGTTTCTAGTCTCCTTCAGAGACTTGTTTCTAGTCTCCTTCAGAGACTAGTTTCTAGTCTTCTTCAGAGACTAGTTTCTAGTCTTCTTCAGAGACTAGTTTCTAGTCTCCTTCAGAGACTAGTTTCTAGTCTCCTTCAGAGACTTGTTTCTAGTCTCCTTCAGAGACTTGTTTCTAGTCTCCTTCAGAGATTTTTTCTAGTCTCCTTTAGAGACTTGTTTCTAGTCTCCTTCAGGAACTGGTTTCTAGTCTCCTTCAGAGACTAGTTTCTAGTCTTCTTTGGAGAATAGTTTCAAGTCTCGTTCAGATACCAATTTCAGTTCTCATTTAGGGTGTTAACTTTTAGAAAAATGTTAGTTCTTCGTTTGGATTCTGTAGGGTGCTTTGTTGTGATAATGCAAAATAACATTAAATATATTAATTTTTCCGGTCTTGAATATAAACCAAAGAAAGAAAATTCATAGCAGAAATGCAAGGTCATTAAAGAAAAAAGGATGATTATAAAAATAAATCAACTCGAGGAAATAAACAATAATTTTATTGCCATAAAAAGACTTTCACTTGATGGCAAAATAAAAAAGTGAATGAAATGATTACAAAAAAAATCCTCAAAATAATTTGAAATATTGAAGATGTGAAATTTGATCAATAAAAACAGACATAAAAAAAAAGAAAAACCACAATTAGAAAAAGCAAACAGAGATTTCTGGAGAATATAAAAATTGTTGCGCTTTTAAACTCACCTTCAATACAAACAACATGATCTCTTATCTGCTGAGCAATTTGAGCATCTGTGATGGGTAATAAATCGATTAAATCGTAGATCGCATAAATCGATGGATGAACACTTTCAAAACGTTGAATTTCTTGACGTATCGCCAACGAATTGCTGATTAGAGGTTGCGGTTGATGCTGATGCTGCTGTGGATGATGATGATGATGAGGTGTTTGAAGATTTGTTACAGCTGATGATGTTGAGGACGATGAAGAGCCAGTTGTGGTTCCAATTGCTGCTGTTGCAGATTGTGGTGTTGGTGGTAATGGTGGTAGAGCTGAGACTGCATTTGAGGCAACAGCAGGTGTTGTAAAATGATGCTGTTGCAACATTAAACTATGATTTTGATGCATATTATGATGATGCGAATGTGAATGTGAATGCGAGTGCAATTGATGTGATGGTGTCAATTGTATTGATGAGGGTATTGTTGTATTTGATGATGCTGCTGTTACTGCTGATGTTGCCGTGGAAAAATGATGTTGTTGTTGCTGCTGGTGTTGATGATGATTTCTCAACACCGGCGGTGGTGTTTGATTTTGATAATTATTCATGTTTTTTTATTGCGGATTTTTGTTTTTGTTACTAAAAACACTTTATTTTTTAAATTTTTTTCTTTTTTATTGATTTTCTTGTAGCTAATTTCTTTTAATGAACTTTATTTTAATGATTTCTTCTCTATTTTTTCTTTCTTAATTTAATATTTTTTTTGTATTTTCAAATCGTTAACATTTTATTACTTTTTTAATATTAAAAATAATTATTTTTTATTTGAATTTTTTTAACTATTTTCTTTTTTTAATTAAATTTCCAACGATTTTTTTTAAATTCCAGACACAAACGATTTTAAAACACCCACGAAAATTTACACAAGAAAATGACTAAAATGAGAAAAGAAATAAGAGAATTAAAATAATTAAAATGAAAAATCAAGTTTAGAATCAAGAAAAAAATAGTTAATTGTGTGAATTAAAATATCTTCCCACTAAAAACATAAATTCTTATAAAAAATGCAGCAAATTTTGTGTGAAAATAAGCTTTTTTCTAAAATTATTACAAGATTACAAGATAATTTCCATATTGTGTAAATTTACGAGCATTTTGTGTAATTTTAAATTTTGTTGAATTTTACATTAATTTTGGCTAAATTTAGAGTTTGTGTAAATTTACACTAATTGTGTGTAAATTTACACTTATTATGTGTAAATTTATATTTAGCTTAAGTTTACAAAAATTTGAAATTTTTTTATAAATAAAATTATTTATAAATAAATTTTTATCAATAACTGATACTAATAACAATAATGTAATATTATAATAACAATAATGTAATATTATAATAACAATAATGTAATATTATAATGTATTAATGTAATCAAGAATGTTGTTTTCTATAAAATTCTAATTACAAAATATGTTGTTTACATTAAAATGGGTGTAATTTACAGCGAAAATAAATTTTTTGTAATTTTACGTCGGCAGTATGTAAAATTGCACAATTTATATAATTTGCAATATGAAAAAACTACATATAATTTCCACTATATACTTTGTATAAATTTACACTAAATTTTATTTTTTTTTTTTAATTTACACTTAAACGAAATTTGATTAAAATTGATATCTTTGTACACTAACAAAATATTTGCTGAAAACTAATAACTTCTAATTACTCAAATATTTTCAATATTTTTTAATAATTTTTGTGTAATTTTACATTATTTATTTTATTTTATTTTTTTTTTTTTTTTTGCAATTTGATTTTAATTAGCATCAACCAATTTTTCTACCCAAATTCTTTTTTTAAGAATTTCTTAAATTTTTTTACGCTAACAGTGTGTAAATTTACATTACGAACTTTTTTTAACAAAAAAAAAAAAAAAAAAAATACACAAAATATGAAATATATTTGTATAATATAATTCATTTGTTATTTAACGTAAATTTAATTTTTTTACAAAAATATTTCTAATTAATTTTTTTGTGTAATTTTACATTACGAAATATTTTTCTTCACAAATTTTATATTAATTTACATTAAAAAATTTTCATTAAATTTCCATATTTTTAAGAATTTATTTATTTTTAATTTACACTAACCATCTGTAAATTAACGTTTTGAACTAAATATTGTGCAATTTTACGTTACAAAATATTTTTTTGCAAATTTTTTTTATTATTTACATCAATCAAATTTTCTATTAAATCTCCATTGTTTCAGATTTTTTTGGTAATTTACATCAAAAATATGTAAATTTACATTATGTATATTGTAAACTTCTCAATATGATTTCCTTTCTTGTTCCTCTTTGCTTATATTTTTTTAATTCGTGTAATTTATTCTTCATATGTAAAATTACACTCAAATTATACCCTACACCACCATTGGTTGTTGAAGTATACCGCATTTGTGCTTAAGTTTGTAATGCACAGAAAAATTACTACCACCAATATTAAGTATAACCGTTCGACTCAGAATCACATTCTGAGTCGATTTAACGATGTCCGACCATCTGGCCGTCTAGCTGTCCACCTAAACATTCTGAACAAACTTTCAGGCCGCAGTTTTAATGATTTCTTAATGAAATTTGTCATGATTTTGTCAAATTTTGCCTAAAAGACATGCTTATTGCAATAGATGATGATGATGATGGGTCCATTATTTCATTAAGCCCCCATACAAATATTCATCCCGGAATGGCTATTTAAGGTCATAAAAGTCCTAAATAAATTAATTTTATAATATTTTAAAATGATGAGCCAAATTATATGAGGATCGGTCCATTATTTCTTATAGGTCCCATACAACCCCCTTTCAAATATCACTTTGAAGGACTCAATTTCACAAATCAAAACAAATATTAGCAAAAATCAATGTGTGAAATTTTCGTGGGTTGGTCCATAATTTCTTCTAGCTTCCATGTAACGCCACAGAAAAAAACCTTTAAGAACGTAGCAATCCCATATGGAAGTTAATACCAGTAAAATATAATGTTAAAAAATACTTAACACGAGGGTGGTTCATTAATTTTTGTTAGCTACATCATATAAACAACAATATGGTGTAGGGTATTACATAATCGGGATTGGCCAAGTATTACTTCTTACTTGCTACATTGAAAAGTATTTTTTAAGACCTTTAAAATGATACCCACACTGCATAAAAAGGTGAATTAGCTAAGTTAGTTCCAAACTTTAAATTCCTATATCTCGAATACTATCAAAGAGTCTTCTCTTTGAATTTGTTATTGTTTTTTTTAATAAAAAGATCTTATTGGTGTCCTTGAATGATAACTCCCAGAGATAGACAGTTAGATAATGTACTAGTTGTTGGGAAAAATGGTATGGACTTCGTGTCATTTGGACAACCAATATACTGTGACCTGACGATCCTAGGAAAATTCCAGATCTCATTGATTTTGCCTTAACTCTTTATCGGTATTCAGTATCAATGGAAATCTTATACACCGATAATATTAACGTGTAATGGAGGATCTAATACAACTTTCACTTGATTGTTTGAAATATATTAATGGTCCATATCCAGACAAATCCTAAGTTTTTATGTGCGGAAGATGTCAAGAAGCATATTAAAGACTTTACGACGTTTATAACTCGGGCCCTAGAACATTCTAAATTCGAATCAGTTGGATTGGATTTCCCCTTAAACTTCAATGAAGAAATCACTAACTGCAAATTCTGAGACTGTGTTCTAGGACCCACTCTTTACATAATATACACGTCTAACTTGCCCTTATGCGAAGATCTTAAAATTTCAACATTTGATGATGAAACGGCAATTCTCTCTACTCTAACTTAGCTTCACATACCATGGTCTTTGACTTTGAGACGTTTGGAAACATGATTCAAGAATTGGAGAACTGAAACGTAAACATGTCATATTTGCTCTTAGAAGAGAAAACTTAATGGTTTAATAGTGTTAACATAATCCCTCAGGCTGATTAAGTTACATACCTCGGTATCCATTTGAATACGCGACAGGACCTTTACGTACCAAGTTAAAAGCCCTTAGATAACATTGGTTCAAATTAAACCTTCATATAACATCCAATTATCTGGAACTACTTGCAAAACGAATATTAATATTACACAGAGGGCACAATCTAAAAGTTTATGGATTATAACTGGTGCTCCATGGTACATTAGAAATGATAACATTTGTAGAGACTTGGATATTCCATTAATAAAGGAAGACTTAGGAAAAGTATATGAAAAATATTTAAAAAGAGTCAAGACTTTTCCCAATGCGCTTGTCAAACGTCCTACATATATGCAGACAGGTTCAAGGCTTTGTCTTAATGATTTACCCATGTGAATATAATTGACATGAGCGATGGAAAAGGGGAGAACAGATCAGTTCAGATTTAATTTTTAAGCTTTCAATACTGAAAGTGAGTACTCAAAAGAGAGACACGTTAAAAAAAATCTTAAATTTTCGCTCAAAAAATTTGAGATTTTTCTGCAACACCAAACTCAATGTGTCCCTGACTCTTTATTTAATGGACTTTAATTAAATGTCAAGAAGAAGAAAAAAATTATAAAATTTACATTAAAAACCAATAAAACAATTATGAAAAGTACAAATAGACAGAAACTCTGACCATTAAAACGAGATAAAAAATGAAATTTAATTAAAATAAAAACAACAATCAAGAAATAAATTAAGTAAGAACGTTATAGTCACTTATACCCTACACCACATTGTTGATTAAAAATGATAGTTAGGAAAAATTAATGAACGGCCCTCGTGTATTTCTTGATTTATTCTTAAGTGAGCAGTACGTTATTGTGACGATAACATGTGAAATTTATGCGTGAATGTATTTTTTCCGGGAGGAGTTGATTTGTTACATGGGAGCTACAGGAAATTATGGACGGAACTTAGTATAAAGTGTTATTTGTAAAGGGGCTTGTATGGGACCTATGAGAATGAATAACCCGACATTTGCATAATTTGGCAAAATCGTTTTAAAAGAATTATTTTTAACAAATTTTGTTAAAATTGTTTTACATTTAGGACTTTTTTGAGCTTAAAACCTCATTCCGGGAGGACATTTGTATGGGAGGTACCTGAAATGTTGTACCCAAGATGGGCAATTTCAATAGGCTTCATGCTTGAGACAAAATAGTAATATGCACCAATTTGCAACCTGTAGAGTGTTCATAACGTCAAAATCAACAGCAAGCTGGACGGAGAGACAGACAGACGCAGAAACATCATTAAATCGCCTTAAATAGTGATTCTAAAGAGGCAAAAACTATTTCTTTTGTATTTTGCAATCATCAGCACAAACACATAATACACCAATTATATACAGCGGTGTAGGGTATAACAAATATAAAACAATTATTCAAAGTACAAATAGACAGACACTGTGACCATTAAACTAGATAAAAAATTAAATTTAATTAAAACAAGAAATAAAATAACAATTATTTAATAATTACATTTTATCATATTTCTTTTTCACTTGTTTTTCTCTGTTTTTCTGCGGCCAATTGAATGAATTATTTAATTTTTTGTTATTGTTGTTCAATTTCCATAAGAAAGTGACGTAGAAATCTGGTCAGTTACATGCGGATGAAAGAGAATGACATAAAATATAAACAACAACAATAATAATAAATGAAGAGCAGCAACAAAAAACAAATAACACTTTCGTCGAAATTAAAAGAAAAACAACAACAATTGAAGAGATGTAATAAAATCCAGCAATAAAAATGCACAAAAGTAAAGTGTACACACACACACACGAACTTACACACGAGAATAAAATAAAGCAGAAAAATATAGATGTTTTGTTGTTGTTATTATTTTGTAAATTTCATCAAAATATCTGTTTATTTTTGTTGTTTACACATACAAAATATTATAAACATAATACGCACACACGAACTTCACAAACGAATAGTCCGAATAAACACGCACACTTGCATAAATATCACACAAAAAACTGCTTGTTTTTTTCTCAATTTTTTTTAATGTTTTTTTTGGGACTTTTTTTGTAATTTAAATAAATTATGAATAATTATTTAAATTTTTAGCTTTTTCTTTTGATTTTTAATAAATAAACTTTAAATTTTATTATATAATTTATAAAATTTTTATCATTAAATTAGCTTAAAGCTTTTAAATTTAAAGAATTTTGTTACAACAAATCTGACTTAAATCCAAGACTCTTCTTGCCTTAAAAACACACATCAACATTTACACGAGTATAAAATAAGATTTTCTTTTGACATTAATTTTCACAAGTAACTTGATTATTTTTGTTAATTATTTCTTTTTAATAATTTAATTCCTTTTACATAAAAATCGTATAAGAATTTTTTCACAATTTACTTTTTTTGGCATACACACACACGAACACTAATAAAATTCTACGCGCATTTTTTCCGTAAACTAAAGTATCGACAACACGACCACCGCTTAACAACGACTCGTCAACATTCCACGACAAATTGTCAAAATGTACTAAATGGTATTTTCATCAAATTGGGATTTTTTCTTCATATTTTCCTATTGTATTTCATTCAATTCTTCCATTTTCTTGTAATTTATTGTTTTGTTTATTTTACGCTCTGTGTTCGTAGTTGTTTTTTTATCCAGTTTTGTGTTTTGTTATGACATTTCTCTATAAGAAATTTTAAATGCCGATAAAACAGTGACTTTCAGGGTTGTATTTTTGGGTAATACAATAAAAAAGAGAATTAACACAAGGTTGGGTTGGAGAGTATGAAAAATAAAATAAACAAAACAAATTAGAGCAAAATTAATTGTCTGCCGGAATTTTGTTATATATTTAAGAAAATTTTAGAAATTGTATTAAAAATTATTAAATAAGAATAAATTATTAACAAATATAAAGGGGTGAGTACTCAAACTACTTATTTTTGTTGTATGAGTGAGCAGAAACATCATAAACAAAAGAAATTCTTGCAAAAAATGTACAAGAATTTGTCATAAAAGTTAATCCAAATAATTGCAAAATAATTAAAAGTTTGCATTTTCAATTAAATTTTTATTAAATAAAAGTAAGATTTTATATTTTGTCCATACATTTAGAAGGTATCGTTATACTTGCAAAAATTTGTTTATACAATAACTTTTGCATTTGCCGGTGTACAGTGGGTACTCGTTAATGTCAATTTAGTTTTTAATATATCCTGAACTATCGAAATAAAACTAAAATAAAGTGAAGTTTTTTTATATCTTCTCCAAAAGTGAGAACAAATTAAAATCCGTACGTTTACTAAAATAATTTTTCCGTTTACTGGTAGATTAAAGTGTCCCACAGTGTAAATTTACAGATCCATTTTGTTTGTTAACAATATGGATAACATGTGGAAGGTCTTGTAAAGATCTCTTAAAATAAGAGGCATCCAACTATTAACCCATACGAAAACCAAGTAATTTATGTAACCTACACTACATCAGAATCACTTTTAAAATCTACCAGATTTTTGGGCACTTTTTTAGGATTCCAATACCTCTTCACTGGCATTAGCGCCATTCAGTTTGGAGGATCTATCTCTCTTAGTACAAATACCATATTATTGTTCATGTACCACTCAAGCGACTGTTTACCATAGTAACTGGATGCCAAGTCAGGCCAAGAAATAAGTGAAAACATTATTCATAAGACTTATGAATGGAGGCAGCCTCTTTTGTAAACGGTCTTTGATGTAAATATCAGTTTTTTATGGAAGTCGTTGTAAAGGGCTTGGGGTTTAAGGAAATTTTGACTGCTTGGGGATCCTAAACTTTTCCTCAATAATTCCTCAAGTATCAGTAACATAACATTTTTGACCAGGAAGTTGTGATTCATTCCCAATAGTGCGAGTCGGATCCAATCTTGCTGTATTTTCTATCGTGTTTGTTGGAAGCTCTTTTCAAAATGCTGCATATTCTTTTTATTTCCCCGACTCGAGAAGTTAGACAAATTCTGCTTATTTCACTCGAACACTGTAAATGACTTCTGCTCACACTTCATTTTGAGTAGAACTATTATTTATTCAATATAATTTTTTGCTGCTTCATCGCAAGCAAATGTATAGTAGTATGGGTGGACATCATTCATGAAATTTTAAAAAAAAAATCAAAATTTCACTAAAAATTCAAAATTGTACAAAAAATTCACGTTTTAATAAAAAATCATATTTTGACAAAAAATTCACATTTTTGGAAAAGATCAACAATTTTTGTTAAAAAATTTAATGTCTAAAAATTCATGTAATAAATCAAGAAAGTTATTTCAAAATTTCTTATTTAGTAAAAATGGTGTGATTGAAAGATTTCCTAAGATAAATATTAATTAAACTGCTACCAACCAAAAGAGGTCGCCCTAAAAATTTGTAACTTTACAACATTATAATTATGAGTCGGTAACGAAATTCATAAATGATGGTTAAATAACCGTTATTAAGGTGAATTTGAATATTTTAATATTATGAATTTCTCTTGAAATTATACAAAACAGCTAAAACTTCAACTAAAAAGACTTCCAAGTAAATTTAACTCCTTTAATTCCTTACGCACATTTTTCATTCTAACTTTTATCCCAATTATTATATAAGTTTTTGTGCATCACTTGGTTCTAGGAAAAGTTGTCCAAGCATTTAAAGTTTTGCTGTCTAACTGTTTCCAATGTTATTAGACAGTACCAGGAGAACTTGTCGTTTAGTAGAACCCACATGATGTTTCTTAAGCCAAAAAAAAAAAACAAACAAACAAAAATCAAAGTATTTTCAAAACAGCTCTTAACACATTCTTTTAGTAAGCAGCCCGGTTAAGTCAGGTCCCAGACAGATCGGTACGAAAGGCTAAAGTTACTACAGGTTTAAAAACTCAAAAAGTTCCTGACAGAAACACTGCTTAAAATTTAGAGGCCAAAAATAGTGCACGGGAATTGAAGTCAAGTTTTCTAAAAAAAAATCCGCTGCATTATGGATGATAAATTTCAGAACTTTCGGATCAAAAATTTTATGTTGCTGATGCTCGAGGGAATGTTGAAGAAAAGTATAGGATCCAATAGCAGTAAAAATATTCCAATGAGTTCTTGGTATAGCAAGCAATAAGCAGTCGCACTAAAGAAGCCAGTCGACTTATAACAATGGGCTCTATAAATACCGAAATTTCCACTAAGAAATGTTTACAAATAAGGCGGCTTCCATTCATAAGACTTCATATTGTGTCCACTTATTTTTGGCCTGTCTTTGGCATCCTGTCACTATGGTAAAAAAAGGCCTTGAGTGGCATAAGAACAATAATGTGGTATTTGTAGCAAGAGAGACAAATCCTCCCAACTGACCGGAACTAAACACAGTGAAGAGAAATTCGACTCTTGTAGCAAGAGAGACAAATCCTCCAAACTGCCCGGAACTAAACACAGTGAAGAGAAATTGGGCTCTTGTTTAAAGAGAATTGAAGAGCATCAAAATAGGAATCCAAAAGTGTGGAGATTTAAAACAAAGTAAAGTGTCAGAAAGAGCTATAAATACGTTAATGTAGGGATTTAGTGATTAATACTATAAACATATTTAAACCCTACACCACCATAGATGTTTGTGGTATTATGCTTTTGGGCTGATGTTTGTATAGAAAAATGACTTTAGATCCATATCGAAGTAAACCCTTCTATATTTATATTGGCCATGTTCGGTCCAATATTTCAGGTACCATCCAGACAAATGTTTTCCCCAAATGCGGTTTTAACCTCATAAAAGTTCTAAATAAAAATCCTAGATTTTAATAAATTTTATGATATTCTAAAACGATGTGTCCAATTATGCGAGGGTCTGTCCATTAATTACATAAATTAAAATATATATAAGCGGAATTTTACGAGTGTCAGTCCATAATTTCGTTTAGGTCCCGTTTAACTTCATTTTAAAACGTTTTAATTTTACATTAAAGTTAGTTTCACAATTATGTACTACACACTTAAGAGGGTCGTTCATTAATTTTTCTTAACTACCATTTATAAGCAATAATGTGGTGTAGGGTATAAGACAGTCGGCCTTGACCAACTATAACATTCTTGCTTGTTAACATATATGTATGTTAAGAAGTTTTCAATCTCACTTCCTATATTCACACAACAAAATCTAAGTCAAAAGTGCAGTTACTTAAGAACTGACCGCTTGATCGTTTGGTTTGATTATAAACTCTGTCCCTCTAAAAGAGACAGACTGATAACAAGCGCATCCATACAAAACAGAAGAAAACAAACCAACCAAAACGATAACAAAAATAAAAATAAATAAAAAATGTAAAAAATATTATATTTAAACACTTTTGTTTTTTTTTTGCATTCACAAATAATTCTCATTTTAATTTTAGCAACTGAAATAGGTGGATGTGTACCGGTCGCTGCTAAAATGCGCTTTAAATGTTATTTAGGGTTTATAGCCCTTTTCTGCTTCGAGGTAAATAAATTGTTAAGAAAATTAAATATTTATTTACAAAATATTTTTTTTAATTTTTTTCTAACAGCTTTTTGTCTTCAGCCAAGCGGCTGATACTTGTTCCGCTGGTAATCCTGAAGCCCGACAATTTTTCGAGCGACAAAATGAGTTGTTGAGACAACGTAAACGTCTGGAATATTTGTCAGCTTATGAGTACAATACAAATGTTACGGAACACAATCGCCAACAGATGATCGCGTTATCAGCGAAAAATGCTGAGGAAAATAAAAAATTAGCTGAAACCATACGTAACCTGCGTTATGATCATTTAGATGATCCCTGTCTACAAAGACAAGCGAAAATTTTAGCTGATCCCGGTTATGATATTTTAAATAAAGAAGATTTTCTTGAATTACAAAATGCCATCAGTAGCATGCAATCGAATTATGCCAGTGCAAAAGTTTGCTCTTATAAAAATCCTACTGACTGTTCACTGGCTTTGGAACCTCATATACAGGAGAGATTGTCGAATAGTCGTGATCCTAAGGAATTGGCCCATTATTGGAAGGAATGGCATGATAAGGCTGGAACTCCAATGAAAGAGAATTTTGCTAAATATGTGGAATTGAGTCTCAAAGCAGCACAGTTGAACAGTAAGTCGAAGAATATGACTTTTTGCAAAAATTTGGTGAATTTAAATTTTCACCAAAATTTAAATTTTCACGAAAAAAAAACAAATTTTTTACAAAAAATCCAAATTTTCACTAAAAATTCAAATTTTCACTAAAAATTCAAATTTTCACTAAAAATTCAAATTTTCACTAAAAATTCAAATTTTCACTAAAAATTCAAATTTTCACTAAAAATTCAAATTTTCACTAAAAATTCAAATTTTCACTAAAAATTCAAATTTTCACTAAAAATTCAAATTTTCACTAAAAATTCAAATTTTCACTAAAAATTCAAATTTTCACTAAAAATTCAAATTTTCACTAAAAATTCAAATTTTCACTAAAAATTCAAATTTTCACTAAAAATTCAAATTTTCACTAAAAATTCAAATTTTCACTAAAAATTCAAATTTTCACTAAAAATTCAAATTTTCACTAAAAATTCAAATTTTCACTAAAAATTCAAATTTTCACTAAAAATTCAAATTTTCACTAAAAATTCAAAATTTTTTAAAAAATTCAAATTTTCACTAAAAATTCAAAATTTTTCTAAAAATTCAAATTTTCACTAAAAACTCAAAAATTTTCTAAAAATTCAAATTTTTTCTAAAAATTCAAATTTTTACTAAAAATTCAAATTTTCACAAAAGTTAAAATTTTTACTAAAAATTCAAATTTTTTCTAAAAATTCAAATTTTTACTAAAGTTTCAAATTTTTTCTAAAAATTCAAATTAAAAAAAATCAAATTTTTTCTAAAAATTCAAAGTTTTTCTAAAAATTCAAATTTTTTCTAAAAATTAAAATTTTTTCTAACAATTCAAATTTTCACTAAAAATTCAAATTTTTTCTAAAAATTCAAAGTTTTTCTAAATATTCAAATTTTTTCTAAAACTTAAAATTTTTTCTAACAATTCAAATTCATATTTTTACTAAAAATTCAAATTTTTTCTAAAAATTCAAATTTTTACTAAAAATTCAAATTTTCACTAAAAATTCAAATTTTTTCTAAAAATTCAAATTTTATCTAAAAATTCAAATTTTTACTAAAAATTCAATTTTTTTCTAAAAATTCAAATTTTTACTAAAAATTCAATTTTTTTTAAAAATTCAAATTTTTACTAAAAATTCAAATTTTTTCTAAAAATTCAAATTTTTACTAAAAAAAAATAAATTTTCACAATTCATCTTTGAATTTTTCATTTGTCCATTAAACATTTTTTTTTAAATTTCTCACTTTTGCTAAAATTTAAAATTTTTGCAAAAAGATAAAGAATTTTGATTTTTATTCGAATAATTTCATTCGATTATAATCCAATTTTTTTTAATTTTATTAAAACTTTTTTCTTTTTTTCATTTTTAGATTTCACATCTTATGCTGACTATTGGATCTATTTCTATGAGGACCCTGATTTCGAAAAACATTTAGATGAAGTCTTCCAAGCTATTTTACCCCTGTATCGTGAAATTCACGGCTATGTCCGTCATCGTTTGGCTCAACATTATGGCTCCGAGGTGGTGCCAGAAAAAGGCAATATACCCATGCATCTATTGGGTAATATGTGGGCGCAAAATTGGGATGAAATCATAGAACTAATCAAACCTTATCCTGATGTCTCATTTGTGGATGTCACGGGCGAAATGAAAAAACAAGGTTATACGGTAAAGAAAATGTTTGAATTGGGCGACGAATTCTTTAAGTCATTGGGAATGCGAGAGTTGCCGGAATCCTTTTGGAATTTAAGTGTTTTAGAGAAACCAAAAGATCGTACTATCGTCTGCCATGCTTCAGCTTGGGATCTATTCGAAAATAGTGATGTACGTATAAAAATGTGCACCGAAGTGGATACTCACTATTTGTATGTGGTACATCATGAATTGGGTCATATACAATATTATTTATTGTATGAGCAACAACCCACAGCCTTTAGAGGAGCTCCAAATCCTGGTTTTCATGAAGCTGTGGGAGATGTTATTGCTTTATCGGTTTCTTCGACCAAACATTTACATGCTATAGGTTTGTCCGAGAAGGAGGAGTTAGATGAGCAAAGTCGCATTAATGAGTTATTTAAAATGGTGAGTTTTTTTTGGAGAGAAAAGGGAGAGAGTTTTAGTTTAATTAATTTTTTTTTTAATTTCAGGCCTTAAAGAAGATTGTTTTCTTGCCTTTTGCCTATACCATGGATAAATATCGTTATGCGGTATTTAGAAATGAAATTGAACCTTCTGCTTGGAATTGTGCTTTCTGGCAAATGCGTTCTGAATATTCGGGTGTAGAACCGCCAGTAGCTAGATCAGATAAAGATTTTGATCCTCCGGCTAAATATCATATTGATGCTGATGTTGAGTATTTAAGATATTTTGCTGCTCACATATTCCAATTTCAATTCCATAAAGCCATGTGCTCCAAGGCGGGACAATACGTTAAAGGAGATCCTCATAAAACTTTAGATAATTGTGATATTTACAAAAGCAAAGAGGCAGGAGATGCTTTCAAGTAAGTTGTTGTTTTAAATTAAAAGAATTCTCTTTAGTTGCATTGACTTTCTTGCAGACACTTCCTTTCTGCTGGTGCCAGTCGCCATTGGACTGAAGTTTTACAGGAGTTTACTGGTGATAAGAAAATGGATCCTTCTGCTTTATTGGAATATTTTGAACCTTTACGCTTGTGGCTTAAGGAGGAAAATCGTAAATCAAGAGTACCCATTGGATGGGGTAACACTGATAGTAAGTACTTTTTTGCATTTCCTTATTGCAATAAAACTTCAAAATAATTGTTTTTAATTTCCTCATTTAATTTACAGAGGTGCCTCATTCTTGCTCTTCAACTAAAGCAGAATCTCATTAATATGTCAATTTAATTTGGAAGCGGTTTTAAAAATTTTCAGTTAATATTTTTAAGTTCTCTTTTTTCATTTTGATGTTTAAAATATGAATTCAATTACTTTCAATTTTAGAAAATCTCGTTTTTTAAAAATAAAATTAAAAATCAATCAGTTAATAACTAATTAATTTCAAATAAGATAAATTTTAATTACAAGATCACTAAATAATTAAAAATGACGTCTTAAGTTCATTAACTTATTTATCATTTTAAAATTAAATCATATTTTCTCTCTCTCTCTTAAAATCCCATAAATTAATCCTCTTTTTTAAATCCATTCAAAAAAAACATATTACTTTCTCCTTTCTGGTATTAAATTTATTCAATATATTTTTAATACCCTACACCACTGTAATTATTAAAGAGGGTATATTAAGTTTGTCATTCCGTGAGTAACGCTAAGAAGGAATCATCTCAGAACCCATAATGACTATATACATTCCTACATCTAATCAAAATCTGAGTCGATTTAGCTATATCCGTCTGCCTGTCCGTCTGTCTATTTGTCTGTTTCTGGCGCGTTCACATCCACAATAATTAACAGAGCTCAAAAAAAAAATTCTTCCTCAGTATTTGTTATAGTCCTGAGAAGCTTCTAATTTAAAACCAGCAAAAACGGTTCAGTATATTAAAAGATATAGACCGATATCTGAAGCAACCTTTTAGTTCAAGCAAGAAAGTTTCATAAAATCAATCAGTCAATTATAAATCGATAATTTCGAATGAAATTTCGCTAATAATATTAAGTTACGTGTACTTCATTAGCATTCCAAAGATTATCAAAATCGGTTCAGTAGACCCGGTACACTTGTCCACCCTTATAAAGTTAGTGGTCCTATTTGCCCTACATTTTGACCAGTAAAAATATCCTTGGGTAAGTAATGGAGACTAATTTGAATAATTCCGCTTTTACAGTTTTTTAGATAGACCTTTCCTCTTGATCCTCCCCATCCTATATTTTGATCAGTAAAAAAAAATTCTTGAAAAAGCTATTAGGGTCGAACTTGAGAACTATTGCTGTTATAGTTCATTCGATAGTTAACACTTTCATTGTATGGGGCACAGCTCTCCCCATGATTCTATCCGCCCTTCATTCTGTTGAGTCAAATAGTTATTTGAAAATTTTTTTGGAACTAAATTTGATTCTCGATGTAGTGGTTCTCTAAATATTCAATTAACAACATTTTCTTTGTATGGAGGCTACCACTCCCCCTGATCCTATCCGTCCTTCAGTTTTTCTAGTTAAACAGTTCCTTGATAAAGTGGCTGAGACGAAATTCGAAAATTATCGCTGTTATAATTCTTTAAATATTCGATGATCAATATTTGCCTTGGAAATTTGGAAGAGGTAGCCCTCATGCCCTTGATCCTATCCGTCTCATATTTCGCCCCGTAAAAAAAGTTTCTTGAAAAAATTGTTGGGACCATATTTGAAAATTTTTAGATATTCGATGATCAAAATTAGCTTTGTATGGGTGTATCTACCCCCCCACCCCCCGGTCCTGCCCGCCCTACATTTTGTCTTGTAAAATACTTCCATGAAAAAGTTATTACGACCAAATTTTAAAATTCTCAATAGATATTGGATGATCACACATTTGTAGTGTAGGGTATTGAAGATTCGGCATAGCCGAATAGATCATTCTTACTTGTTTCTAAATCATTTCTCTAAAATGTCAATACTAAAAATCCTCTCTCGTTCCCAATCTCTTTTGTTTTTTCTTGTTTTGTAAAATTTGTTTTTTAATCGTTTTTATTATCAGTTCATTTACTTTTCCTTTTCTTCTCCTCTTCTTACCTACAGACACTCAAACTAATTGGTTTCACTTCATAAACCGATGAAAAAATTGTAAACAAAAAACCCACGCGCAAACGCAAAAGAAAGACAGGAATCGAAAGGAAATTGAAACTTGTATTAAGAGTAGAAAATAGAAAAGGCAAAGTAATAAAGGTATTCACGACAAGGGATTGACTACTGTATAAATTCCGGACTGGATTACTGTCTAGACTCTCATTGGAGTCTCTTCTCTGAAAATAAGTTTCAATGCGTAATTAAGTTAAATTAATTTGTACCCTGAGATAAAGTTGGGAGCTGTAGGAATTATGCCACCTTCGTCGGCATTACTCATAGGTCAATGGGACTCAAATTTGTATGTCTTCGGGAACAATGAAATAAATGCACTGTATCGTTAGGGTTCCGAAGACAGGCAGGGCAGCGGTAAAGAGTATCAAGAACAATTCGTTCTTGGTAGCAGTTGAGAATGCAGCTCCAACCAGCTCTTATCTACCCCAGTATCGACTTAGTATGCCTGGGTAGTTAGCTCTCACTATCTAAGACCTTGAGTAGATGTTGATCTAGCACATCAGAGACACCGTTTAGTGCAATTGTCTGGATGTCTGCAATACAACATCAAAAGAAGAGGATCATCCATCAATAGTTAATGGTTTGGATGAGTTGGCAGATGACATGCTACCAGGAACTTTTGTGATAGCAACTCTGTCTCACAGGGAGCATACTGGTTTTCTCATATAAATTATCAATACTTGTCATCGTGACACAACCAGTTAGAATTCTCAGAGCATTGTTCTGGTTTGTCTGCAAGACTCGCCACTAGAAAAGAAGGTTTAAATATGATCGTCTCATTATCTATGTCCCAAGCAGGTCCCAGCAAATGCTTTAAGGACTTTATATCTGGTTTTCACTTTTTGGTAGATGTGGGTGGCATGTAAAGTGTAGTGACAAAGGTTGTCGAAGTCTACCCCTAAAATTTTGGGATTGTAAAACGTAGGGATACGTCTGCCTTCGACTGAAAATAGTCAAGCGATTGTGTCGTGAATGTCTACGCCAAAAGAAAATAGTGTGCAGTAATCTGCGTACGAAACCATGAGAGATTCCAGGGTGAGACAAGAAGTGAAGCTAGATAAATGTTGAAGAATATAGGTCACGGTATTCCTCCTTAAGGTACATCCATTGGTCTTCTGGCCTCCGAACTCTACAAACGTAAAATCCATCGTTTCACATCGTTGGATAGATTAGAATTCGAAGACTTTAAATAAATCCAGAGCTGCGATTACATGGTTGCTGCTGATGGAGGCCATTAGCAATTTGTATCGTTATCAAATTCAAAGCTGTCCTGGTTTTATGAGATTCCCTGAGGCTGTGTTGGTAAATAGCTAACATGAAGTTCATTTTCAGGAGTGGTTATAGTGGCGATACTTAAACCTTTGCTATAGGTTATAACAGAAAAATCGGGTGGTATTATTCTCCACTTGTAGATGGTTTCAGAATGGGACGAATTCTCGTTATTTCCAAATATTAGGCATCACCACTTGGCAAATCGATAGTTGCAGAAGAGAAATGAGATACTCAATTTCTTTAACATTAACATTTAGATGCCATAAGGACCAAGAGCTTTCGGGGATTTCGATTTGCAGATAATGTTTTCAACGGTAGTGAAAAAAGTCTCGTTTAAGATTTTTGGTTTTCTTATTAATACTCTGTTGTCCCCGTTCTGTGAGCTAGGGTTTCCGACAAATTGTCGGCAGAAACGACTTATACATTTTCTTGCATCTGTCGATAATGATGACAGCGGGAAGAGTTTTATTTACCTTGTTCCAGCTAAATTTTTAATGGTCTGGTCGAGATTACTTCCGGGTAAAGGTCTTCTATGGAAGGTGGAAGATGGTAGGTATTGTCATCCTAAAACGTTTCGATCTATTAAAAAAGCGACTCCAACTCTATGATCCATGACCCTGACTCTTAGGGATTATGTTATAGTTCTCTTAAATCGAGAGAGAAAATTCACTGGTTAGTTTCGTATCCCGAATTACAGCTGTATAGATGTTATTATAATGCACGTATAATGCAATTTCTTGTCTCTCATTTCTAAGTCCATTGCAATTATATTGCATGACATAGAACGACTGATTAGGATCAGTATTGAAAACGGAGGTTTTGGTGTTGTCGGATTATAATGTTGTTGTTGAGATAAGTGCAAAGGCGTAGGCACAGAACTGCAAATGCGAGTTGTTTGTGAGGTTTAGTCTTTATTCCAAACTATTAACCAGTTTATAGTCCAAACTATTGTATAGTCCCCCCTCCACACTTTCGACTAATCCATATTCCAGGCTTTCAATAGTCTTTTTTCCATAAATAGGAAATTTTTGGAGAATTGCCCATAAATAGGAATTTTGAAGAAATTGACTCTAAACAGGAAATTTCGGAAAAATTCTACACAAATGGGAATTTTTAAAATTCCCTCGGAATAGGAAATTTTTGAAAAATTTTCCTCTAAAATAATTAAAAAAATATTTCCTTGACCTCAAGTGAATTCCCTTAATAGTTTTTATAGAATTCTTCCTGAGGATTAAATTGTCATGATTTTTACCTGTTGAAAGTAGAAAAAAGAAATTCATAGATAACAACAAAAACAAAACATTATCTAGTAATTGTATCTCCAATATTTACAAAATGTGAACTAATAGAACAAGAAATTGTACTTTAAAATCCAACAGGTAGACGAGGGGAAAAACAATAACAAATCAAAATAAAAAAAAATCTCACAATTTCTCTCTTGACACTCTCAGATACTAAACTGATACTCACGATATCTCTGATCGTTAGAAATTGAAAATTTGTTTTTCAAACAATAATAATAGATTTTCAATTGATAAGTTTACTATAATAATGGACAAGTAACAACAACAACAAATTAAAGATAATAAAGAGCAGTAATACAAGAGAGAGAGTGAGAATGAGAGATCTTTGAGATATAATTTAAATGATCTGCAATTTAAACAAAAATTCTCAGTGATATTTAGAAAATTGTTATTGTTGTAATATGATTGTAGCACAAGTATGTGTGATTGTTTTGTGAGGTGTGTACAAGTATTTGTATAAATAACCCAACAGAGGTTTAGAAAAATTCAGTTTGTGTGCGTTGATCATTGGGCGCACTTTTGATCGGAGCATTTAAAAGAAAAGTTTAGTATTTTTTTTTCAAAACCTTCGTTTGTGATTCGAACGACTGTGTAAGTGTTAATTAAATGAAGAATAAGTATAATTCAGAGAAAATTCAATTATTTTGAGAAAATTAAAAGTCAAAGTGATCGAAAATTTAGATTGAAACAAAATGCTAAATTGGAAATTTCTTTTTCTCATATAAATTATGAATTTAGTAGAGACTTAATGATCTTGTTCTAATTACATTTTTTTAAAATTAATTTAATTGTTATTTTTTTGCGATATGAATTGTACAGATACAGATACAAAAAAAATGTATATAAAATAATTGCAAAAAAGTTACTTTTGCGTTAAATTTTTAATTGCAAAAGATTGTTGATAAGTTTTTTTATAGAAGAAAAAAAACTGCCGATTTTAGATGGGAAATACAATTGTCACATACATTATTTTTGTTTCTGCCTCTCAAACGGAAAAAATAAATGTTAAAATATGTTTTTGTTGTTTGTTATTGAATTTAGTAGTATTAGGGCAGGTCACAGATTGATAGACAGTTGTATAAACAAATAAATAAATAAATAAATAAATAAATAAATAAATAAATAAATAAATAAAACAGTTTAAAATTAGATAATCGAAAAAGAGGGATTAAAAAAATAAATGTTTCCAAAGGATTTTAAAATTAACGACTTTTTTTTACAAAAAATAAAAAATTTTAAACTTTACAACAGGACCCCCGAAATTAACTTTAAATCTGATATTTTATATATTTATATACCTTGTTGTTTTTGTAACACTCCATAGGTTATTATATTATATAACCTCATATTTTATAACTTCTAATATTAATACCATAATGTCCATCCTTCTGTCTGGTTGATCATTGCAAACTTTATATTTTAAATAATTTACAGATGTAAATATAAAGTCAATATTTCGAAAAAGTTTTGAAAAAATTTGAATTTTTAATTTAATGAATTTGTTTTATTCCTAATAAAGTTTGAAGAAAAATAAATATCATAAGTCTTAGAATATAATTTTTGCATTTAGCAAAGTCCGTCCTTCCGTCTTTTCATCGTTCATCAAACGTTAATCTTCAATATCAGGTGTATTCAAATTATCAATATTGCAAAGGTGTATTAAAATTTTGTTCAATTTATATAAAAGTCATATTTATAAATATAAAATAAAGTTTTAAAAAATTAAAATTGAAAAACTTTGAACATAACTTTTGCATTTACTTGTGTCCCTCCTTCCGTCTTTCCATTCGCTAGTTCGGTGAAAGCTACTTTTCAACCTTTTTAAATTATCAAAATTTTAATTTTTTCCGAAATTATTTTAAATCACTTTTAATTACATATAATGCAGTTTTACAAGAAACCAAAATCGAAGAAATTGAAATATAATTTTTACATATAGTAATGTCTTTCCGTCTGTCCTTCCGTTTGATTTACATTATTTAAATGATTGAAGATAAATTGAAAATATTAGAATTTTTAAAATTTGTTAAAATTAATTCGAATTTATATTTAATTATTTTTAATTAGACATAATAAAGTTTTAAGGAAAATAAAAATAGAAAATATTGGCACACAATTTTGGCATTTACTCGTGTCCGTCCTTCCGTCTTTCCATTCGTTTCTTCATTAAATGCTACATTTTACAACTTAAATGCACTTAAAATATCAATATTTTAAAGATATTTTGTAATTATTTTCAATTTATATTTGAATGAAGTTTTACCAGAAATCAAAATGAAAAAAGTCAGAATATAATTTTTGTATATAGTAATGTCTGTCCGTCTGTCTTTCCGTATGCTTTTTCATTAAATGATATTTTTCTCACCTTCAATTTCAGTATTCTCGAAATTTGTTTAAATTTAACTCGAATTTAGATTTAATTATTTTTTATTTACAATGAATTTTTAAGAAAAATACAAATTAAAGATTTCGGAATATAATGTTGCATATACTAATGTCTGTCCGTCCGTCCTTCCATACGCCTTTCCCTTGAAATGATCATTTCGGCTATAAAATAATTTTCGAATATAATAAAAATATCAGTATTTCTTTTTCTCCAAATCTCGGGGGATTTAAAATAATTTGGAATCATTTAGCAAATATAAAGTTATAAAATAAATTAAAATTTAACCTTTTATTCAAAATATTTTGAAAACTAAAGTGTCCGTCCTTCCGTCCATCCTATGTTATAATGAGTTTTACTTAAACTATAAAAATGTTATGGACCTGTATTAACATCTATAATTCGCTAAGGTTTCTAGACATATTCCTATTAAAAATCAGTCTAAATTAAAGTAAACAAATTATTAAAATATATAATTGAAAAATTATCGGATCACCAATATAATATTTAAAAATTTTAATGTCTGTCCTTCCGTCCGTCTGTTATAGATAAAAATTTGAAATTACATTATTAAAAAAAATATTCGAATTAACATTTCGATTAAATATTCGAATCAGTTTAAGGTAAATCGAAATAATTTGGAAATCATTTCAATTTTCTTAATCAAGTTTTTAAAGTTTAAACTACAATTAAACTAGATCTTTTTAAACTATAAAAAGTTTAATACATTTTATCACCGGGAATTTCATCAATTTAATAGACCAAGATTTGGCCCACTTTAAAGTCAAAAGTATAGTCCTTGTTATTAGTTAATTCAACTAATTTATAGACTAAGGACTTGCATATTTTATAAACTAAAGATTAGTCTATTTTGTTGATAAAAATAGAATATTTTATAAATCAAGTTAATAAACTAAAATGTAGACTAAACTTTAGTTTATAAAAAAGTAACTTAAACTTTATAAACTATAGTTTAGTCTAAAGTTTAAACTATTTTATAGACTAAAATTTAGTATTTTAGTCTATTTAATAGACTAGAGATAGTTAGTTTGTTTAGTCTATTTATAGACTAAAGTTTAGCCTTTTTTATAGACTAAAGTTTAGCTTTTTTTATAGACTAAAGTTTAGACCATTTTATAGATTATAAATGTGTCTATTATATAGACTAAAATTTAGTCTATAATATAGACTAAACTCCTGTCTATTTTATTGACAAAAATAAAAGTTTATAAACTAAAATATAGACTCAACTTTAGTTTATAACAAAAGTAACTTAAATTTTATAGACTAAAACTTTAGACTATTTTTATAGACTAAAGTTTAGTGTTTTAGTCTATTTAATAGACGGATGTTTTATCTGTTTTATAGACTAAAGTTTGGACTATGCTATTGATCGAAAATTTGTCTATTGTATAGAAGATTTAGTCTATAATATTGATTAAGATTTAGTCTATAGTATAGATTAAGATATTATAGACTAATAATATAGACAAAGACTTCTATAATATAGACTTATGTTTAGTCTATAATATAGTATTAGGTTTAGTCTAAATAAAGTCTATTTTATAAACTAAAGTTTAGCCTTTTTTCTAGACTATAAACTTGTTTGTGATATAGACTACAATTAAGTCTTTAATATAGACTACAATTAAGTCTATAATAAAGACTAAATTTTATTCAATAATATAGACTAAAATTTAGTCTACAATGAAGACTAAAGTTTAGTCTATTTTATAGACTATAAATTTGACTATTATTTACACTAAAGTTTAGCTTTTAATATTGACTATGATTTAGTCTATTTTATGAACTAAATTAACTCAATAATATAAACTAGACTAAATAGTCTATTTAGAGACTATTTTATAGACTAAAGTTTAAAGAATAAAATATAGTCTATTTTATAGACTAAAATTTAAACTGACTAAGAAAAAGTACTCTGAACTTTTATTAAATGATAATAGAACCTTTTTAACGGTCATATATTTCTTTTTAGATTAAATTATTTCAATTTTAGAGAAAATTCGAAAAAAATCTAGAAATTTCTTAAAATATCAATCTGATTAAAAAGAAAGTGTTAATTAATAAAATTTATTGGTAATAAAAGTGAAAGAATTATGATCGATTTGACAAATATTGATAAGATTTAGACAAAAGCGTGTGTTTGAAACGCCAACCGATAACTGGATCATAAATTAGTGGGGAACTATTTATTATTAAATGGAAAAAGTGAAACGGTGGCAATAATCTTATCATCGGAAAAAAGCAATAAAAGTGCAAGATTTCAAGATATCAATTTTTAAAAATATGAGATCTAAAGAAATAAAATTCAAATGTTTTAAATAAGAAATTAAATTTGAAAATTATTTGATTAAATGAAAGATTTTAATGATAATTTTAATTGTAATAATATAATTCAGATTTAATTATCAACAAATTATTTCGAATATATAAAAGTTCCCCTGTATGAAATAATTTTAAAAAATTTTTCCTATTAATTTAAGTTAAATAATTTACAAATAATTTAAACGATTTATTTAATTAAATATAATTTTGTTATTAAATAAAAAAATTAAACTCTTTATTTTTATTATTCAAATGTTAATTTCCTTTCTTTTTCAACTTGCGATTAAAATAATTATAATTCAATTCAAGCTTGACCATAAAAATCATTCACGTGCTTGGAATAATTTAAGTCTGTTTTTCTAAAATTCATGTTTATTGAATCAAAACATTTTTTGTTTATTTCTGCAAAAAAAGCATAAATAAAAAAGAAGTTTATTCACAAAAAAATTGAGGTTTAAAACGACATTGAAATTCTGTCAAGAGTTCTAAACTTGGTTTAATAAACTTTGGTCAAAAGACATTGACTTCAATACGCTTAGATTCAACAAATGAATTATTTATCAAAAATAATGCAATTTTGTGATTCAAATTAATGTTGAAAGTTAAGCGAAAACGTTTAAATTTCTCTTTAAAAGCTTTAAGAGAGGAAACTTTATTATAGATAATTTTCTCTTTTTTTTAAACTAAATAGTTTTCTCTCTGGTTCTTATCAGAAACAGAATATTGTTTAAACTCGAGTTTAAACTACAGTTTTGCAACATTAAAATTTAGCTTTTTTAGTGACTAAAGTTTAGTCTGATATATTTTAAAGAAAAAGTTTAGACAATTTTAGACCAAAAGTTAGTCTATTTTATAGATTCAAAATTACAGAATTTTAAAGAATAAAACTCAGTTTTATAGGTTAAAGATTAGTCTATGTATTTAACGTTAAGTTAATTTTATAGTCTAAAGTTTAATCTAATTTACAGACTAAAAAAAAGTTTAGACCAGTTCAAAAGAAAAAGAAAGAACTAAACTATAACTGAACAAGAACTTAACAAGAACTGAATTAGAACTAAAGTAGAACTAAACTAGAACTGAAATAGAACTGAACTGAAGTAGAACTTAACAAGAACTGAATAAGAACTAAACTAAAACTGAACTAGAACTTAACAAGAACTGGATAAGAACTAAACTAGAACTTAACTTGAACTGAACTAGAGCTAAACTAAATTGAACTAGAATAGTGCGAGAACTTAACTAGAACTGTTCTAAAACTGAACTAGAACTGAATTTCTCTCCTTCTCTTTGATGGATGTTACAACGGAAGAATTTTGATCTCTTATGGAAGATTAGGAATATATAATAGTTAATTCTTGCTTTAGATAAAGAACTAGTTGCTTAGAGAAAACTCTGCTCCGATGTTAACTTCAAGAGATGTGAGAACGTCATATCTCAGAGAATTGTAACTCTATTTGCAGTCACATTTAAATTATTTGCAAAAAAAAATCTTTAAAACTCTGATAAAAAAATCTTATTTTCCCTTAAAATCTTAAAAATTGACACTTAAATTTAATTAAATTCTCAGATAATAGTGTTCAGTGAAAGATAACATAATTAAAGTGTTTTAATTAAAAAAAAAACATTGTTAACACTAAAATCTGATAAAGTGACAAATAATTAATGTAAACAAAAATATTTTATTCAATCATTTCAGTATATTTCGAGCTATCAACATGAAATTATTAGTGGTCACATTATTGGCCAGTTTGGCAGTAAGTAATTACGCTCATTCCCTTAAATGATCTTTACTAATTTTTCGTCTTTCTCCCCAAAAACAGCTCTGCCATGCTGCTGCCGTTAAGGAGGAAATAACTGCTGGTGAATATTTGAAAAATCTTAATGCTGAAATTGCCAAACGTACGAATTTGGAGACTGAAGCCTCTTGGGCATACGGTTCCAATATTACCGATGAGAATGAACGCAAAAAGAATGAAATTTCCGCCGAAGTTGCCAAATATATGAAGGAAGTTTCTAAGGATATACAAAAATTCAATTGGCGTACTTATCAATCTGAGGATTTGAAACGTCAATTTAGAATGTTGTCCAAATTGGGTTATGCTGCTTTGCCCGAAGCTGAGTATGCTGAACTTTTGGATACTTTGTCTTCGATGGAATCAAATTTTGCCAAGGTTCGCGTATGTGATTATAAGGATAAGGAGAAGTGTGATTTGTCTTTGGATCCAGAAATTGAGGAAGTTATTACCAAGAGTCGTGATCCCGAGGAATTAAAATACTACTGGCGTGAATTCTACGATAAGGCTGGTACACCCACCCGCAAGAATTTCGAAAGATACATTGAATTGAACACCAAAGCATCTAATTTGAACAGTGAGTATTAGAACCATAATGGATTATGGAACTTAGTTTCAAAAGGGACAGGGAGTGTTAATAAATAATTTTCACTTTTTCCCTCAGATTACACCTCTGGTGCTGAGATGTGGTTGGATGAATATGAGGATGCCACCATTGAACAACAATTGGAAGATATTTTTGAAGACATTAAACCCTTGTACCATCAAGTTCATGGTTATGTGCGCTATCGTTTGCGCCAACACTATGGTGATGATGTTGTGTCCGAAACTGGTCCCATTCCCATGCATTTGTTGGGTAATATGTGGGCTCAACAATGGTCTGATATTGCCGATATTGTATCACCCTTCCCCAACAAGCCTTTGATTGATGTTACCAACGAAATGGTTAAACAAGGTTATACTCCATTGAAAATGTTCCAAATGGGTGATGATTTCTTCACTTCCATGGGTTTGAAAAAATTGCCACAGTAAATTTTAAAGACCCCAAAACAGAAGGTAATAATGTTGGCTAATGATGATTTATTTTTATTGTATAGAGACTTCTGGGATAAGAGTATCTTGGAGAAACCTACCGATGGTCGTGATTTGGTTTGTCATGCCTCCGCCTGGGACTTCTATTTGATCGATGATGTTCGTATTAAACAATGTACCCGTGTCACCCAAGATCAATTCTTCACTGTCCACCATGAATTGGGTCACATCCAATACTTCTTGCAATACCAACATCAACCTTTTGTCTATCGCACCGGTGCCAATCCTGGTTTCCATGAAGCTGTTGGTGATGTTTTGTCTTTGTCTGTTTCGACGCCTAAGCATTTGGAACGTGTTGGTTTGTTGAAGGATTATGTTAGAGATAATGAAGCTCGCATTAATCAATTGTTTTTGACTGTAAGTTGGGATTCGCAATGAAAAAATGTGATATATATATTTTCTATCGCTTTCTTTGTAGGCTTTGGACAAAATCGTCTTCCTGCCTTTTGCTTTCACCATGGACAAATACCGTTGGGCTTTGTTCCGCGGTCAAGTTGACAAATCTGAATGGAACTGTGCTTTCTGGAAATTACGTGAAGAGTACTCTGGTATTGAACCTCCAGTAGTTCGTACTGAAAATGACTTTGATGCTCCTGCCAAATACCACGTCTCTGCTGATGTTGAATATTTGAGATATTTGGTTTCTTTCATCATTCAATTCCAATTCTATAAGTCCGCTTGTATCAAGGCCGGTCAATATGATCCCTCCAATCCTGAATTGCCATTGGATAACTGTGATATCTATGGTAGCTTGGCTGCTGGTGAAGCCTTTGAGTGAGTTTCTTTATTTCTGAAATTCGAAGAAAGAAAATTAATTAATTTTCTCTTTATTTAGAAAAATGTTGTCCATGGGTGCCTCCAAACCCTGGCCCGACGCATTGGAAGCCTTTAATGGTGAACGCACTATGACCGGTAAAGCAATTGCTGAATATTTTGAACCTTTGCGTGTCTGGTTGGAAGCTGAGAACAAGAAGAACAATGTTCACATCGGCTGGACTAAATCGGATAGTAAGTTTTGTTTTTAAATGATTGATGCGCCCAATAGAACTAATCGATATTTATTTCCTTCAGAATGCGTTTCAGCATAAAATCTCCGATTTGAGGAAAAGTTCCTTTTTTATTATTAAAAAAAAAAAAACTATTTAAATGATTTTATTAAGCACTTAAATGTATAAAATTTTGTTATTTAAATAAAACAGTATTAAAATAATGTAATTAAAAGAATAAAGTTCAGAATTATTCAAATTAGGGTCTGACATAGAGATCATGCTCGAAAATGGGGCAGTTGAAAAAAGTATTTTTTTCTAAAAAATGAAATAATTATCAAGAGGAGATCTAATTGAGATTATGACATCAATTTCTGAAAACAGTATCGCCCACTCTTTTCAGAACCCTATTTGGACTCGGGAATTTTGTACTATTTTCTTGAACTGAACTAGAACCTTAATGTGTTCTAAAATTCCATCTAAAATTTACACAAGAATCTGTAGCTAAATCTGAACTGGAACTTGTCAATAAAATCTGTACCACTATCTGGATAAGAATCTAGACTAAAATCTGAACTCATCTGAAATCTAAGCCAAAATCTGAACTGGAATATGGACTAAGTTTAGGATTAGAATCTGAACTAAAAAATCTTAAAAAGGAATCAGAACTAAAATTTGTATCAAAATATGAAGTGGAATCTTATCTGAAATTTAAATAAAATTTGAATGGAATAGAAACTGAACTAAAACCAGAACCAAAATAAAAACATTAACATTATTTGAAATGTGAACTTGAATCGGGAGTTCTAGTCTGAACAAAATTATGAATTCAAACCTGAAGCAGAATTTTTTTCTCTAAATAAAATTGTGATACTTAAACTTGAAGTAGAATCTGAACTGGAAACTCATCAGAAATCTAGAATGGGAATCGGAATAGAAACTAAAAACTGGACAGAATTAGAATCTGGACTAGAAAATCTTAAAAAGGAATCTGAACTAAAACCTAAATCCAAATATGAACTGGAATCTCATCTGAAATTTAAACTAAATTTGAATAGAACCAACATAAGAACATTAATATTATCTGAAATGTGGACTTGAACCGGGAGTTCTAGTCTAAATTA
The DNA here is from genome assembly GCA_004302925.2 of Cochliomyia hominivorax. Taxonomy (NCBI): domain Eukaryota; kingdom Metazoa; phylum Arthropoda; class Insecta; order Diptera; family Calliphoridae; genus Cochliomyia; species Cochliomyia hominivorax. Next base: position 90,900,446 of record PYHX02000158.1, on the reverse strand, counting down.
AATTGTGAATTGAAGCCAGAAGAAGAATTTTTTTCTCTTCATAAAATTGTGACACTAAAACTTGAAATAGAATCTGAACTGGAAACTCATCAGAAATCTAGAATGGGGGCCAGAATCTAATTAAGAATTTAAATGAATATCCGGACTAGAATCTGTCTAAAAATGCTAAACTAGAATATTTTAACTGAAAGTTTATGACTTGTGATTAAAGTGTTGGTCGCAGTTTTGAACAATTTTGAATTATAAAATAAATTTGGTATGCAGTATTTTTTTGGCTCTAGAATGAAACCTATTAAAATAGGTTATAATCCGTCCATTATTTCATATAGCCTCCATACCAATGTCACCTTGAATGGGGTTTTTAGTCCAAAAAATTATTAATTATTAAATGATGGAATGAAATTTTGCAAAAGTAAGTCCGATCATATTCCAAAACGATATACCGTTATGTGTCATAGGTCCCTCTTCCATGTATACATGAATGTTGTAATAATATTTTATCAAATTGAAATAAATAGAAGAAAAACTGGTGTACGAAAGGGTCGGTACAGCTGTCATATAAACCTCCAGAGAAAAATTCTATAAAAATCTATGCTGCACACTTAAACCAAAATTAAATGTAATAACTATGCGAGGGTGGTTCATATATTTTTCAAAGCTTTCATTTACAGTTAACAGTGTGGTGTAGGGTATTACATAAATAGATTTAAACTTATTTTTAGTGAAATTTTTATAATTTTTTTTTAATCACCAAATAAAGTTGTCTTCGGTTGTTTTTAAAGTTATTTCGAAAACTCTCTTTATATTTTTTAAAGCTCAATTTGTTAAGAGAAAATTAAAAGTTTTATTTGCAAATTACTCTTTGTTTTGTAAGCTCGCTTGCTGATGGTGAAGATCTTCACAAATATTTGTTTATTTCACAAAAAGCCGGCTTAAAGAGAAAATGACAAATAAAGTCATTATATTAAGAAATCGTAAATAAAAAAGACTCTTTTTTAAACAAGTTAGAGGAATTATGGATGGATGGTTGCATCTAAGAAGAAGAAAAAAAAGCGAAAAACAAAAACGACACCATGAAAATAAATGAATGGTTTTCTATGCTGAATGGACGAGCTGTTAGTTGTATTAAAGTTAAAGTAGATATTAAAGTTTAGTCTTGAATTAGAAACGCTTTAAAGAGGTAATTGAAAAAAAAAATATTTGAAGGGAAAAAATAATAAATAAAGTGAAGATTTTTTGGAAATTTTTTGTAAATAAAGTGATTATTTACAAATAAGTTAATAACTTCTGGTCACGTTTGTCTGGTAAAGTTTTTGGTATTATTTACAAATGTTAGAGAGAACCCCTTTTTTGGCCTAGAAAACTTAGTACTTAGATAAAAGTGAAAAGAGCTGAAAATAAGTGTAATTTGTGAAAATTATTTAAAATTTCAAAAATAGTGTTTGTGATTAATTTTGAAAAGAAATATTTAAAATTTCGAAAAAATAACAAGAATTGAAATAAAATTTTGAAATTATTTCAAAATTTCTATATCATTCGCCAATTCCATTAAAAAAAATGTGTGTTAATTTTCTTTTGTTACACTTTGCACTCAAAATCTTTTCAAATGTAAATTTGTGGTTTTTGAAAAATTAAAAAAACAACTTTGGAGTTTAATGTTTAAAATAAAAGATAAATAACAATAATAATTAATGCATTATGGCATAATTTGTTGTTAACAATCGTATTCACATTTAAGCGTTTTTTTTTGTGGTTTTTCTTTAACTGGTTTTTTTTATACGATTTAGACAATTTATGATTTAACCAACAGGTGTATTTAAGTATTGAAATAATTAATAAAACTTGTTGTAAAACATAAAAACTTAAAAATATTTAGGATTTCCGTCAAAATCGCAAAGACAAATAGTGGGAAAATTTTAAACACATTTTATACACCAAAAGAAAGCTTATAATATAACAATTACTTAAATTGAATACAGACCAATTTTACGATTTTTTTTAATCAAAATCCAACAATTCACCCTTCTTTACCTCAAAAAATCTATTTTTTATTATTATACACCCAAGGAAACCCATGTAGCTCTACCACATTCAAATACTTTCCATTTTTATCCATTTGCTCCCCATAAATCAGTTTTAAATCATTCACATTTTCAATAAAAATTATTTATTTGCAAAAAAATTTTTGCATAAAAATAAATTCAAGGTTTGAAATTAAAATTTGAATTAAATTTGATTTTTTGAAAGATTTGAGTAAAAGACATTTCTTGAAATAAAATCATTTTGCATGTTTTAATAATATTTCATATTTTATATAAAACTCCATTATGTAACGATTATCCACGATCGCACAATAGACTCTATCAATCAAATCCAAAAACATTTGTGTCACTTTCAAATGCAGTTAAAATATAACATTTTTTAGTTCCAACTTATTTTAAGTTCAGTTCAAAATTAGCTATTATTCGGTTCAGTTCCTTCCGCTTCCAATTGCATTCCAGTCTAGAGAACAGTTGAAATATTTTAAAATTTTATTTTGGAATTTAAGACTCGAAATCAGGTTTAGTTTTTGATTCGTTAACAGTTTTTATAACGATTTCAGTTTATATTCTAGTTCAGAGTCCAACTTAGAGCCATTCCTTTCTGGATTCAAATTTACACTGCTGTTGTGACTCTTTTCTAAGTTCAAGTTCAGGTAATATTTCAGTTTCTACTTTAGATACCAGTTTAGATTCTAGTAAAGCTCTAAAGTTGAGTTTTAAGTTCGGATTCCAGTTAAAATTCTAGTCCAGATCGAAGATAAGATTTCGGGTATGATTTTAGGTTTAGATTTCCAAATTCAGTTCAGATTTTAATTCATATTCCAGTTAAAATTTTAGTCAAGATTCTAATACAAATTCTTGTCCAGATTCGAATTAAGATTCCAGTTGAGATTTTTTCAGATTCAGATTTTATTTAGGTTAAATTTCAGATTCCAGGTAAAGTTTCTAGTTGAGGTAATTGTTCGGATTCCAGTCCAGACTATAGTTCATATTGTAGTTTAGATTTAACTTTGGTTCAAATCGTAGTTGATATTCTAGTCAAAATTCTAGTTCAGATTCAGTTCAAGTTCAGTTCTAGTTCTGGTTCAGTTCTACACCCCTTTGTTGAATACCGTCTTGAGAAATGGACTAATTTTAGCGCAGCCATTTTAAAAATAACAAGATTTTTCTCAAGAAACTAGACAAAATAAATTGATTTAATTTTTTATAGCAAACAAAATATGGAGCTGCGCTTTATAATCCTGCTAATCGGGGTTCTATTATTGATGATATCTGCAAACTGTGATCAGGAACAAAATGAGCAGGAAGTGGCACATTTCTTGAAATTGGTAAATCAACGTTTGGCAGCTTTGTATAATAAGGAGGTATTGGCTAATTGGCAAAACGAGATTAAGGGTCCAAATGACCTAATAGCTTTGATACAATCCGAAACTGCAGCCCAAGATATAATGCGTTTTGTATTAAACATTGCGACGCGTGTTAATAAGTTTAAAAGGTTGCCTTTGGAAAATAAAGATCTGAAGAGACAGTTGTCTTTAATACCCGAAATGGGCTATGAGGTTTTACCGGTAGAGGATCTGGAATTGTTATATGCTGTAACCACTAACATGAGTGAAATTTATAAAAATGTTAAACTGTGTGCATATCAGAATGAAGAAATATGCGATTTGAGATTAATGCCAGAGGTACAGAATATTATTCATACCACTCAGGATGTTAAAGAGATTGAATATTATTGGTTAGAATGGCGTCGTAAGACGGGAATAGCGGCTCGAGCAGATTTTCAGAAATTTGTGGAATTATATCGTAAAACTGCTAAAATGAATGGTGAGCGAAAGGAGCGAGAAAAATATTGTTTTGTTTTTCATTTTATCATCTCTTCTTTTAGGTTTCTCAAAACCCTCCGATTTCTGGCATAAAGATATTGAGGAAGACAGTTCCATAATAAGCTCAAATTTGCAGAAGTTTATGCTTGACTTGAAGCCTTTATTTGAGCAATTCCATGCTTATGTTAGAGGAGAATTACGTGCAAAATATGGCCCCGAATTAATCGAATTTAATAAACCTTATCCTCAACATTTATCGGAAATATATATAGGAAATGCTTTTAACATGGGTGAACCGGATTGGTCTATGGAAGTTCCCTTCCGTGATCTTAAATTACCCAATATGACTCAAGCTTTATTGAATCGGGGCATAACAAATGCGCAGGTTAACTTTTGGAATGCTGTAGCCTATTTCCGTTCTTTGGGAATGCCATCACTAGAAGAGTACGTAAAGGGTTCAAAATTTTGTTTTATTAATAAGGAATAAATAATCTTTTATCTAGATCGTTTTGGGAAAATAATTCTGAGGCCAAGGCTGATTTGGAGCTGGATCATTGTTGGCATAAGGCCTGGAATTTTTATGGATTACATCATGTGAATTTATCGTATTGTTCCCTCATAAATGAGGCCACATTTTTCAATATGTACGAAACGGTTTCAGATCTTTATTACTACAGGGCTTATGAAAATCTAATAACATTATACCAAGATGAACCTTTGCCTAATTTAAGTGATGCTTTAGGCAAATTTTTCTCCTTGGCAGCCTCGTCACCGAAATACTTACAAAAACTTAAATTAGTGGATTCTAACTATAGTTCCAAAGAGGCTAGACTTAATAAATTATATGTCCATGTAAGTGACTTATATATCAAACAGAAACCTCTCTAATTCTTCCTTACATTTTAGGGTCTGCGCACGATATTCCTGATACCCGTTTTTTATGTTTTAGAACGTTATCGTTTAGATGTAATTGATAACGATATCGATATAAATGATAATTGTGCTTATTGGCGTATAACTGCAGATTATACTGGGGCCGAACCTCCGATACCCAGATCCAATGCTGATTTCGATGCTCCAGCTAAATTGCTTATGGAGGTGGACGATCAATATACTACTCAAATCTACAGTTTAATATTACAATATCAGCTCTTGGAATATTATTGTTCTCTGACCGGGGAATATGTTAAGGGTGATCCCGAGAAACCTTTGGACTTGTGTGATTTATCGGGACATCATGAAGTGGGTGAAAAAATATAGTAAGTAGAAACATATTTTTATAATTAAAGGGATTTCATAGAAGTTTTATATATTTTTTTCCAAATAGCAAAGCCATGTCATTGGGTTCTTCAGTGGGCTTTAAGGAGGTATTGAAGGCCTTAGTAGATACCGAGGAATTGAGTATCCAAGGTCTGTTGGAATATTATAGCCCTTTAATGGAATGGTTGAAGGAGCAAAATGAAAAGCAAAATTGTGAAATTGGTTGGCAGAAATCGGATAGTAAGTATAGTTCAATGTCAGATAAATTTTATAAAGATTTTTATATTCTTGGATCTAATGGATTATTTAAATCGAATTTTATTAATTATTTTTTTTCAGAATGCCAATCGTGAGTCCAAGAGGAGTGCACTTGAACGCATCAAAATTTATTTCATTTAACAAAATAAACATTTGTATATAAAATTCAGTAGAAAAATTATTGCATACTTTTAGGCCGTAGAATAACATATATTAAATTGTATTAAATCGTTAATAAAACAAGATGATTCAAATATATTAAATAAAATTCAACTGCCAGTAGTATTAAATTTTGAAGGACAATACTCAGTTTTTATAACAATTTTGTAGGGAAAATGTGATAGTTATTGAATTTTTACTCCCTACATCATTATAAGTGGTTGGGGAATTACACGTTTATGCAAAATTTTGTAACAGGGTTTATGCAGATTAACATCATAATTGTAATAAATATAAAACAGATTTAAGGAATTTAGCAAAAGTAAATTTTAAAATATTTTTTTTACTCACATTTTCACTAAAAATTCACATTTTCGCTGAAAATTCACATTTTCACTAAAAATTCACATTTTCACTAAAAATTCACATTTTCACTGAAAATTCACATTTTCACTGAAAATTCACATTTTCACTAAAAATTCACATTTTCACAGAAAATTCACATTTTCACAGAAAATTCACATTTTCACAGAAAATTCACATTTTCACAGAAAATTCACATTTTCACAGAAAATTCACATTTTCACAGAAAATTCACATCTTCACAGAAAATTCACATTTTCACAGAAAATTCACATTTTCACAGAAAATTCACATTTTCACAGAAAATTCACATTTTCACAGAAAATTCACATTTTCACAGAAAATTCACATTTTCACAGAAAATTCACATTTTCACAGAAAATTCACATTTTCACAGAAAATTCACATTTTCACAGAAAATTCACATTTTCACAGAAAATTCACATTTTCACTGAAAATTCACATTTTCACTGAAAATTCACATTTTCACTGAAAATTCACATTTTCACAGAAAATTCACATTTTCACAGAAAATTCACATTTTCACAGAAAATTCACATTTTCACAGAAAATTCACATTTTCACTGAAAATTCACTAAAAATTCATATTTTCACTCAAAATTCACATTTTCACTAAAAATTCACATTTTCACTAAAAATTCACATTTTCACTAAAAATTCACATTTTCACTAAAAATTCACATTTTCACTAAACATTCACATTTTCACTAAATATTTACATTTTCACTAAACATTCACATTTTCACTAAAAATTCACATTTTCACTAAAAATTCACATTTTCACTGAAAATTCACATTTTCACTAAAAATTCACATTTTCACTAAAAATTCACATTTTCACTGAAAATTCACAGAAAATTCACATTTTCACAGAAAATTCACATTTTCACAGAAAATTCACATTTTCACAGAAAATTCACATTTTCACAGAAAATTCACATTTTCACAGAAAATTCACATTTTCACAGAAAATTCACATTTTCACAGAAAATTCACATTTTCACTAAAAATTCACATTTTCATTCAAAATTCACATTTTCACAGTGAAAATTCACATTTTCACTAAAAATTCACATTTTCACAGTGAAAATTTACATTTTCACTAAAAATTCACATTTTCACTAAAAATTCACATTTTCACTAAAAATTCACATTTTCACTAAAATTCACATTTTCACTAAAAATTCACATTTTCACTAAAAATTCACATTTTCACAGAAAATTCACATTTTCATAAAAATTTCACATTTTCATTAAAAAATTCACATTTTCACATATAATTCTGATTTTGACTAAAAATACACAAATTCACTTAACATTCACATTTCACTTAAAATTCACATTTTCACTAAAAACACAATTTCACTTAAAGTTGACAATTTTACTAAAAATTAAAATGTTAACTATATTAACAAAAATAATAGTTTCAGACATCCAGACGGTTGAACGCTCATTTTTAGATATGTATTAAGGGGAGAGTGATTTTAAATATCCGACAATTTAACTCACACTGGTTTTAAATGATTTTTCATAACAATCGTGGGAATCTTTATGGAATCCTCTTTGTAATTGATTACAGGTGTTAATATAGTTTTTAAAACAATATTTCCACTTTAATTTACTTAAAATTCATTACATGAATTATTATTTTAAAAAAAATTATTTAGTTTTATTTGGTTTATAAAAATATTCCTTAACAGGGGTGTGTCACGTCTCGAAAATGTGGAAAAAATTGAATGTAAAATATTTATAAATTATTTTTATATAAAATTATTTGAATTTTATTTCAAATAAAATTAATCAAATCGCGAAAAAGGGTGAAACCAAATTAGGTGAAAAAACAACAGGCTGCAGTCATTTGGAAATACCTGGGATGTATATATTCTCTTCTCCCTAAATTTATTAAATAAAATTCTGCACAAAATTATTTAACGTTGGATGTAAAAATCTTAACTCTTGGATTTCGGGAATTTACATGAATAATTTATCAATATGGATTTTTATAAAGTTTCTAAATTATATTTTTTAAATATTTCTGAAAAATACATCTCCAATTTTAAGCTTTAATTAATATTCATAATTTATCTTCTTTTTTGAAAAAATATATACAAACTGACACATAAAATATACAAATGTGAAATAATAAAAATCTTATTAAATGCTTAAATGAACTGCAAATAATCATTATAACGCTGAAATAAAATTAAAGTCTTCAAATAAAAAGTTAAGGGGTGGAAATCTGGTATGACACATTAAACTGAATTCAAATAAATAAAAAAACATTTCTCATTTTGATAATACAACAACTGCACACAGGTACTCAATTACATGTCTCTAGTGTGGAGAGATCAGATGTAAACAAAATATTAAAAAAGTAGTGAATGAATAATTTTTTAATGAAATAAATAACAAAATAATTAAATTGAAGTATTTTTTTGTAGAAAATGAGTAAATATGAATTTAAGTGGGATAATTCGAATTTATAGAATACTACACAAAATGAATAAAGCTCTCAGGTAAGCTTCACATTTTCACTAAAAATTTCACATTTTCACTAAAAATTCACATTTTCATAAAAATTCACATTTTCACTAAAAATTCACATTTTCACTAAAAATTCACATTTTCACTAAAAATTCACATTTTCACTAAAAATTCACATATTCACTAAAAATTCACATTTTCACTAAAAATTCACATATTCACTAAAAATTCACATTTTCACTAAAAATTCACATTTTCACTAAAAATTCACATTTTCACTAAAAATTCACATTTTCACTAAAAATTCACATTTTCACTAAAAATTCACATTTTCACTAAAAATTCACATTTTCACTAAAAATTCACATTTTCACTAAAAATTCACATTTTCACTAAAAATTCACATTTTCACTAAAAATTCACATTTTCACTAAAAATTCACATTTTCACTAAAAATTCACATTTTCACTGAAAATTCAAATTTTCACTAAAAATTCACATTTTCACTAAAAATTAAAATGTTAACTATATTAACAAAAGTAATAGTTTCATTTCCTCTGTATTACGGATCTAAACATACCGTTTTTTAGTGTAGTGTCTAATTAAATACTCACGATTTATTTTATTGTTAAACACAAACAAAAACATAAAAATTATTAAAAAGATATATTTAATAAAACTACTGAATAAGAATAAAAAATTAAGAATAGAACTTAAACTTAAAAAATATTATTTTAAAATGACTTCAAAATAAATTTATTATTTTCATAAAAATGTGATTCATTTAATGATTTAGAAATGCAGCAAAAAAATTAAATTATGTCTTAAAAAATAACATACTTAAAGTAATTTGTTTAAAAAAAAATATGAATGCATTTTGCTGGAAATAATTGATTAAAAAAATAATAATAAAATAAAAAACTTCAAAACTAAAGAGACCTTAAGACATTAAATTAAATTCAAGGTCTAGGTTAAGAGGAAATTAAATTCAAAATCTAAGATTGGAAACCAATAAAAGACAATGAATTTGTTTTGTAGGGGCTATAAAATAAAATGGTCATTAGGTATGAGACACTTTGGAATTTTGACAAAAATTGTAATTAAATTTTTTAAAATCTTGATTTGTGGGTAAAGAATTTTAATGTAAGTGATGGTTTATAAAGAGTTTAACTAATGATAAAATTAGCTTAGAGTCTTGACTTTAGAATGCCCTCAGAATATTTTAAAAAATCGGGTAAGAAATATTTTTAAAATTTTTTAGAAAAAATTATGTAAGAATTGATATTAATCATACGCTCGAGATAAAGAAATTTAATAATTATAATTTTGAAGGATTAAAAAGCGAAATTTTTGCTTTTGAGTTCTAAATCTAATTATAAAAGAAATTTGTTTAAAAAAATATTTTAAGACTTAAAAATAGTTCTCAGAATAGGCAGTACAATTCGGAAAAGTGGGATAATATATTAAAAATGTTAAATTGAATAGGTATTTCCATTTGAATTAAGATAATTGGAACTTGTAAGTCATAATTTATTTTATTTGTTTTTAAAAAATAATTTTAAGTTAAAAAACCTAAGAAATTAAAAAAATTGCAAAAATATTGAAATCTTCTTTGCCAAATTTTCTTATTGAATTGTTAGTTTAAATTGTTCTTAATTCATAATAAAAGTAGATAAAAGTCTTTGCTTTAGAATGCTTTAATAAAATTTAAGAAAATTGGCCTGGTTATATTTTTAATTTTATTTTGAAAATAATTATGTCATAATTAATATCAATCATACGCTCTAGATTTATAATTTTTTCAAAATTAAATTTTGTGATTTTAAAAAGGGAAAAATTGAAATTGAAGATTTAAAACTAAATTTTAAAGGGATTTAGTCCTAAGGCCTAATTTTTATTAAACAATTTAATTAAAAAAAATTTTACTGTATTTTTTAAAGTGTTTTTGAATAAAAATTTTTAAAAATATTTAAATCTTGATTTCTTTGCTAATATTTTTTATTCAAAAGAGCTTTAAGTATAAGTTTTATTTTAAATAAAATGAGCTAAAAATGTTGGCTTTCGAATGCCATAACAAAGTTTTTAAAATTCGACTTACAAACATTTTTCATTTTTTTCGAAAAAATGATCTCCTAATTAATATCAATCAAACGCTGTAGATAAGAAAATTGTTCAAAATTATATTTATAGTATTTCCAAATAGAAATTTCTAACTTTAATAAGAATGTCTTTTCCAAAAATTCAACACCATTTATTTGTTAAGTTCAATAAATAAATTATTTTTCGACAAAAAATTTTTAAAATATTAAAAATTTTATTTTCTTTGCTTAAAGTTTTTATTCAAAAGAGCTTCTAGTATAAGTTAAATTTTTAGCAAATTAGTTCAAAATGTTGGTTTTCGAATGTCTTAATAATTTTTTCAAAATTTAAGTTACAAATATTATTGCAAAATTTTTGAAAAAATTCTCTCAAAATTAATATCAATCATACGCTGTAGATGATAAAAATTTTCAAAATTAAATTAAAAGTATTTTCAAAGGGACAGTTTGAAATTTTAGTTTCTATTATAAACTATGGATATCTAAAGTATATATTAATAGTTTTGGCTTTCAAAAATAAAGTTCCGATTATATAATAAAATCCAAATAAACACCTGTATTTTTTAACTTTAATTATTTTTCCCACAATTATAATTTGTAGCTTTTACAAAGTCTTCCAAATAACTTGTCTAAATTAATTAAATTCAATTGTCTAAAGCGGTTTTCCCCCATAAGCAGAGGGCCCCGTTTTTACAGAAAATGCTTAAAATTAATTTAGGTCATTATCTCCATATTCAAAATAATGTTTAAATATTTCTTGGCTTAAATCCCCATATTTTTTTTCTAAATACATGTGAAATATTTGAAATTGATGCCATGTAACACGCACTTTTTTATTAAAATTATTTTAATATGCCAATTTTCTGTCATACCCTCCGCTATCAATTGGTTGTGCCTAAAATCTGAGACATAAAACCCGCATTTTATTTATGTTTATTTTGCTTTTCATGACTTCATAAAACAATCAAAATAAAAAGCGTTAATAAGTTGAGGTTTAATGTCTCTGTTTGTTTGTTGCATGTGTTAATTTTAATGATCATGTTGTTATTGTTTTAGTTCCAGCTGGCTGTTTTGTACCTTATAGCTTTAAGCCTAGGTCAACAAAATTGTTAAAATATTTATTTTAAACGCAAAAAGAAGTAAAAATAACAAAAATTCACTTTTATTCATTTTTGTAGTAATAAAAAAGTCAACATTTGTTTATGCTCGAAAAAAAATTGCAAGCAATCAGTGGAAAAAAGCTATATGTACTTAACAATAGCTAATGCTGGAAATAGCACTTTAATAAAGACATGAGTAAATTTAAGGTATACAAAATTTAATTAAACTACATTTTTAAAAGAATTTAAGAAAATATCGGTTACTAAAATAATTTACAGTCGAGACTATAAAATAATCCATAATTTATCGTATACATAGTTATACCCTACACCACCATACGTGGTTGGAGTATAAAGCGTTTGAGCTTAAGTTTTTAGGTATATCGTTCGACATCTGGCCGACTGGCTGGCTGTACATGTAAACCTTGTAAACAAAATGCAGGCCGTAGTTTTCAGTTTTTCATTTTCAATTGGTGATAATGGGTCCATTATTTCACTTAGCCCCCATACAAATAATCATCCCGGAATGGTTATTTAAGTCATAAAAGTCCTCAATATATTTTAACAGTTTTATAATATGAGGAACCGTCCATTATTTCTCATAGGTCCCATATAACCACTCTTCACACATCACTTTGAAGAGCTTAAATCTCACATTTACGTTGGTATTGTAATAAGAATTAGTCAAATCAAGACATATATAAGTAAAACTGAATTGCGAAATTTTACGAGGGTTGATCTATTATTTCCTATAGCATCAATATAACGCCAACAGAAAAAACATTTCAGTATTTAGCAATACCATACGGAAGTTGGAATCAGTATAATATACTGTGGTTCAATAATTTTTGGTAGCTACCACATATAACCAACGATTTGGTGTAGGATATTAAATTGTCGGACATGACCGAGTATAACTTCTCACTTGATTTTAAGCTGGTATATATTGTATACTTTAAACAAGTTTATAGTTTATAGTTTACGATTATAGATTACTTGAGACTAAAATTAGTTTATAATATTGTCTACAGTCGAAACATTAAACTAGACTATAGTCGATATTAAAAAAATTTAATCAAGACTTTAATACTATAAATTCAGGACTCTAATACTATAAATTAGTCTAGAGCCGTGCCTATAAACTAGTCTAGAGTTAAGACTATAAACTTGGCTATAGTCGAAACTATAAAGTTGTCTATAGTCGAAACTATAAAGTTGTCTATAGTCGAAACTATAAAGTTGTCTATAGTCGAAACTATAAAGTTGTCTATAGTCGAAACTATAAATTAGTATTTACCTAAGACTATAAACAAGTCTAAAGGGAGACTTTAATCTATAGTCGTAGCAATTAAACTATTCAATGGTCGAGACTTTACACTAATCCATAGTCGAGATTATAAATTAGTCTAGATTAAAAATAGTCGAGAGTGTACACAGTTATTTCTTTTATTAAACATACATGTATGAAACTTTTGCCATAGATGTAATCGGTATATGTTTTGGTTTTATTCGAGTAGTTTATGTTTTTCATCGAATAATTCAGTAATTTATTTGTTAAGATTCTAAATTAGGTTATTAATTAAATTTAAGAAGAAATAAATATTGGGTCGATAAGTTAATCGATTACTGGAATAACATAATTTTTCAATTTTGAATTTCCGATTAGCTGTTTAAATTATTATTCGAATAAAACATTAATAGTTAATTTTTAGGTAAAATTTATTGTTTGATAAAAGTTTTGTGAAAATTTTTTGTTTATAATTTTTCAATGTATTTTTTATATGAATAATCGATTATTCAATCAATGGAAGTTTCTATTATTCCAATAATATTTTTTTATTATTTGAGAATTCCTTTTCGAATTTTTTAATCTTTTATTATTTTAGTTTTATTACGTACATTTAGACTTCATTCTTGAAGATTTTTGACATAAGTATATTATTCGAATAAGCGATTAATCGTTATTTTTTTATTAAATTTTAATATTTCTTTAAAAAAATTTATCGTATTTTTTTAATAATAATTTTTGTGGTTTGATTTTCCATGTGAATAATCGTTTATTGCCTCATCGAATCGATTGTTCGGATAATTCTTTCATTAAATAATTTTTTCTGCAAAATTTAACTTATTGTTTGGTTTTTTGTTTTGTTATACGATTTAACGAATAACCATTTTTTATTTTATTCAAATAATAGATTATTCGGTTCAAATGTGGTCTCGTTCGAATAAGCGATTAATTGTTAATTTTTTTTATAAAAATTTAAATTTCTTTAAAAAATGTATCGTATTTTTTAATAATAATTTTTGTGGTTTGATTTTCTGTGCGAATAATCGATTAATGCCTCATTAGGGGAATCGATTATTTGGATAATTTTTTCCATTAAATAATTTTTTCTACAAAAATTTAATTTATTGGTTGGGTTTTTTTTTTTTTTTTTATATTATTAATACGAATAATTGTTTTTTTGTTCAAATAAATAGATTATTCGGTTCAAACGTGGTCTCGTGCGAATAGCCAGTTTTTTAACAATACGGTGGTATTCGCTTATTCGAATAAAAGATTTCGAATGAATTCATAAACTTGATTCGAATAACTTTTTATTTGATATGTTTTTTTAATTTATAATGTTTAATAATGTTTTAAACAAATTTCATCAAAATCACTGAATTTGTTTAATAATGAATTATTGGTTATATTTTGTGTATTGATTATTCGAATAATCGATTAATCGTTAATTTTTTTAATTTTAATAAACGATTTAATGGAATAATTTCGAATGTAGAGTTTTCATGTTTTTTTAAGATTAATAATATTTTATTCGATTAGTAGGTTAACGATTATTCGTTATTTTTGGTATCGTTTTATTTTATTTTTTTCTGTATTTTATTTAAGAACTTTATTTAGGATTTAATATGTCTTACCTTACGAATAATCGGCTAATCAATTATTCGGTTCTACGATTATTCGTTTTTTTTTTTTATAAATTGTTAAATATTTATCTGTTTTGAGTTCAATTTATTTTCAGAACCTTTATTGTAGATTATATATGATTTTATGTACGTATAATCATTTATTCGATTATTCGGTTCAACGATTATTCGTATTTTTTTATTTCTCTATTGAGTTAAATTCCATTTGAGTGCCTTTATCACATAAATTACCTTTATTTTTTCCCATTTTATTCTCACACTGAAGTTACTAACTAAATTGATTGCAGCTTTATGTTGTTTTTGTATTTGTTGTTATTTCTAGTATCAGTAAAGTGCTAATTTCGATTATCTCATATATACATTACGAACATATAATTTTGAGTTTTGTGTGACTTAAAAGTAGGAAAAAAATCACATAAAATAATAAAACTATTTAGTACTTTTTTACATTGTTGTTGTATTTTCAATTTGACTTTATTTTCGATGTTACAAATTTGAATTTTACTTTTATTTGTGTGTTTTTGTGTGATTTTTTTTGTTTCTACTTTTTAACGTTAATGTTTGATGATAAAATTGAGTAGATTTCTGAAAACAATGAAAATGAAATTTTTAGTTTTTAATTTTTATTCTTATAGAAAAGTTTTGAAAATAACGTAAATAGTTAGTTGAGATTTAGACGCGTTATAAGACGTTACGGCTTTTTTACGAGGATCGATTGTTTTTAGAAATCTAGTTTTTTAGAATATTTTTTTAATAAATTTTTTGTGATCGAAAGTTTAAGGAAAAAATAAAAATCGTGAGAATATTGTGCTATAAAAATTAATATTGAAAATAATTAATATTTAAACTTGAACTTGGATTTGAAACAATTAATTCTTAATAAAAGTGGAATAAAATTAACTACAGAAAAATATTAAATAAAATAAATAACAAAAGTAAATAAATTATAATAAAATATAACAAAAATTTTATACAAAATTTTATAGAATTAGAAATCTCAATATCCAAAAAATACAATCTGAGAAAAGTAACCAAAAATATTAAAATTAATTTCAATTTTTAAAACCGTTAAAAAATCATAAAACTTTCAGAAATTGTTTACCAAAAAATTTTGATTTCGCCCTTAATTATTTAAACAAATAAAATAAATTCCCAAAGAGAGTTCTTTTCAAGCGAAATTATTTTTTTCATCAGAAAAATGTGTGTCAACGAAAGTTTTTATTCAAACAATTAAATCCTTTGTTTAATTCAATTCAACTATTTTTCTTAAATCTTAGGAAAAAAAACTTGTGAAAATATTTTTGAAATTAGTGTGTGTCTGTTAAACTGTGAAGGTTATAATCAAAAAATGCATCATTGTTAATGAGAAAATTTTATGGTTAAAAATTAATGAAGAGAACAAAACATATATTTTTTTATGGAAAACTAAAAAAGAATTTATATTAAACTAAATCTATAAAAAAATTCAATGAAAATTCTTTGGATTGCTTCAAATACCTTATAACGGAAAAATAATGTTAATTTGTGATCACTTAAATTTTGCCTCAATAAGTAATATTTCATACAAAAACCTTAAAATTAAATCCAATTTTTAAAATAAAAGTTATTTTAAAGAAAATAATACAAATTAGTGATATTGTTTTTGTTACAAAAACAAAATTTTTAATTTTTTAAATTGATCCTTTAACAAAAAATTTTATTTTGAACAAAATCTCTGAAAAATTCTAATAATATTTATTTAAATTCTAAACAATGAGAAAATAATGTTAATTTTTGATCACCGAAAATTTCCTACCAAAAGTGAATTTTAACATAAAAGCCCTTTAAATAACTATAATTTGTTAAAAGAAAATAATATTGTGATTTTAATTTTAGAACGACAATGACATTTTATAATTTTTAATTGATGCTAAAACAGAAAAATTAATCTAAAATTAAATCTCTAAAAAAATTCAATAAAAATTCCTCAAATTAGATCAATTACCTTATAATGAGAAAAAATATTTAATATGTAATCACTTAAAATTTGCTTTAAAAAGTTATAGAAACCCTAATTTTTAAATTAAAACTCAGTTAAAAGAAAATAATACAAATTTGTGATGTTATTTTAGGACAAAAATTATAATTATTTAAATTGCTGCTAATACAGAAAACTTCATTTAAATCTTAATTTAAAAAAAAAAATTCTTAAAAATCTTTAAATGCCTTTAAATTCCTTATAATGCGAAAATAATGTTAATTTGTGATCACTTCAATTTTGCTTCAAAAATTAATATTTAATATGAAAACCATAAAATTAACCATAATTTTGAAAATAACACTCATTTTTAAGAAAATCGCGAAAATTTGTGATTTCAATTTTAGCCCAAAAAAATAAATTTATAATTCTTTAAATTGATGCTGATACACTTAAATTAATCTAAAACTGCGATTTAATTTTTGAAAAAAAGATTATCCTAAAAATAGACTTTGTATATTGAAAAAAATAATATAAATTCGTGATTATTTTGATTTTCGACCAAAAATGGAAAATTCGAAAACTATAAAATTGCTTACAATATCTTGAAATAAAAAATTAATCAAAATCTGTGATTATTCTTAGTTTAATCTAAAAATATTATACTTCTTCAATATGAGATTTAGTTGCTAAAAGGGAACAAAATAATGTAAATCTGTGATTGCTTCAACTTTATATTAAAAATGGAAAATAATCCAATTTTTTAATATGAGAAATTAAAATTAATGATCACTAAATTTATCTTTCAAAATTTATTTATTTCATCAAAATGGAACTCAAATTTAAAAGTGTCTAAAATCTGTGATTAAAATACAAATTTATGATAACTTAGAAGATTAAAATCTTTAAGTAACTTATATTTTCCCCAAAAGTTGATACTTCTTTAAAAGTCATATTAAGTTGGAGCACTATTTTGTGATGAATATTATTAGAAAGGATGAAAGGATTTATGGTCCATTTCAGAAGGAAAAACTCTTAAATACAAAAACAAAATTCATATCAAGAAAACAACACAATTTTGTGATTAATATTACTATACTAAAGAACAACACTTTGTGATCCTTTTCATAAATTTTAGTTCCTTAAATATCTCCCAAATTAAGAAGGGAATGACATTAGGTTCCATTTAGGTTTTTAAATGTGAAAAACATATAAATCTGTGATCATCTTCAATTTTATTACGAAAATGATATTTAATATGAAAATTCCATTTTCAGAATAAAATTCGATAAATATGTCCTTTTTCGCAAAACTGTTAACAAAAAACTGGGCTTTAATTCAAGAATTTTGAAAACTTGTGATCTTCTAATTTGTTTGTCATTACTAAAAAAGCTCTTGAAAGGATTCCTCATCATCCGAATGAGGATGATGAGGAATCCTTTTTCTTACTTTAGGCGAGATTCTAGTTTAGTTTTTTATTCGGATCTATGTTTTGATCCTGATTCAGAAATGTATCAATCTCCAGTTCAGATTCTACTTTAAAATTCAGTTTAGATTCTGTTTAATATATCAAAATCTAGTTTGTATTATATGATCACAATTAAGATCTACTTTCTGGTCCTCATTCAAAGTGTAGATCACATTACAGTTCTAAACGTTATTGTAGTCAGGCCCAAGTGCCATTCTAGTTTATACTTTATTACTGATTCTAGTTAAAATCTTAGTTCAGATTTAAATTGAAATCATTTTTCAGATTTCCCAGTTCCTTTTTCCGATTTCCCAGTTCTTTTTTCAGAAATTCCAGTTAAAGTTTTAACTTAGATATTTATATTATATTCTACTTCATATTTCAGTTTAGATCTGATTTTAGATTTAGATCTAAGTTCAGATTTTAGTTTATTACCTGGTTAGATTTAAGTTTATTTCCCTCATGTTCAGTTCCAGTTCAGTTTGGTTTAGTTCTGGTTCAGTTCTATATCAGCTCTAGTTCACTTATAGTTCAGTTCTAGTTTAGTTCAAGTTCAATTCTATATCAGTTCTAGTTCAGTTCTATTTCAGCTCTAGTTCACTTATAGTTCAGCTCTAGTTCAGTTCTAATTCAGTTCTAGTTCAGTTCTAGTTCAGTTCTAATGCAGCTCTAGTTCAGTTCTAGTTCACTTATAGTTCAGTTCTAGTTCAGTTCTTGTTCAGTTCTAGTTCAGTTCTATATTATTCAGTTCCAGTTTAGTTCTATATTAGTTCTAGTTCAGTTCTAGTTCAGTTCTAATGCAGCTCTAGTTCAGTTCTAGTTCACTTATAGTTCAGTTCTAGTACAGTTCTAGTTCAGTTCTAATTCAGTTCTAGTACAGTTCAAGTTCAGTTCTAATTCAGTTCTAGTTCAGTTCTAGTTCTGTTCTAATTCAGTTCTAGTTCAGTTCTAGTACAGTTCTAGTTCAGTTCTAATTCAGTTCTAATTCAGTTCTAGTACAGTTCTAGTTCAGTTCTAATTCAGTTCTAGTTCAGTTCTAGTTCAGTTCTAGTTCAGTTCTAATTCAGTTCTAGTACAGTTCTAGTTCAGTTCTAATTCAGTTCTAGTTCAGTTCTAGTTCAGTTCTAGTTCAGTTCTAGTACAGTTCTAGTTCAGTTCTAATTCAGTTCTAATTCAGTTCTAGTACAGTTCTAGTTCAGTTCTAATTCAGTTCTAGTTCAGTTCTAGTTCAGTTCTAGTACAGTTCTAGTTCAGTTCTAATTCAGTTCTAGTTCAGTTCTAGTTCAGTTCTAGTTCACTTATAGTTCAGTTCTAGTTCACTTATAGTTCAGTTCTAGTTCAGTTCTAGTACAGTTCTAGTTCAGTTCTAATTCAGTTCTAGTTCAGTTCTAATTCAGTTCTAGTTCAGTTCTAGTTCAGTTCTAATGCAGTTCTAGTTCAGTTCAAGTTCAGTTCTAATTCAGTTCTAGTTCAGTTCTAGTTCAGTTCTAGTTCAGTTCTATTTCAGTTCTAGTTCACTTATAGTTCAGTTCTAGTTCAGTTCTAGTACAGTTCTAGTTCAGTTCTAATTCAGTTCTAGTTCAGTTCTAGTTCAGTTCTAGTTCAGTTCTAATTCAGTTCTAGTACAGTTCTAGTTCAGCTCTAGTTCAGTTCTAATTCAGTTCTAGTACAGTTCTAGTTCAGTTCTAATTCAGTTCTAGTTCAGTTCTAGTTCAGTTCTAGTTCAGTTCTAATGCAGTTCTAGTTCAGTTCTAGTTCAGTTCTAATTCAGTTCTAGTACAGTTCTAGTTCACTTATAGTTCAGTTCTAGTTCAGTTCTAGTACAGTTCTAGTTCAGTTCTAATTCAGTTCTAGTTCAGTTCTAGTTCAGTTCTAGTTCAGTTCTAATTCAGTTCTAGTACAGTTCTAGTTCAGCTCTAGTTCAGTTCTAATTCAGTTCTAGTACAGTTCTAGTTCACTACTACTTTAGTTCTTATTCAATTCTTTAGTTCCTGATCATCAGTTAATTTTTGTTTTTTTTTAAATCCCGTATTAATAATTTTTCAGTAATTGTGAATTTGTGATCATATTTCCTTGGAAAATAGAAGAGTCAAACTATAAATATCAAATTTGATATAAAAATGTTCCATAAACATTTCAAAATATTATTATGCTTAATTTGGTGTTTCTGTAATCCCATAAACGTTAAAGCGGAAGCTAATGCACAATTAGATTTACCGCCCTTAACAAATCCCTCACCACAACCACAAATATTTTACAATGGATACACGGTGACAACACCCGCACAGGCGTTAGCAGATAGAGATAGAGCTCAGAGGTTTGGGCCTCCCTATGCGGAAGATGAAAATAATAATGATGATGGTTCAGATGATTTCAGGGTGAGTTAAGACAAAAATAGTTTAATACTGGTGATTTTAAAATTTCTCACCTTTTAGAATGGTCAAACTTATGATGAGCGTATGCGTTATGGTTTCCGCTCTTTACCCTTCCAACAATATAATAATACCTTTGGCTTGGACTCACCTTTCAGTGATAAAAATCTTTATAACAGTCATAATCAACAGCAATTAAATCAAAATACTTATAACGATCGTTATGGCAATAATTATAATCAGCCACAATTTCCACAACAAAGACCTGAATCACAGCCTCAACCTCCAGTCATCAATAGTAATTTGTATACTTATCCCAATAACATATTAAATGATGGATCTCCTCGACCTCCTTCAAGTGATCCAAATATTTTTTTCCCTAATGATGATCGTACTGGTGATCGTAATCGTTTTCAAAATCCTTTTGATGGTAATCAAGATCGTTTTAATTTAAACCAGAGATATTTAGACAGACAACGATTCCAACAAGATCGTCGTTATCAAATAGAATTGGAGAAATTAAGAAATTTATTGGTGGAGACTGATCAAAAGGGAGCCCAGGAGTGTACAGCAAATGTGGCGGCTCAATGGAATTTTGAAACGAACGTAAATGAATTCACACAAACAGAAGCGGTGAGTAATGAGAATAAGGGAAATAATTAAGATGATCTTGCAGTTAATTAGTGATGCTTTGCTCGTGTTAATTTTTAATTAGAGAGGGTGGGGTTTGAAAATTATATATATTTTGTTGGCAGTTGATGGATTGAATTGCAATTTATTCGATTAATCATAAAAGTGAAAGATTTAATAAATAAATGATTCATTTACAAAGTTTTCTTATTTACATTCCTCTCACTACATTTACATGTCGCTTTTTTCCGTTTGCATGTCTAAAGATCAGTTTAATTTTTATTTCAATTTTTTTTATATCAAAAATTTCCCATAATTATTTTCGAAAAGTCACATGTATGTTGTCTTTGATTACATACTTTTTCGAAAAAAAAAACAGCAAACAAAATTCCCAAGTCTGAAGGTTAAATTTAATTTAAGGGGGGACTTAATATCAACCAACAATTATTAAGGTCTTGAGTATACTTAAAGCCTATAAAAACATTGACCTTGTTAAACCCCTATATTTTCCTTGTCTCTTACAGCTCAATGCCCAGCAACGTTATGTGGAATTTCAACGTTTAGTGGCCCAGCAATCACGTCATATTAACAAAGAACTGATATTCGATCGTCGTTTGTACCGACAGCTTATGTTACAATCGGAAGTGGGCCCAAATGCTTTACCACTAGAGTCCTTAGATAGAGTAATTATTCCGTTACAATAAAAAAAATGGTTCTGAAAAATGCTTTTTTTTTCTATTTCCAGTACAATCGCCTAGTCAATGAAATGCTATACATTTATAATGCTGCCAGTATTTGCGCCTATCAACAACCTTTTCTTTGCAATTTACGTTATATACCCGATCTCAAAGAGATTATGTCGAAGTCCAGAGATTGGGATGAATTGCAACATACATGGGTAGAATATCATCGCAAAGCGGGTAGGGAAATGAGAGATGGTTATGAGCAATTAGTGGATGTCATGAATGAAGTGGCTTATACAAATAGTAAGTAAGAACCGGAACTTGAACTAGAACCTGAACTAGAAGATGAACATTAATTGAAATAGAACCTGAATTAGAACCAGAATCTAGAACCTGAACTAGAATCTGAATTAGAACTAAAGTAGACTTGACCTAGTACTGAATTACCATGGAACTAGAATTGATCTGGAAATGAACTAAAGTCTTAAGAAACACCTGAACTTGAATCGGATTTCGGACTTGAATTACAATCGGTACTTAGATTGGATTAAATCTACAATTATAACTAAAATCAGAACCAGTTTCGGAACTAGAATCGGAGCCTGAATTAAAACCAGAACTAGATAAAAAACTAGAATCCGAAATAGAAATAATAAGAAATCAAATCTAAAGTCCGAATTATTTAGAACATCTAAAATCCTACCAGAGTCGAAACCGTAATTAAAACTAAAATGACAATTGGAATTTAAATCAGAATTATAATTTGAATCCGAACTGGAATTAAATAAGATGAACTACAATATTTTGATCTAGAATCCGTAATAAAATCAGAAATAGATGAGTTGGAGTCAGAACTAGAATTTGAACTGCATTCAGAACAAGATTTGGACTTAAACAAAAACTTGAAGCTTAATAGAACAAGAATCTTAACTAGATCATTTAAAACTGAATTTTAAATGAGAAGCTGCTATTAAAGCCTTTTTTCTTTCAGATGTCACCAATGGCGGTGAATATTGGTATCTCGCCTACGAATCCGGCAACTTTCGTCAAGATGTCGATATAGTTTGGGAACAAATACGTCCCCTTTACGAAGCGCTCCATGCCTATGTACGCCGTCGTTTACGTGAATATTATGGACCCGAAAGAGTTAATCGTATTGCACCCATACCCTCACATATATTGGGTAATATGTATGCTCAGTCATGGTCTAATATCTTAGATATTATTATACCTTATCCGGGTAAAAAACTAATAGATGTAACACCACGTATGATTGAACAAGGCTATACGCCATTATTAATGTTTCAATTGGCAGAAGAATTCTTTACTTCCATAAATATGTCAGCAGTAGGACCAGAGTTTTATCAAAATTCTATAATAGAACAACCCTTGAATAGGAGAATATTATGTGAACCTTCAGCATGGGATTTTTGTAATAGACATGATTTTCGCGTAAAATTATGTACCGATATAAATCAGAAGAGCTTGATAAGTGTTCATCATGAAATGGCTCATATCCAATACTTTTTGCAGTATCGACATTTACCAAAGGTTTTCCGAAATGGAGCAAATCCAGGTGAATGAAGGATGAGAGAGGGAGAGAGAGCAAATTTTACTATTTTGTTTCTTTTTAGCTTTTCATCAAGCCATTGGTGATGCCATAGGTTTATCGGTATCTACTCCCCGACATTTCCAAACTTTGGGCTTATTACAAAGATCGGTGGATGATAGTAGTTATGATATCAATTACTTATTTACCATGGCTATAGATAAGGTAGCTTTTCTACCTTTTGCTTTATCTCTGGACAATTGGCGTTATGATATTTTCAGTGGTGCGGCCGATAAACGTCGTATGAATTGTCATTATTGGAATTTAAGGTAATTGGATTTGTTTTTTTTTTACTCTTAAGGAAACTAATTTTTATTCTTTTATTACGTAGAGAAAAATACAGCGGCATTAAACCTCCTGTATTACGTTCAGAAAAGGACTTTGATCCTGGTGCTAAATATCATGTACCTGCCAATATTCCATATATCAAGTAAGTCCAGTTTATTTTTCTTGAAATATATGTTGCCGAGACTTTAGGCTTTAAAAAGTCGAAATACTTTTACGTAAACAAAATGTAAGTCCCCATATATTCGGTAGGTAGCGAAACTCTTGTCTCTATATAGTCGGGACTATGGTCTCTAGGTAGTCCGTATATGGTAGACACTTTAGTATATATAATAGTGATTCTAGTATAGCTAGAATTCATTTATTTTGATATAGTCGACACTTCAGTCTTTATAAATCTAGTTTCTATATTATTCAGATTATAGCTTATATATAATGATGATTCCAGTTTCCAGTCGAGACTCTTTTTATCACTTAAGTATCTAAGTAGTCGATACTCTAGTCTCTGTATAGTCCAGACTCCAGTCTCTACATAATCAAGACTCTAATCTCTATATATTAGAGATTCTAGTTTCTATATAGTTGAGACTTTAGTCTTAAATAAAATCGAAACTCTAATTTATATATAGCCGATCATCTATTCTCTACGTAGTCGAAACATTTCTCTCTCTGTAGAAGAGACTATAGTATAAAGTAGAGGCTCTAGTCTCTATGTATTGGAATCTTAGTCTCTATATAGTCGAGATGTGAGGACTTTATTTCCTCTTTATAGTCGAGACACATGTCTCTATATAGTAGAGACTCTAATCTCTTTATAGTCGAGATTCGAGTCTCTATATAATCGATATTTTATTCTCTATATAATCAAAACTAAAATCTCAATGTAGCAGAGATTATTCTTATATAGTAGAGACTCCCTTTATAGTTGACTCTAGTTTCTATATAGTCGAGATTCTAGTTTCTATACTTGAGATTCTAGTTCCTATATTATCGAGACTTTAGTAACTTTTTAGTCGATACTCCTCCATTTATATAGTCGACAATCTATTCTACATGGTCGAGACATTTCTCTCTCTATGGTAGAGACTCTGGTCTCTATGTAGTGGAATCTCTAGTCTCTATATAGTCGAGATGTGGAGACTTTATATTGTCGAGACTCTTGTCTCTATATAGTAGAGACTCTAGTTTTTTAATAGTCGAGATTCTAGTCTCTATATAATCTATATTTTATTCTCTATATAATCAAGACTAAAATCTCTATATAGCAGAGACTATTCTTATATAGTAGAGACTCTGGTCCCTTTATACTTGATACTCCAGTCTCTATATAGTTAAGACTCTAGTCTATTAGTCTACTATAATAGTCTCTTTATAGTCGAGACTCTTCTCTATATAGTCAAGACTCTAGTTTCTATACTTGAGATTCTAGTCTCTTTATAGTAGAGACTCCTGTATTTATATAGTCGATAGTATGTTCTCTATATGGTCGAGACATTAGTCCCTCTATAGTACAGGATTTAGTCTTCATATATAGTCGATACACTAGTTTTATTTATATTGACGAGAAACTCTAGTCTTTATATTATCAAGGCTCTTGTCTCTATATAGTTGAGGCTCTAGTCTTTATATAGTCTAGACTATAATCTCTATATAGCAGTGATTATTCTTATATAATAGAGACTCTGGTCTCTATAAAGTGAAGGATCTGAGCTCAACAAAAGGGAGAGTTTAGTCTCTATATACAAAAGAATCTAGTAAATGTACTCTTGTCCCTATATAGTCGAGATTAAGGTCTCCTTACAGTCTTAATTCAAGTCTCCTTATAGTCAGTACTACAGGCTCTATGATTTTAGTTTCTATAAATTCGTGGATCTTCTCCCTCTATGTAGTTGAGATCTATATCAAATAAGTGCTCTAAATTTTATTAAATTAATTTTAATTATTTTCCACATATTTTTTTTCGTTCATTTCCTATATTTTTCCAACAATGTTTGAATACAAGTTATTATTTTGTTTTCTAGGAAACGTTTCTTTCACTGTGTTACAATTAAGAAATTCACTGAAAAATTAAGTTGCAAATATTTATCTGTTGATAATGTAAAATTAACGTTTATTTAAGCTACAGATTGAAAAAAAGCAGTTTACTGGGTTTTTTATGTTTAAAAACACAGTTAAAGCATATAATGAAAGCTTTAAGCTAAAAGCTATTTTTTTTAAATTAATATCAACATTTTTTAGATTCGATTTTAATTATGGTGTTTTAAGTAAATTATTAAATGTGTTTTTGAAATTATAGTTATTTATGCTATTAACCGATATATTAGTGATTTATATGTGTCAGAAACAACAACATAAATACAGTGCGTAAGAAAAGTATGCTTACAAGTTGTAGTTAGGACTCCAGTTTCTATACATTGAAGACTATAGTCTGTATATAGTAGTAAGTCTAGTCTCCATATAGTAGAGTTTGTAGTCCTTTTATAACAGAGACTATAGTTTCTTTATAGTAGACTGTGATCCCTTTATAGTAGAGACTGTGGTCTCTTAGAGACTATAGTATTTTATAGTACAGACTGTAGTTCATTGCAGAGCCTGGTGTCTACTAATATAAAGACTGATTTACAGAAACTATAGCCTTTGAATCGTAGAGACAGTAGTCTCCGTTTTTTAAAGACTGTAGTCTCTGTATAATATAGATTTTAGTCTCTTTATTATAGAGATTATAGTGTAGACTGTAGCCTCTATAAAGAGAGACTCTGTATAGAAGGAAATGCAGTCTCCACATAGTAGAGACTGTAGTCTCTATATAGTAGAGAGTAAAATCTCTCTTTTAGGGAGAGAGTATAGCCTCTTATAAAAGAGACTGTAGTCTCTATACAGAAGCGACTGTAGTCTCTATATAGCAGATACTGTAGTTTCTATATAGAAGCGACTGTAGTCTCTATATAGCAGATACTGTAATCTCTATATAGCAGATATTGTTGTCTCTATATAGAAGAGAATGTAGTCTCTATATAGCAGATACTGTAGTCTCTATATAGCAGATATTGTAGTCTCTATATAGAAGAGACTGTAGTCTCTACAAAGCAGATACTGTAGTCTCTTAATAGCAGATATTGTAGTCTCTATATAGAAGAGACTGTAGTCTCTATATAGCAGATACTGTAGTCTCTATATAGCAGATATTGTAGTCTCTATATAAAAGAAACTGTAGTCTCTATATAGCAGATATTGTAGTTTCCATATAGAAGAGACTGTAGTCTCTATATAGAAGAGACTGTAGTCTCTATATAGAAGAGACTGTAGTCTCTATATAGAAGAGACTGTAGTCTCTACATAGCAGATACTGTAGTCTCTATATAGCAGATACTGTAGTCTCTTTATAGCAGATATTGTAGTCTCTATATAAAAGAAACTGTAGTCTCCATATAGAAGAGACTGTAGTCTCTATATAGAAGAGACTGTAGTCTCTATATAGAAGAGACTGTAGTCTCTATATAGAAGAGACTGTAGTCTCTATATAGAAGAGACTGTAGTCTCTTTAGAGAAGAGACTGTAGTCTCTATATAGAAGAGACTGTAGTCTCTATATAGCAGATATTGTAGTCTCTATATAAAAGAAACTGTAGTCTCCATATAGAAGAGACTGTAGTCTCTATATAGAAGAGACTGTAGTCTCTATATAGAAGAGACTGTTGTCTCTATATAGAAGAGACTGTAGTCTCTATATAGCAGATACTGTAGTCTCTATATAGCAGATACTGTAGTCTCTATATAGCAGATATTGTAGTCTCTATATAAAAGAAACTGTAGTCTCCATATAGAAGAGACTGTAGTCTCCATATAGAAGAGACTGTAGTCTCTATATAGAAGAGACTGTAGTCTCTATATAGAAGAGACTGTAGTCTCTTTAGAGAAGAGACTGTAGTCTCTTTATAGAAGAGACTGTAGTCTCTTTATAGAAGAGACTGTAGTCTCTATATAGCAGATATTGTAGTCTCTATATAAATGAAACTGTAGTCTCTATATAAAAGAAACTGTAGTCTCCATATAGAAGAGACTGTAGTCTCTATATAGAAGAGACTGTAGTCTCTATATAGAAGAGACTGTAGTCTCTATATAGAAGAGACTGTAGTCTCTTTAGAGAAGAGACTGTAGTCTCTTTAGAGAAGAGACTGTAGTCTCTTTAGAGAAGAGACTGTAGTCTCTTTAGAGAAGAGACTGTAGTCTCTTTAGAGAAGAGACTGTAGTCTCTTTAGAGAAGAGACTGTAGTCTCTTTAGAGAAGAGACTGTAGTCTCTTTAGAGAAGAGACTGTAGTCTCTTTAGAGAAGAGACTGTAGTCTCTTTAGAGAAGAGACTGTAGTCTCTTTAGAGAAGGGACTGTAGTCTCTTTAGAGAAGAGACTGTAGTCTCTTTAGAGATGGGAATGTAGTGTCTTTAAAGAAGAGACTGTAGTTTCTTTTAAGAAGAGACTGTAGTTTCTTTTAAGAAGAGACTGTAGTCTCTTTAAAGAAGAGACTGTAGTTTCTTTTAAGAAGAGACTGTAGTCTCTTTAAAGAAGAGACTGTAGTCTCTTTAAAGAAGAGACTGTAGTTTGTTTAAAGAAGAGACTTTAGTCTCTTTAGAGAAAAGACTGTAGTCTCCAGGTAATAAAGACTGTAGTCTCTTTAGAGAAGAGACTGTAGTCTCCATATAGAAGAGACTGTAGTCTCTATATAGAAGAGACTGTAGTCTCTATATAGAAGAGACTGTAGTCTCTATATAGAAGAGACTGTAGTCTCTATATAGAAGAGACTGTAGTCTCTATATAGAAGAGACTGTAGTCTCTATATAGAAGAGACTGTAGTCTCTATATAGAAGAGACTGTAGTCTCTATATAGAAGAGACTGTAGTCTCTATATAGAAGAGACTGTAGTCTCTATATAGAAGAGACTGTAGTCTCTATATAGAAGAGACTGTAGTCTCTATATAGAAGAGACTGTAGTCTCTATATAGAAGAGACTGTAGTCTCTATATGGAAGAGACTGTAGTCTCTATATAGAAGAGACTGTAGTCTCTATATAGAAGAGACTGTAGTCTCTATATAGAAGAGACTATAGTCTCTTTAGAGAAGAGACTGTAGTCTCTATATAGAAGAGACTGTAGTCTCTATATAGAAGAGACTGTAGTCTCTATATAGAAGAGACTGTAGTCTCTATATAGAAGAGACTGTAGTCTCTTTAGAGAAGAGACTGTAGTCTCTTTATAGAAGAGACTGTAGTCTCTATATAGCAGATATTGTAGTCTCTATATAAATGAAACTGTAGTCTCTATATAAAAGAAACTGTAGTCTCCATATAGAAGAGACTGTAGTCTCTATATAGAAGAGACTGTAGTCTCTATATAGAAGAGACTGTAGTCTCTATATAGAAGAGACTGTAGTCTCTTTAGAGAAGAGACTGTAGTCTCTTTAGAGAAGATACTGTAGTCTCTTTAGAGAAGAGACTGTAGTCTCTTTAGAGAAGAGACTGTAGTCTCTTTAGAGAAGAGACTGTAGTCTCTTTAGAGAAGAGACTGTAGTCTCTTTAGAGAAGAGACTGTAGTCTCTTTAGAGAAGAGACTGTAGTCTCTTTAGAGAAGAGGCTGTAGTCTCTTTAGAGAAGAGACTGTAGTCTCTTTAAGACTGTAGTCTCTTCATATTAGAGGCAGCTGTTTCTATATAGTGAAAACTTTGTACAACAAAAATAGTAGTCTTTATAGAGTTTCGTAAGACTTAAGATAGTTAAGACTACAAAAATAATAAAATCTGCATTATATTTAAATATTAATTTATGTTTAAAATAAAATTTAAAAATAAACCATAAAACACGCATATTCACTTATCAACACCTTTAGCAGCTGCTTTATAAAATTATTGAAATATTTTAACTATAAATAAAGTTTTAAAATCAATTTTTATTACATTTTTCTTTTAACCACAAAATTAAAAATTTTATTTTATCGTTAAACTTCTCTTTTTATTGGATATCAAGTGTCACATTTAAACGTTTTTTTTTTCTTTTATTTCTTAAAAAATAATTTTCTATTGTTTTCATCAAAATAATTTATTGCATTTTAATGTTAATTTTGCATTTATTTCATTCATTTCATTCATTTTAGTTGTTTTGGTTTTCTTTAGTTTAGTCTTGCTTCATTAACTTAAACTATAGTTAATAGAGTCTCAAATAAAACTTGAGGTTTTATATTTTTTGTTACGTTGGCGTTACAATTCAGAGGGTACTAGAGACGTTTTTTGGATCACATAGCAGTTTTTATTTTTCAAATATTAACAGTGAATGAAGTATTTCGAGGCGTGTTTAAAATGTGAACTTTGGCTTAGTTTAGTTTAGTTTAGTTTAGTTTAGTTTAGTTTAAGAAATCTTGGAATTGGAGGTATTTTTATGGTTAATGATTTTAATATAGAATATTTCTGGTGTTATAAATGACATAAAGTCACTTAATTTGTGACTTAAACTGGAAAACTAACATTTTATTATTATTTAAATTTTTACTTAAATCAGAGAATTGAAAGAATGAAGTTTTTTTAATATATAGACAAGTCTTCAGTCAGATGTTTATATAGTTGAGTCTATGGTTTTTAATAAGCGGTACATTTGTTTATATATAAAAGAAATTTTATTTGCGACTTTAGTTTCTATATGGCTTAAACTCAGGTCCCTGTTAAGTAGAGACTTTAAATAGTTGAGACAAGTGCCTGGTCTATATAAAATCGGCATTCTAATCTATATTTATATTGAAATTTCTAGTTTCTATATAATCGATATTTTAATTTCTATTTAGACGAGATTCTAGATTTATATAGTCTATCCTCAGGTCTATATTATAGTCGTCTCTATGTACTCGAGACTATAGTATTTAGTCTTTGTATAATCGAAATTTTAATATATATTTGTAGTGAAAACATTTGTCTCTTTAGCTAGATTCAGATACTTTAGCCTAGATTCAGGTTCCTATATAATCGAGAATATAGACTTTAAATGGTCGGGAAACTTTAGCTTAAATGTGTTATGTGGACTCAGATCTCAAAACACTTAGGACTATAGTCCGTAAATAGTATGTAGACTTTGCTATATATAATATCAAATCGAAACTGTATATGTAGGAAACTCCTGTCTCTATATAGTCACGACTTTAGTTTCAATGTAGGCAAGATTCCTCTTTTATATGTAGGTAGACTGCGGCTTCAGTATAGCACATATATAGTCAAGACTCTGGTTTCTATATAGTAGAGAGTATCATTATTGAATCGACAAGCGTTAGACACTACTTTGGTCTCTAAATAGCTGGTACTCTTGTCTCTATTTAGACAGAATATGTTACCGATAATAAAATCTATATATAGTGAAATTCTTGTCTCCATATAATCGAGTCTTTAGTTGAAACTCTGGTTTCTATATAGTAAAATTACCCTGTGAAAATTTAAAAATAAACTCTGGTTAAAATTAAAATTAACTAGTTAACTTAAGGTTTCTCTTATCTTTCATTTGCTCTTTGTTTAACTTTCTCTTTAAAGTTTGCTTGATCTTGAAATAAAACTCATATTAATTTTTTAGTTTTTTTTTAAGTTTTTATTTTAATCCTTTTTTTTAAGTTTCAGGATTATTAACATCCTTCTATACATTATTTATTTTTATTTTGCCTTCTTTTTATCTAACAAAATAAAAATTATTTGGTAAAATAGAAGATATCAGGTGATTTTTCTCTTAAAATATTGAAACCAAAAAATTATAAAACTTTTTGATTTAAAATCTAAAAAAAAATCACTTGATTTTAAAATTATTAACTAAAATTAAACTAAAGAACTAAATGTTAATACGAGAATATTAACAAAAAGTTTAATCTCTTTTTGATGTTTAAAAAATTATTTTTTTAAGTCTTAAGATTAAAAAAGTACTCTTAATTAAGAGCAAAATTTTTTGTTATATTGTTTTTTTAGTTGAGTTTAACTGGACGACAGTTTAGAGAAGTTAACTACGTTTAGGAAAAAAATTTAATCCTTTTTAACTCTTTATTTTTCTGAGGAGGAAGAGAAGGAGCTTTAAAGTCTGGATGTTTAGAGACTTTTTGGCAAATAAAGAGAAGAAGGTTTTAATTTTTTCTAAGCAAATAAGTTTTTAGATAAACTGTCTTTAGAGGGCATTAAACTATAGTTAACTAAAAAGTTTGTTAAATTTGTTAATATTGTTTTTTTTAGTTTGACATTATTTGGTTTTAACAATTATTTAATAAAGTATTATATTAACATTATTTACGCTATTTACAAAAAGCCTTGTCTTAGTTTATAACTTAAATATAATTTTTTTTATACTTTAAGATCTTTAAAGGAGTTTTCAACGTTATCTCTAAGGAATTGTCTATATCTATTTAGGGAGGTTTAAAATCACGTTAGCATCATTTTTTGTTTCAACGAAAAGTGGAGACTAATTAATGTCTTTTTACAGGGATTCTTAAATCTGTTAAAAGTTTGAGTTTAATATCACTGTTTGTTTTTAATATAAATTACATTTAAGTCGTTTCAGTTTTAATCTATAGCATTAATCCTTTAAACGTTAGCTTTTCATCTTTAAACGGGAACTATTTGTTCTCTCTTACTTTTCGCTTTTTTGTTTAATTTACTCTTGAATAATATTTTTACTCTCTTTTTAAAACTCTTTGTTATGCTTTAACAAAATCACTTAATGAAAATTTTTGGAAGTTCTCTCTTAAAAGGTTTGTGTTTCTTTGTGGGAGCGAGCTTTCAAATGTTCTCTTTAGTGAAGCTGTAAAGAGAGCAAGAAAAAAAGAGAAAATAAAATTAGTATTTCTTAAACTCAATGATGACCAAAATGATGATGATAAGATTGTGAATAATCATGACTATGATCCACCTCTTCATGTTTAAATTCTTCATGGCCTCCCTCTTCATGTTGATACTCCTCGATATGTTTAAATTCACCGCCATCATGTCCTCCAAATTCTTCATGGCCTCCAAAACCTTCATGTCCTCCCAATTCCTCATGACCTCCGAATTCCTCATGTCCTCCCAATTCCTCATGACCTCCCAGTTCCTCATGACCTCCGAATTCCTCATGGCCTCCCAATTCCTCATGCCCCCCGAAATCCCCATGATGTTTAATGGCCTCATGGTGGTGGTGCTCTTCATGTTCGTGTTTCTTATAATGGAATTCGGGTTCCTTAAAGCTTACATGTTTTTCATGATAAACAGGTACATGTTTTTCAATGTGAACGGGCACAGGTTTCTCCACGGGCACCTTAACGGGATAGGGGACAGGTTTCTCCACCTTAACTGGAATTTCCTTAATAACGGGATAAGGTGCGGGTACCTTAACTTTAACTTCATAGGGAACTGGTTTCTCAACGTGAACAGGAACAGGACGATCATAGGGAACATGTACAGGAACAGGTACTTTTTTAATAACTGGTACGGGAACTGGTTTTTCAACATGATAGGGTACTGGCTTTTCAACATGATATGGAACTGGTTTCTCCACAGGCACTTTAACTGGATAATGTTCGATCTTTTCCACTGGATAAGGCTTGTCAACATGAACCTTAACTTCAACTGGATAAGGGACTTTCTTTTCAACCGGATAAGGAGCAGGTACATGTACTTTTACGGGTACATGAACTTTCTTCTCAACTGGATATGGTTGGGGAACGTATACCTTTACGGGCACTGGACGATCATAGGGTACATGTACTGGATAGGGTACCTTCTTTTCAACTGGATATGGTGCTGGCACCTCATGGGGTACCTTTACGATTTCCTTAACTTCATAGGGAACATGTTTAACCACTGGATATGGTTTGGGTACTTTAACCTTAACGGGTACATGTACTTCTTTCTCAACCGGAACATGTACATGTTTAACCACTGGATAAGGCGCTGGTACTTTCTTGATGATTTTCAATATTTTCTCTTCGTGTACGGGAAAGTGATGATGTGAGTGATGCTCTTCAAAATGGTGATCAAAATGACTTTCGAAATGGTGATCATCACCGAAGTGGTGGTGAAAATCACCAAAGTGAAGACCACGTTTTGGTTTAGCAGTATCGTCTTCTTCACCTCCTTCTCCTGCACCTTCTTTTACATCTTTTTTATCTTCTTCTTTTTTAGTTTCTTTTGGTTTGGCAGGTTCTTCTTTTTTCTGTTCCGCTTCTGCTGGTGGTGATTTCTTCTTTTCGACTTCTTCCTTTTTGCCAGCTTGCACAAATGTTGTGGCTACCAAAAGAACCACGGCAAGCAGAAATGCGGTTCGCTGAAAAATATTTCAAATTTTAGAGAAAATTTCAAATTTTAGTGAAAATTTAATTTTTTAGTGAAATTTTCAAATTTTAGTGAAAATTTCAAATTTAAGTGAAAATTTTAAATTTTAGTGAAAATTTCAAATTTTAGTGAAAATTTCAAATTTTAGTGAAAATTTCAAATTTTAGTGAAAATTTCAAATTTTAGTGAAAATTTCAAATTTTAGTGAAAATTTCAAATTTTAGTGAAAATTTCAAATTTTAGTGAAAATTTCAAATTTTAGTGAAAATTTCAAATTTAGGTGAAAATTTCAAATTTTAGTGAAAATTTAATTTTTTAGTGAAATTTTCAAATTTTAGTGAAAATTTTAATTTTCAAGAATAAATTTATTAAAAATGTTCTGAGTAGAGATTTTTTGAGAAAAATTCAATAAAGCTTTTAAGCTCCATAATATTTTCATAACAATCCTAACTTCGAAGCTTCTAAAGCTTTGGCTAGATTTCATAAATTCTAATTTTTGATTGGATTAAAATTAACAGTTTCACCTTAACTTTTTTATTAAGTTGAAAATTTATTCAAAGCTTTTAAGAGCTTGAGGTGCAAATTTCGGTTAACTATAAGTGAAGTTCAATATCATGAATTATTTGTTTTGTATAATTTTTCATAAAATAGAAATTATTTAATATTAAAAAACTTATGAGCTTTTCATTAAAAAGAAAGCTTTTGTTTTTAGATTTGAAGCATTTATGGTAAAGAATCTATTATAAAATAAAATGTTTGAAAAGCTTTTACTGGCCCAAATTTTAAAAAATAATCAATTTAAGGGGACTTTTTTAGCTTTTATTAGAGCAAAAATAAAGCTCTCTTAAGATTCAAGAAGACTTCTCAAAAGATTTAATTTTTTTAATGCAATTTTTTAATTTATTCAAATCTTTTTACAACTTTCTAAAAGCTCATGTTTTATAAGACAATTATTTTGATCTTTTGGCATATTTTTGGTTTAGAAAAAGCTTATCTTTTATAAGTTTGAAGACAATTCACTCATAAAGTCGTTTATTATTAAAGAACTAAATTCAAAATTTAATCTTTCATTTTGTAAGCTTTCGAAATTATTCAATTTCATTTAAAGCTTTTAGAAAATTCAAAATTTAATCAAATTAAATGGTAAATTGAAAAAAAGCTTTTTTAAAAGATCTTTAATTTTTTATTTCTCAAAAGCAGCCTCTGAGTGTCTGAATAAATAATAAAATTTCCAATTAAAGTTAATTCTCATATTATTGCGATTTTATTTTTCAGCTTTTAAAAAAGTTTTTTTTTTTTCAATTAGTTGATAAATTCTCCGACCAAGGAAATATAAAAGCTTAATCATAAATTTATTAATTCCAATGATAACAATAATTCGAGTGATAAGCAAAATGTTACTGCAATTTTGGATATTATTTTGATTTTGTAAAGCTTTTCGAAAAGCTTGAACTTTAACTAGTTTATGAATCAGATGTAAATATTTTCTTTTTAATTTTTCCGGAAGCTTTTGTAAAGCCTTTATTTCAGTTCATTGAATGTATTTAATTATTGTTTGAATTTTTATAAAAGTCTTTATTTTCGATTCATTATAATTTTTTTTAAACTCTTCAAGGAGCTTAATAATTGTAGAAAGTTTAGAAGCTTTCAAAAAGCTTTTCATAAATTTCTAGAAATTCGATTTTAATTAGTTAATAATATAATTGTTTATAATATTATTATCTTGTTGTTACTTTACCTGTCAATTTCTAATAATACTTAAAACTTTATTTAAAGCTTTCAAACACTTTTATTTAAACTTGAAGCATTTTATATTTTGTTACTATAATAAATAATATATTATATAATTATAGGCATAGAAACTTTCAAAAAGTTTTTATTTAAGCTTTGGATAATAGATTTATGTGGTCTATTTTTTTAGCTTTTCAAAAAGCTCTTGCTTCTTTACTAAAAATTTTTAGTTAATGAATCAAAGTACTGTTTAAAAAAGTCCTTTTATGGTCAATATTATGTAGATATTTTTTGAGCTTTTCTAAAAGTTTAAAGTAAACTTGTTGCTCTTTACAAGAATAATACCGTTTTTAAAATTGAACAAAATAAAATATTTTGTTAATAAAATTTTCCATGATTAACGTAAATAATTAAATTTGATCCTTGAGAAATTAAAAAAAAAACATTGAGGTTTTGTTTTGGAGTAACAAACTCTAAAGCTTTTATTTTTATAAAGTTAAATTAAAAGATAAAAATATTGTCAATATTTTGAACTTTTTCAGAAGCTTTTAATATTGCTTGAGCTTTCAAAGAATACTAAATTTATAAAATATTAATTTAGTTATAAAGCTTTCAAGAGCTTGAATATGAAGTAAATGTAATAAGTTATAGTGTTAAAGAAATATTGATACTTTTCTTGAACACTTTTAATTAGTCTCCAATTATAAATGCTCAGACTTTGTAAAAGTAATAAACTATAAAGCTTTTAGAAAGCTTTTACTTAAAAGAAGTGAAATTTTTTCATAAATTTAAAGGCTTTTTAAAAAAGCTTTTATTTAAAAAATATCAACTTTTTAGGGACAATATTTAGTTCTTTTATAGTCAGAAATGAGGGAAATTAGGGATTTTGTAGTAGTAAAAATATTAAAAGCTTTCCAAAAGTTTATATTTAAATTAACGGAAATTTTATGAAAAATATGGAGACTTTTTAAAAGTCCCTATTTTCAACTAATTTTCAATTCGGAATCAAGGATATTAGAAACTTTTTAAAAGTAATAATCTTTAAAGCTTTCAAAAAGCTCATATTTTAAACAATGAAAATTTGATAATAAATAAATTTTCATTTTCATTTAGTCCTTAATTGTCGAAAATTAAATGTCCTTAATTTTTGACAATTAAACTAAAAAACTTTAAAGCTTTTAGAAAGATTTATATGATAAATATAGTGATTTTTGAAAAAGTCCTTATTTTGATGATGAAATTTTGATTTATTTCATTATTTTAATAAATCTCTTGAAAGCTCATATAAAGCTCTTAGTGAAGTACTTTAGATAATTATGGTCTTGTGGCATTTTTTAATGTTCACTATTCGTTTCAATTGAAAATTCCACATTTTAGTTTTTTTCTTATTTAAAGTCCTTTTTGTAAGTTTGGCTTTTTAAGTCCTTTTTTCAAATTTTGTTTATTTTGTTTTTTGTTTCACTTATTGACTTTTATTTCTGTAATTTTTAAGTCCTTGTAGCTTTTACTCACCATCAACTGCATGGCGTTGATTGAAAGTTTTTTGTTGTAAATTAAAGAAATCTCTTATTTAATCCTTTTTTTACTCAAACACTTTCCCCTTTTTTGAAATATAGATGAAAATTAAATGAAGGTAATCCACAATATCCTTTAAACAGGTACCGGCTATGAGTAAAATTACAATACACAGGCACACAACATGAAAATAGATAAAAGAAACAAAAGATTTAAGAAACGAACTTGATTTTTTTTATTTTTTATTTTTTTATAGTTTTTTATTTTAAAGGAGTTTTTTTGTTTTAATTTTTAATTTCTTTAAATTTATTTGATTTTTTATAAAAATAGTTATTACTTTTTTCATCCGAGCCGCACGTTTAATTAAAGGAACGCACACTTAGTGTGTAGGAAATTAAAAAACTAATGCACTATGGGTGGCTATGCTCTGTATAGCTGCACAATTAACAATTTAATGATACTAACTCCACAACCAGCAGTTACTTTTATACCATCATAATACAATACCAAACACAGTTTTGTCTATGAAATTTGGAAAAAAAAAACGTTAAAGCATGAAAACTATTTTTGTTTAAAAACAAAATACAACGAAAGTAAAATAGCTCAGGTTGCATTGGCACTTATACACATACACAGAGTTTTATTTATATATAAATATGTATGGAAACAACATTTTTCCCATATTAACTCTCAAAAAAAGTTATGATAACAACGAGTAACAAACAAACTTCTGTAAAGTCTACGTTAAGACGACGTTATACTCTTATTTAACATTTGAAACTCCTCTCATGCATTCATTTACGTTACGTTAACGTACTTTTTTTTGTAAAAATGTATGTAAATCTATAGTTTCATATACATTCTCTTATTTAGAGTAGTTTTTTTTTTCAAAAATTTACTTGATTTGAATTTTATACTTCCGTTGGTTGGTTTCATTCATTCGTTAGTTTGTTTCTTCTTTTTTTAGTTTTCCATAATATTTTTTTTTCGATTATAAAACCAAAAAATTAATTTTAGTCTTTTTAATGTTTTTTTTTTGTTTTTTTGTAAACCAATACCCCCCTCTTGGTATAATATTTACTTTTTCCTTGGGCTACTTTGATTATCAACGTTGCTTGTTCATCACTATTCATTTCATCGCTTCTCTAGATCATATTTCTAAGTTCTTCTTCATCTTAAAGCAAAAAGAAAAAAAAACATTTACAACACTCATATTTGTAATAAAAGCTGTTTTCATATAAATTGAAAAATTACTACATTTCAATTGCAATAAAGTATCTGGTTTTTCGGTTACAAATCTCTATTCGACAATGACTTTTGCAGTTTTACATCTTTAGTTTTTTTTTTGTTTTTTGCATCATTTCCTAGATGTGGCAAAATTTTGCATAATATTTTACAACACCAACAACAACAGCAAAGAAAGGTAATTTTTCTAGGAAAATTTTTCTTTGAGCTTAACATCATTGTAATCAAATGTTGCTGTTGTTGTTGTTGTTGCTTAATTGTGGTTTCTTTTAAATTTAATGTGTAATAAGAGTGTGAAAAACAAATCATAAATTAGAGGAAGAAAGTACAAAAAGAATTTAATTACAATGTTTGTTTGTTTGTTTGTTTTCTCAACGCAAATTTGCAAACAGAAAAACAAAAGACTTAAGTAACAAACTTTTTTTCTTCTGGTAATGATTTTCAGTTAAAGATAAGTTTTTTAGAGAAAGACTAAAATGCAAAAAAGTAAAGATTTAGAGTGAAGATATAAGTTTTTAATAAAATATAAAATATTTCTCGAAAATTTTTAATTCTTAAAGAAAAATTGAATCAGATTTATAATTGGAAAATTTGTAGGACTTCGAACTTATCAAAATCAATTTCAATAAACTTTGCCTTTAGGTTCAAATAATAATTCCTAATTGATTTCAACGAGACACCATTAAAATTACGATCAGTACAGTGATCGCAATGTTACAAAGACAAACAATCTCCACTTCCGAAGATAATTTTAAAGCAAAAAAAGAAAAATAGAAATAGAAATAGATTTTTGAAATTTGACGAGGATCGGCCAATAATTTCTCAAAACTCCCATATAATAACTACACAACCACCCCCTCTCCACAAAAAAAAAAAAAAGAAAAGTCCTGATCTATGTCCAAAGTGTATGTTGCTCAACCAGGAGAATATATTCCCTGGAAGAGTTTCTTGTGAGTGGTGACACACATTTCATCACGGAGAGATTCTACTTTCACTCACAAATTATTGTTTCTATCGGATTACTTTCACAATTTTTACTTTAGCTCTTTTCTTCCTTTGGTCATCTGTTGCCTTTTACTCCCTCTCGAAGAAGATTTCTTGTTTGAGACAATTTTTGTGTTAGAATTGCGAGTCTTGTTCGTAAATCGCCTTTAAGATTCTGACTTGAAACTCTTTAATGTTTAGGGTCTAGAGAGCAGCTCGTCTTTCTTAGTTACTTTTCGAAGTTCTGTTAGACCTTTAAATTCTTTGTAGTTTTGTCTGGGCTGGATGGAGAATTAGGTTCTTTTTGATATTTCAATGCATCTTGTCAAGCATGCGTTGCTGAGAAACCGACATAATTTTGTGCTGTAACATAGAAAATATTATTTTAAATATTTCCTGATAAGTTGTATTCGAATTGCTAATTTGCTATCGAAAGTTGAGTTGGACTTAAGTCTCATTGGTCTCTACATTTCCTTGGTCATATTCGGAGCAGTATTTTCAAATACTTTCTGAAACATGCAAGGGATAAATGGTCTGAAATAGGTACATGCAGTGTTGTCAAGGAGATGTGATCTGCTTACAAACTGAGACGCTCGAGACAACTTCTGAGTCATGGTCCCATGGATGGACCTAGGTAATCATGGTTCATGGTGTGCTAGGGAGGCATCCAAACAGACTTGGATTACCATTTCATGAACATAATGATAATTTGAAGAAAGCGAAGGAAAGTGTTTTTCACATTTTTAAAATGACAATAAATCATCAGATCCTACAACAATGAGTATGACTGTTATCTTATGAAAATTTGAGTGTGAAATAACATCTTCAATTTAAGAAAAATTTAAAAAGAGTATGACTAACTTTTAGAGAGTGTCATGTAACTCTCTCTTTTCTTCTATATTTTTCTCCAGAGATATTTGATTACCAATCTCTGTTTTTTCTTTGTTGAGAAAGAGCGATATTTGTTTTTTTTTTTATTAAAATCTCTGGACGTCATCCCATTTATGGATCGAATTTATTACAAACTGGTTTAATTTATGTAAATGAGATTAGTTTTATTAAAATTGTGTGTTAAGTTGTAAATATGTTTCATTAATTTTTGTTATTATTCATTTGTTAACCTGGAAGATTCAAAATGTTTTTGTTGTTTTTTTTTCGTTTATTAAACCATAATTTTATTAACAAATTACAACATCTTTATATTCGGGATTTTTTCTTTTAATTTTTTCTTTATAAAAGACTCACACAATGAAATATCTATTTTTAAGTTTTTATTAATTTATGTTATTTTTTTTAACAAAAGAAAAAAGAAATAAATATAAAACTTTTTCTTTGTAATATTTTTGTTTTCATTCATTAAAGAAAAATAGAGTTTATTTATTTGGCACAATTTAATAAACACCTTTTTTTTGTAAACACCTCTTTTGTTGTTGTTTTTGTTGTCTCAATTTTAACCTTGAAAATTTATTTTGTTTTGATTGCCTAAAAAGGGGGCAGGGAATTGGATATGTGATGTTTAGTATAGGTCATGAATTCGCGTTTTTTTTTTTTGGTTAAAATATTCATTTTTTGAAAATTTATATGGAAAGTAGCTGAAATTGGGTCAAACCGGAAGAGATCATTTTTCAGTTTTTTCCGTTTTTAATCATTAATGAAATTTTGGCAAATTTTTGAAAACTCAACATACAATACCAAGATGGTCAAATTTGAAAGTTCACTGAATACGCTCTTGACCATGTAAAGACCTGTTCTTCTCCTAATCAACTCGAAACTACCTCAACTCTGGCCATGTAAATTTTCATAAGATATCTCTAACAGTTCAAAAGTTAGAGAATTATTTGCAAAAAGAACTTCAAAAACACTTAAATTGCAAAAAAACGCTAAAATTCAAAATAAGCTTTATTGCAAAAAAAGATCTTTGTATTTGTTCAAAATATAATTTTTTATAGTATAAAATTTTCATAACTTTAAATATAAACATAATTTAATAATATCAAGCTTAAATCGTTAAAATCACTAAAACATAAAAAACCGTCAAAATTTTCATTTTCATTTTACGTATCCAAAAACAACTTCAAGTGTCATATGAAATTCTCATATTTCCTATAACTTTAAAGACAAATTTCTAGAAACACTAAAATTATAGAATAATAAAAAACGCTAACACATAAAAAACGCTAAAATGAAATTTTTTTTCAAAACAAAAAAACGTCATTTAGTTTAGTTCATGAAATTTGAGATTTTATGATAGAAATTTCAAGTAATGTCATGCTTAAAAAACGCTTAAAAAACGCTTAAAAATAAAAAAACGCTAATGTTTGAATCAAGGACAAATGGATATAAATCGACTCATATTTTGATTTGATACAATAATATATATACATTATGGGGTCTGACATGATTTTTTCTACGCGGTACACATGGAATGACAAGGTTAATATACCCTATTCAACACTTGTGGTGGTTAACTAATTTCTTTATCACTCTTCGGAAAAAGTAGTGATAAGGAATAATGATAAAAATCAATATATTCAATTTTACTCTCGACAATTTTTGTATCGAAATGTTGATAAAAAATTTTAACCCAAAAAAAGATTTTCATATTTTTAATATTGGTGATCGCATAAAAAAGAAGATAATTCGAAAATAAAGATTTTATTATGAAAAATAATTAAATTTAAAACAAAAACATCGAAAGCCGGTAATAAATCACTAAAGTGATAAAAAACTTGTACACCATTGAATTTATTGCACAGTTCGTGGGAAAACAATCTAAGTTCGATAAAATCGCCAAAGACACCAAAAATCGCCAAGTTGCATAATAATGATAATTGGAGAATTAGAAATAATATCATCTTAAGCAAAGAATCCAGCAAATATTATACATGAATTCATTACAAAGTCGGGTCAAGCCCGGTTAAAATGACTACTATCAAAAAATCGCCAAAGACACCAAAAATCGCAAAGTTGCTTAATAATGATGAGGGGAGAATTAGAAATAATATCATCTTAAGCAAAGAATCCTCCAAATATTATACATGAATTCATTACAAAGTCGAGTCAAGCCCGGTTAAAGTGATTACTATCAAAAAATTATAAACGGCCCTCATATCATTGGACTTTCTTATTAAGGCTTAAGTGTTCAATAGATTGTAGTGATATTAATATTTGAAATTTATGCGTTCTTGAAAGGAATTTTTATCTGGGGGGTTATATGGGACTTAGAAAAAATTATGAACCAACCCATGTATTATTTCGCAAAAAATCCCATGTATATGTGAGTTTTGTGCGTTTAAATGTTATATTTGGCAGAGGGTTTGTATGAGACATAATAGACCGATCTTCGAATAATTTGGCATATCGTTTTAGAATATTATAGGCCTTAGTTCGTAAAACTTGGTTAAAATCGTTTTATATTTCAGAATTTTGTGTGCCAAAAATCCCATTCCGAGGGGACATCAGTGTGGGGCCTATATGAAAAAGTGGATCAACCATAACCAATACTAATGGACATTGTCTTTGGTAGAAAATAATATTACAAGCAAAATTTCAGTAAGATATCTCTTTGAAACAGCGGATAACCAGCCAGTAGAACGGACGATCAAGAAGTTATTCTGAAATGGTGCACAAACGCATAACACCCCAAACCATCTAATTATATTTTTCTTATAAGATTAAAATTCCATTGTCGCAAAAAAAAATGTATTCCCATAATTTTCTTCACAAATGTTAGAGTTATTGTCATTTTTCTGCATCCACCCAAAAGTTATACTAAATACTTTTTCTTTTAAATTTTCCATTGCATATTTTACAGCGTTTTGTACGTTTTATTTCTTTCTTTTAATGAATTCAAATTTTCCATTTAAAATTTGTTTTCCTTTTTCATATTTTTTATTATTTTATTTAATTCTTTTTTAATCGCTAACAATCAAAACAAACTCTATTTTGTCCTCAAAATCGAATAAAAAAAAATTAAACCAAAATAATAAAACTTAATAACTTAATTAAAGAAAAAAGAAGAAGACTTACCGATATTGTCTATTTTGTTTATTGATCTTAACACTTTCAAATAAAACGCCCATCTAAAAGTCGTATTTCTTTTATTTGTCAACTTAAGTCGCAGTTTTTAAAAAAAATGTGACCCTGTAAATTTGGACAATGTCAATGAAATTTTCATAAATTTGTGAACAAAGGTTAAATCTATTTCAACTTGCATTTAAATAACAATAGAAATTATACTTTTGAACTTAATTTAATTTCAAATTATTAATAATTTATAATAAAAATAAAATAAACAAAATAAATAAATATGAATTTTATATGCAAGTTTTTTTATTAAAATTCATAATGGAATCACGTTTTAAAGCGATTATATTCATTTACAAATATTTAAAATTTAAAAAAAATTGCGTCTTAAAGAAAAATAATGACGCAGAACCTGTATAAAATTGCAAGAAGCTATAAGAAGTGAACTTCAGCCGAAAAGAAGATCAGATGTATAACAACAATTTACAGAAAAATCAATCATGCAGAAACTCTAACAGAATCGTATAACTGAAATTATATGCGAACGTAAACTAACTCCAACACTTGACCTAAAGCAAGCGATAGTTTAAGTATAATAATTTCCGACGATCGTTAAAATAAAACATAGAACAAGTCGAAATAAAAGTAATTCTATCTGATCCAATTTTAAAAAATTCTAAATTTAATCCATATTGAAGTTCAGTTTTAAGTTCTAAATAAAAATCTAGTTCAGAGTCTAGACTCTCGTTCAGTTTTGAGTCCAGTCCATAAAATAATAAAACTTTTAATTTAAATTCCATTTTAGATTTAAGTCTATTTAATAATTGATGTAGTTTAAACAATATTTCAGTTCTAATACAATTCTAGTTCTAATTCTAGTTTTGATTCTAGTTCTGCTTCTTGTAATGATTCCAGTTCTAATTCTAGAACTGATTACAGTTA
The DNA here is from genome assembly GCA_004302925.2 of Cochliomyia hominivorax. Taxonomy (NCBI): domain Eukaryota; kingdom Metazoa; phylum Arthropoda; class Insecta; order Diptera; family Calliphoridae; genus Cochliomyia; species Cochliomyia hominivorax. Next base: position 90,856,149 of record PYHX02000158.1, on the reverse strand, counting down.
TGATTCTAGTGCGAATTCTAACACTTGTTCTGATTCTAGCCCTGATTCTCTTTTTGATTCTAGTTCTAATTTGAATTCTAATTCTAGTTCTTATTCTAGTTCTGTTTCTTTTTTAATTATTCTTTTGATTCCAATTCTGTTTCTGGTTCTGACTTTAGTTATGTTTCTAATTCTGATTCTAGTTTTGATTCTGGCTCTAATTATTGTTTTGATTCTAGTTCTTATTCCATTTTTAATTCAACTTCTGATTTTAATTCAGGTTCTTGATCTGATTTTACTTCTGATTCTAGTTCTGATTCTAGTTCGAATTCTAGCTCTAACTCTTGTTCTGTTTTTAGCTCTGATTCTATTTTTGATTCTAGTTCTAATTTTAATTCTAATTCTAGTTCTTATTCTAGTTCGGATTCTATTTTTAATTCTTTTTTTTTCTTGATTCCAATTTTGATTCTGGATCTGACTTTAGTTATGTTTCTAATTTTGATTCTAGTTCTGATTCTGGCTCTTATTTTAGTCCTGATTCTAGTTCGCATTCAGATTCTAGATCTGATTTTACTTCTGATTCTAGTTTTGATTCAAGTTCTGATTCGAGATCTGATTCAAGATCTGATTTTAGTTCTAATTCTAGTTTTTCTAATTCAAGATCTGATTCTATTTCTAATTCCAGTTCGGATTGTAATTCTGATTCTAGATGAAGTTCTGGTTCTAATTTTAGTTCTGATTCTAGTTCTGTTCTAGTTCAGCTCTAGTTCAGTTCTAATTCAGTTCTAGTTCCAGTTCTAGTTTAATTCAGATTCTAGTTATCAGGTTTGGTTTCTAGTTTATATTCCATTTTTTATTCTAGTCCTGATTGAAGTTCTAATTCTAGTTCTGATTCTAGATCTACTTCTGGTTCTGATTTTGTTCTGATTCTAGTTCAGTTCTAATTCAGTTCAAGTTTAATTTAGATTCCAATTGGGATTCTAAGTCAGGTTTGGAATTCGAAATCCCAGTTCTATTTCAATTTTAGTTTGTTGTTCAGTCTTAGTTCAGGATCTATTTTTCTAAATCTATATCTTGTTTTTCTTCAGGTTCTATTGAGTATATGTTCTATATTTTATTCAAGTTCAGATTTTAGTGTATATATTTTTTTTGAACAGACATAAAAATTCGCATTGCAGATTAAATTCTCATTTTAGTTTGCTCTCTAGTTTGGGGTCAAGTTGAGATATTTATTTCTTTTGCCTATTTCTAGTTATAAATCGGATTCTATTTTCATATGTTTCTATTTAAGATTTCATTTCAGTTCGATCCCGAAATTTTTATTTGTTGTTTCATTGAATTGAACGAATTTTTAATTAAATAAAAAGTTTTGATTTTTTAAAAAATTATTGTTACATAATTCAACTTTAAAAATTTCATCAATATTTAATAACTTTCTTTAAATATTCGTATTTTCGTTCGCGAGTAATTTTTGAATTTATTGTTCGCTCGCGATCATTAAATGATTTTTTTAATCAAATAAAACTCATTTGATATTTTCTTGATTAATTTAGTTCAAGCATTCGTTCACGATTATTTTTTGAATATATTTCGTGAGCGATTTTAATTTTCGCTCGCGTTCATTAAATGATTTTTTTTAATAAATAAAACTCATTTCATATTTTCTTGATTAATTTAGTTCAAGCATTCGTTCGCGATTATTTTTTGAATTTATTTCGTGAGCGAGTTTACTTTTCGCTCGCGTTCATTAAATGATTTTTTTTAATAAATAAAACTCATTTGATATTTTCTTGATTAATTTAGTTCAAGCATTCGTTCGCGATTATTTTTTGAATTTATTTCGTGAGCGATTTTACTTTTCGCTCGCGTTCTTTAAATGATTTTTTTTAAATAAATAAAACTCATTTCATATTTTCTTGATTAATTTAGTTCAAGCATTCGTTCGCGAGTAAATATATTTAAAAACAATAAGTTTCGCTCGCGATAATTAAATAATTTTTTTAATAAATAAAACTCATTTCATATTTTCTTGATTAATTTAGTTCAAGCATTCGTTCGCGAGTAATTTTTGAATATATTTCGTGAGCGATTTTACTTTTCGCTCGCGTTCTTTAAATGATTTTTTTTTAAATAAATAAAACTCATTTCATATTTGTTTGTGTTTTATAATCTCAATTTCTTGAATCATTTATTTCAATCTTCAACATTCTTCTTCTCATTTTGTTTTCACATTTATAAAATATTTGGTAAAATAGAATTTCATTTTTATAATATACATCAAGTAATTCTGTACAGTTTTTTTAAAAGACTTTAATACAATACGGTTTTTTTCAAATTAAGAGAATTTTTCTTAGATAAAAATAAAGAGAGAAAAAAACTATACATAAAACTTTAAATATATATAAAAGAAAATTACAAATTATAAGCTAAACTAAGCTAAATAAAAAAATATATATAACAAAAAATTATAAAAAATTTTAATGAAATTCACCCCGCCTTTGAGGTGGAAGGGGGGGAGAAAATCAATTAAAGAATCTCATTATTATAAAAAGTATTGATATAAAAAAAATATACACAAGTCTTACAAATTATAAATATATATTATTGATGTTTTAAGATCACTGGACGAGGCACTGAGGTGATAAACTACGCATAAAAAAATTGTTTGAAAACCATGTTCTTAACGCTTTTCAGTAACGGAGGAAGAGGAGGAGCTGTTACAGGCCCGATGTTGTTTGCCTTTGAAAATAGAGAAGAATACGGTTTTGTTGGAGTTTTTTTAAACGTACTTTAATCTGTTATGAAACAGTGCCAAATTTGCTTAAGTCGAAGGTAGAGGTTTTTTTTCAGCGAATTTTTTTGTTCAAATTTCCTTATTTGGAGTTTTTCTCTTAATTAAGAGAAGTTGACATTATGTTTAACTTGTTCTTGGGGGGGAAAATATTGTTTTTCTAAATTTGCTATATAACAAAAACAATTTATGGCTTAATAACTAAAATTATGGAGATTTATAAAAAAATTTACAATATATATTTTCTTTAATTAAACTAATTAAATTTGTTATTAAAAATTGTCAAAATTTGTTTGTTTATTTGTTTTTTTTTTTTTTTTGTAAAGGGGTCCAATTGAAAAGATTATAGTTAATAACGAAAAGTGGAGGATTGTTTAAGAAAAATCTGTGTAATAAAGGGATTTACTAAAAAAAGCCAATAAATGGCCAAAGTTTTGTTCAGTGTAAAAAGTTTGATATGTAAAAATGTGTCTAATTATTGCGGCCATTATCACTTAATTAAAATTTTTAGTTATATTAAATTCTCGTTATCAATTCAATCACATCGTTAATCCATTAAACGTAAGCCTTAATCAGTATCTGTCTTTTAATCTCTCACTTTTCGCCTTGTTACTCTTACATCACTCTTTTAATCTCTTTCAAAAATTCAAGGTCCGTTTCTATTCAGTTCAGTTTGTTGTTTTAAAGTCTCTCTCATTTTTCAGTCAATCACAAAATCACATATCACACGCTCTCTGTAGTTCTCTATTTGTTTTTTTATATAAAATTTCAAATGGGAGCTATCAGGCGATCGGTTTAGTGATGCTGTAATAAGAGAAAAAAAGACAAGAAAAAAATGTTAAATAAGTTTATCGAAGAGAATTTAAAAATAATTAATAATGGTGTCCATAATAATGAGAGTAAGAATGTGAACTTAGATCCACCTCATGTTGTAATTCCTCATGGTGTTGAATAATGGGTTCATGATGATGTTCTTCGACTTTCTTGTAATGGAATTCAGGTTCTTTGTAGCTGATGTGTTTCTCATGATATTCGGGTACGTGTTTTTCAATGTGAACAGCTACTGGTTTCTCAACGGGGACCTTAACGGGATAAGGAACATGTTTTTCTACTTTAACTGGGATTTCCTTAACAACGGGATAAGGAGCTGCTACTGGTACTTTAACTTCATAGGGTACTGGTTTCTCAACATGTACGGGTACAGGACGATCATAAGGTACATGTACGGGAACGGGGACCTTCTTAATGACTGGTACTGGTACAGGTTTTTCAACATGATATGGTACAGGCTTTTCAACATGATAAGGTACTGGTTTATCTACAGGCACTTTAACGGGATAATGTACAACCTTTTCAACTGGATATGGCTTATCAACGGGTACATGTACTTTAACGGGAACATGTACTTTCTTCTCAACTGGATAAGGAGCAGGTACATGAACTTTAACGGGTACATGTACTTTCTTCTCTACAGGATATGGTGCTGGCACGAATACCTTAACGGGCACTGGACGATCATAAGGTACATGTACTGGATAGGGGATTTTCTTTTCAACTGGATATGGAGCTGGTACTTCATGGGGAACTTTAACAATTTCTTTCACTTCATAAGGTACATGCTTGACCACTGGATATGGTTTGGGCACTTTCACCTTAACGGGTACATGTACTTCCTTTTCAACGGGAACATGTACATGTTTTACTACGGGATATGGTTCGGGTACTTTCTTAACAATTGTTAAAGTTTTCTCCTCATGGATGGGATAATGATGATAGTCCTCATAATGATGGAGACCACGTTTTTGTTTGGTGGTTTCATCGTTGGCATCAGCTGATTTTTCAGCTTCAGCAGCTTGAGGTTCAACTTTTTTCTCTTCAGCTCCGGCAGCTTGCTTTTCTTCTTCGGCGCGTGCATAAGTTGTGGCCACAAGTAGGACCACAGCGAGCAGATAGGCTGTTCGCTGTTTTGGATAAAGAGGAAAAGAAAAAGAGAAGAATAATTAATTTGAGTATTCATTGTTAAGAGAGAAATAAGGAGTTAATTCTTAAACTCTTATTTTGAAAAAATGCAAGAGAATAAAGTTTTAAGTAAAATAGTTAAGTTTTAAACAGTTGAGATGAGATTGAGAGAAATATAAGAAAGTTATTATTTTCAAGGGAAAAAGAAAAGAGGCATTTTATTTTTAAGAGAAATAGAAGAGATTAAGAGAAATGGCATTTAATACATATATTACTTCAGTGTTGACAAATTTCTGCTTTTAAACACTAATTTTGTAAATGAGAAAATTATTATACTCTTTAGTTCTCTTTGAAATAATATAAGAGATCAAAAAAGAAAAGAGTTTTATTGTTTAGTATTTATTAAATAAGAAATCCAAAAGCTTCTATTCTCTTGAGTTTAATTACTCTTAAACAATTTCAATTAAATTTGTTGTTCAATAGTTGCAAAGAGAAAATTATAAGTGAACGTTTTTTAAGAGAATTTCAAAATATTCTGTTGTTAAGATTCATACTCTCGTGTAATAATTAAAAACTAAAGAGGTGAATATTTTTATGGCAAGAGGAAGAACCGTTTCTTTTTGTATTTAATATCAAATGCTCTTAAAACAATTGTTATAAGAGAGTGTGAAACAGGAAGTTGATATTGTTCTCTTAAAGCACTTACGTTTGTTTAGATTTATGGAAAAATTATTGCTCTGAGAGAAAATAATATGTTTACATTTTTATTAAGAGAAAAAGAGAATAGCAATTTTGTATTATTTGCACATTTTTTAATAAAGAGAATTGAAAAGTATTTCAATTTCATATTACAAGCAAATGTTAAATATACTCTTGATAAGAAGTTAATATATTTCTCTTTAAACTTTTAGGTTTCACTTGAATAAACTTTTGTTTTGGGAAAAACCGAAGAGAAAATTTATGATTTAATTTTAATGAAGTTAAATTAAGAATTTAAATTAGGAATTTTAAATACTTTTGTCATAAAAGAAATGAAAAGAGAAATTTTTTATTTTAGTGAAAATTATGAGGAGATTTTTTTAAGAGAGAAAATATTTCAAATTTTAAGGAATTTAAAGGGAAAAAGAGAATTTTTAAGAGCTTTAAAGTAATTTAATTATTTGAGTTAAATAGTGATTTATTGCGATTAATTTAAAGGTTGAGAATTTTAATTTTAGATAAATAGAGATTTAGTTTTGACCATCTAAAGATATAATTTATGTTTTGGTGAAAACTATTAAGAGAACATTGTGTAGGAGAGAAAAATTCTTAAATTGTAAAGATCTTTTTGAGTAATTTATTATATTAAATTATTGCGTAAGAGTCGGAGTTAAATAAGGATTTATTATGCAATTTTTTTCTCAAGTCTTTAGTATTCAAAATGGGGATGATTACAAGATTATAAAATGCGCTTTAAATATTTTTTAGCCATTAGATTTCATTTAGGTCATTAGTAAGAGAAAAGAGAGAGAATTTTTTGCTATAATACTCTTATCTTATTAATACTCATTTATCTCTCAAGTTTTTGGTTCTCTTTTTGTTTGCCACACTGCTGAGTATATTTTAAAAATATCAGTCTTTTTAAAAGATTTGAAATGAAAATATTATTTACTGAACTCTTGTAAAAATATGGTCAATAGTTTTAGAATTTTAAGTGGCTGAAAAGTTTACTAATTGGAAATTATGCTTTTGACACTTTTATTTATGTCTCAATCTATTAAATAACAAAATTCCTTTTACAAATTTCCAATTATTTTATTAATTAACCCTCAATTACTGGTGTAATTAATTCAATTACATAATTAATTACTTCAATTACTTTTGTAATTGTTAACGTTTATTTATTTATTAAATCGCTTAATACCATTCCATTTATCTTTATTTCTTGAATTCCTGATTTTATATTTTTTCATTTAATAACTTTATTTTGCATAACGTTTAAAAGCTTTTTTCAAGCCATTTTAGCATTAGGAAATTTCTTGGCAATTTTTTTTTTGATTCGTTTAATACTTTAGGCGTGACTTGTTAATTGCATTAACATTAAATTTTGTAATATTTTTTATATAGTTTTTTTACATATCAAATTATATTATTTTTTTAATATAACACCTGTCGAAAGACAACTAAATAATTTATGTCTTTTTTAGTTTCCAAAATGAAACAATAAAAATAGAGTTAAATTAAGTTTTATGGGGAAATTAATTAAGAGTTTTAAAACAAAAAAACGATATGGCAAAATAGGTCAATTTGAATATTGGAGATTTTGGATGTTTTTGCATAGAGTTTTTGGAAAAATATATTTGGAGATTTCAATTATTGATAATTTTGTTTGCTCAACTCACAACGATCTTCGTTGTGAGTTTTGTTAAGCTTCGAGCTGAGTTAAAAGTGATCGGAATAAGACCGATCTTAATGCTTAATTAAGCGTAAAGAAGATCATTATGATGTGATGAGATGATAAGTTTTCATTATCATTATTATTATGAACATAATTATTGAGCGATTTCAATTATTTTGTTTGCTAATGAACTTCGTTGCGATCGATTTTAATGCTCAATTAAGCGAAGTGTGTTTTTGTAAAGTATTTTATTTGAAAACTGAATATTTTGAAAATAATTTTAGGTGATTAAACAATAAAATTCAGGATTTGAAATTAAAAATACTTGAAAATATTTAAGAATTCTTTTTCAAATTAAATTTTGCGAAATTTTTTTCTTATCAAAACATTTAGTCAAAATTTCTAAAATATTTGAATTTTTTATAATTTTTTAGGATTTTTGAAATTTAAATATTAAAATATTGAAATTGAATATTTTTTATATTTTTTTTAAATAAGAATTTTTGAAAGCATAAATTTGAAAATCAAAATATTGAAAACATATTAAAATTTTACTCATTCTAAATACGAAAATAATGCAAAATTTGAATTATTCAAATATATTTTTTTAGTTCTAAAATTTTCAAATTGTTAAGTTGGAATTGCAAAGTTTGAATTTTGAAAATCTTATCGAATTATTGGCAAATTTAAAAAATTTTTCAAAATTAAATAAAAATATTTGTGAAATTTTAAAGTTTGAATATTTTTCATTGGATTTAAAAATTTACAAAAACATAATTTTAATTATTATTTCCCGAAATATGTAATTTTGTGATTCTGCAGAATTTATTGAAATATTTTAAAATTTTAGAAAGTTTTTTCATAAATTAATTATTTAAAATTAAAATATTTTAGAAATCAAATAAAAAATATTTTTTCGAAATGATTAATTTTTAGATTCTTAAGAATTTACTGATTCCACTTAATTCATTTCAATTCATTTTTAAAAAGGAGACCTTTTTTAAAAGACCATTTTTAAGAAAATTTTGAGATTATTATCCAGTTTTTGAAAATTGCATTAATTTTCAATTCAGATTTCAAAATTCAGTTTTCATATTTTAATTTATACTAAAAAGAATCCAAAATTTTGATTTGATTTTTTTAAGAAAATTTTGAACTCAAAATTTTTGCATTTTTTTAAATTTCCCATTGATATTGAAATTTTGATTTAAAGTTCTTTTCGAAGCTTTCAATAAATATTTTTTCATTTAAATTTAAAATTCAATTTTTAATTTTAATTTTTTAAATTAAAATTCTTGAATTCTCGATCTGATTTCAGTTATTCGATTTTTTTATTTTATTTAATTTAGTCCTTTTTTCACTATTCTTTTCAACACTTTACTCACCATTAACTTCATGGTGTTGCTTTTATTAAAAAAATTGAATTTAACTCTTTTAAATAATCCTTTGAACTAAAAGCAATAAAGCTGCTAATTAGGGGTTTTTTTTGAATTTTAATCCACAATATCCTTTTTTATAAAAATTTGGCACAGGCTGTTGTTGTTTTGAATTTTTTGTATAACACACATACACACAATTGCAGTAGCACATGAAAATAGAAGAGAAAAATAAAAAAAAAACAAAAGATTTAGGAAACAAACACTAGATTTTTGATTTTAAATAATTAATTACTTTTTATGTCCGAGCCGCACGTAAACGTAAGGAAACGCACACGTTTATTAAAAAAAAGGAAAAGCTGTGCTTAAGTGGCTATTTGATGTATAGCTGCACAGTTAACGGTTAAATGATACCAACTCTATAACAAACAGTTACTTTTATACCAACTTCCAGATACAGAAAAATCAAAAAAAAAACTAAAAACAAAAAAACATAACTGAAAAGATACAGCTATAATGCTATAACATTATAGCTACAAAAACAAAAACCAAAAAAGAAAACAACAACTACAACAGCAAGACAATGAAAAAACAAAATGCAAACACATACATACACACAGAAACAGACACAGCTACACTTAACTTAAAAAAGATACTAAAACTTGTAGATACAAAATTTAAAACAAATGGAAAAACAGAAAACTTTAGTTTATAACACATAAACATGAAAACAAGCTTGAAAACAAAAACAAAATGAAAATAAAAAATAAAGAAAAAAACAACAACAAGAACAACACTAACAAACTGAAAACTTGTAAATAATAAAAAACGTTAATATTAAGAAATTTAAAAATGCAAGTAAAATATTAGCACGGACAGACAGATGGACAGACTTGATTTATCCACCACTAGGCCAGGCCTTCTTCTAGAAATACTAAAAATAATATTTTTTTATAACTCTAGTACAATTATCTATATTCGTATTGCTTGATTTTTCATTTTATATATTTAATATAACAATTTCGGCATCAGGCCATAAACTCTATATATCATCGACACCATCATTATAATTATCGTCTTCATCATTATCATCATAATGTTCAAAAATATAATCCAACAACAACAACAACAATAAAACTTATAATAATTACAATTATAAAGCACGTTGCAGTTATTTGTTGGTAATTTAAAACTAAATCAAAGCATAATATTCATAAAACAACTAAAATTATTATTGCGCATTATTGTCCGTCCTTCTGTCTGTCTGTCTTAAAAACATAATAAAAAGCTTAAAACAAAACAAATAAGAATGCTACATTTGGCTATAATGAATCTTTAATACCCTTCACAACAAATGCAAGTGAAGTACATACGTTATTTTTCGTACATACACACTCACGCATACACTCAATGATGCATACATTATAGAAACGTCTTTCTTAAATATAACACAGGATCACTAAATGAGTCATAGAATTTGTAACATTTTTGGCTATAACTTTTTTTGTACTGAACCGATTTTGATCAATTTTAGTCTGGTAATAAAGTACATATAACTCGATGTTATGGCATAATTTCATTTTAATTAGTGATTTATAATGGACAACATTACGGAAGTTATTCGCAGAACTTAGAGGTTACCTTAAATATCAGTCTATAATTTATAATATTCTGAACCGATTTTACTGGTTTTAAACAGAAAACTTCCCAGGACTATAACAAATACTCAGGGCAAATTTTAATGAAGTCTGTCATTTATTGTGGATGTGCGCAAGTCAACAAAAGACAGTCAGAGAGACAAACAGACAGACAGACATAGCGAAATCGACTCAGATTTTGATTTGATGCAAGAAAACATATATGCATAATGATGTCTGAAATGATTCCTTCTTAGCGTTACACACGAAATACCATATTTAATATACCCACTTCACCACTTTTGGTGGTGTAGGGTATACAAATCATAACACACAAAAAAAGAAGTGCGAAAAGTAAAAATTTACTAACACTTTCATTATTTAACTTCCATCACAAATTAATGTTAGTTTTAATATAATTGAATTTAAGAATTACATTTTCTAACGTAACACTTATCTAATTGTTAAAATAAGTGCAACACATCAACGTTAATGGCCGATATGCTTTGTGGCAATAATAAAATAACAACAACCAACAATAACAACAACATTAAAATTGGAAATGTTTTTCTTATTATTGAATTATTATGATTATAATGATTTAGAGTTATTATAAGTATTTGGGGGGATTTTTTTTCGAAAAGGAGATTTTTTTTGGTAGAAAAAAATAAAAAAATCAATGTAAAAATGGAAATCAATGGAAAAATTAACTCCTTAAAAGCAAAAATGTAAATTTTAGAAAAACTATTTTGAGGAATTTTAAGTAAAATATTAAATTTTTTAGTGAAATGTTATTTTTTTTTTTGGAAAAAAAATAGATTTTTTGCAAAAATTTTAATATTTTGTCTTTAAACAAAATTTCGTGAAAATTTTCCTTTAAAACAAAATTTTGAGAAATTTTTTCTCTAAAAACCAAATTTAGCGAAATTTTTTTAAAAACAAAATTTAGCGAAAATTTTCTCTAAAAGCAAACTTTTGCGAAAATTTTTTCTTAAAATAAACTTTTGTGAATATTTCTCTTCAAACAAAGTTTTGTGAAAATTTTCTCTTCAAACAAAATTTTGTGAAAATTTTCTCTTCAAAACAAAATTTTGCAAAAATTTTCTCTTCAAAACAAAATTTTGCTAAAATTTTCTCTTCAAAACAAAATTTTGCAAAAATTTACTCTTCAAATAAAATTTTGCGAAAATTTTCTCTTTAAACAAAATTTTGCGAAAACTTTCTTTTTAAACAAAATTTTGCGAAAATTTTCCAAAAATTTCTCTCTTTAAACAAAACTTTGCAAAAATTTTCTCTTCAAATAAAATTTTGCGAAATATTTCTCTTCAAACAAAATTTGGCAAAAATTTTCTCCTCAAAACAAAATTTTGCAAAAATTTTCTCTTCAAAACAAAATTTTGCAAAAATTTTCTCTTCAAAAAAAAATTTTGCAAAAATTTTCTCTTCAAATAAAATTTTGCGAAAATTTTCTTTTTAAACAAAATTTTGCAAAAAAATTTCTTTTCAAACTAAATTGTGCGAAAATTTTCCATTAAAACACACTTTTGTGAACATTTTTCTATTAAACCAAACTCTTGTTAAAATTTTCTTTTCAAACAAAATTTTGTTAAAATTTTCTTTTCAAACAAAATTTTGTTAAAATTTTCTTTTCAAGCTCACTTTTTGTGAAAATTTTTTTTTAAACAAAATTTTGCGAATTATTTCTCTTCAAACAAAATTTGGCAAAAATTTTCTCCTCAAAACAAAATTTTGAAAAATTTTCTCTTCAAAACAAAATTTTGCAAAAAATTTCTCTTCAAAACAAAATTTTGCAAAAATTTTCTCTTCAAAACAAAATTTTGCAAAAATTTTCTCTTAAAAAAAAAATTTGCAAAAATTTTCTCTTCAAATAAAATTTTGCGAAAATTTTCTTTTTAAACAAAATTTTGCAAAAAAATTTTCTTTTCAATTGTGCGAAAATTTTCTATTAAAACACACTTCTGTGAAACTTTTTCTATTAAACCAAACTCTTGTTAAAATTTTCTTTTCAAACTAAATTTTGTTAAAATTTTTACTTAAAGGAAATTTGTTTAAGAGAAAATGTTCAAATATTTTCTCAATATATAATTTACTCATAAAATAAAATTCATTAAATCTTTTCTTTGAAACAAATAATTATTTTATTAAAAGAAAATTTATTTGTTTTCTCTTAAAAGAACATTTTTTGAAAGTTCTCTTTTAAGTAAACATTTTTGAAAATTCTCTCTTAATAAAACATTTTGTGAACATTTAATATTTAAAACTTCAGCAAAAAATATTTCTTTAAGAAAATGTTCTGATATTTTGTCTTTAAACATGTTATGCTACAAGAGAAAATTCGCTTTATTGGATTTTTCTCTTAAAATCCAATAAAGAGAATTTTCTTAAGTATTTTTCAATCTCACTATTTAATCACATAAATAACTACTGTTAATTAAAGAATTCTTCTATTTCCTCTCAGAGGGTTAAATTTGCCACAAACTAAAATTTTGAAAAAAAAATCGTTCGTTTGTCTTGAAACCAAAAACAGACAATTATTTTCGGTTTTATGTGCGTCTGTGCGCCATCCATTATGTTTCTCAACACGTAGACTAAATATTTGTTATAATTTGGAACAAATATTTTTTAAACTACAATGTTGTTGCTGTTATTATTGTTGTTGTTAATGTTTTACTTTTATCTATCGTTAAAGTGTTTAAAATGAGAATTGGGTCTGTAGGGTATAATCAAAATAATTTCAGTTATTTATCTCAAAATGTTATATATTTTTTTATAGCAAAATAAGTCACGGTGTATTACAAGTTGCATATAACAAAAATAAAATATATAGACTCTTAAAGCAAGAGTAATGACCTCGATATTTAAGATCTATGTATGTTATTGTTGTAGAGCAAAATTGGCGTTTTTAGAAGTAAAATAAAAAATAAGAAAATATTTTGAAAAATGTATGCAAATTTTTTCAAATTTTCCTTGAAGGAATTTTTATGTAAATTTTCTCTTAAAAAAACACTCTCTTAAAACAGGTTTAGAAAATGTTCTCTTAAATTTTTTTTGTGAAAACTTTGTTTTTGTGGAAAATGTTCTGACATATTTCTCTAAAAAACTTATAGAAAATTTATTTTCTAGCAAATTTATGGACAATTTTCTCTTAAAGGAAATTTTACTGAACATTTATCTTAAAGAATTTTTGGAGAAAATAATCTCCTTAAAAAATTCTCTTCATTTGACTGATTTATTTTCTTCAAGATTTTTTTAATGAAAATTTAGGATTTTTAAAGTTTTATTACCAAAATATTAAGAATAAATCTCTTGTATCTAAAACTAAAGTCATTGTACTCTTTCATTGGTAATAAATATGTTTGAAGTTGTTTTTTATTTTTTTTTTTTTTATTTTTATGGTTTCTTTTGCCGATTGAATATCAAAGTTAAGTTTTCTAGAATAGACAGTTTAGAACATAATTTGATTTCTTTAGATTTGGTATTTAGTTTCTATAAGATTCTTTAAAAAAAGGTTGCTTAGTAAAATAAGAACTTTAAATGACGTCTCTTTAAATATGATCTTTTGTGCACTTGTTTCTTAAGTCTTTTGTTTCGTTGTATTAAGTTAATGATATTCTTTTGTGTTGTGGTTATGTAATCTAGTTATTTAAAGCAATTCTAAATTACGTAATAAGAAATAAGTGTTTTAATTAGTTTTTTAATAAAAAAGAAAAAAAACTTCTAAAAACGTCAAGATTCTGACTGAAACAAAAGACATAAAAAGTTGTATTATAAAAATAACTTTAATTTTTCTTAGGTCTCGTTTCTTATAGGATATTGATATTTAAATTATATTTAAATTAATGCAATTATTTGATCATTATTTAGTTTTAAGATGCTTAAAGATTTCTATGACTCAATGGTACAAACAATCGTTCTGTGATCACGCTCTCTCTTCTCTCTTTCGCATAACTTAAACACTGTTCTTAAAGTCCAAATGATTCATTAGGGAGAGAAGTATTATGCAACAATAATTTAAAGATCACAATGATCTTGTTATATCGCTTTAATTATTTCTAACTAATTTCAAACACGGATCTAGTTTATTTACAGCGCACTTTAAGATCATTCTAAGTCAGTTTAAATAACTTATATCTTAACTGACCCTATTTAAGGTTTTAGTTCAGGTCTTAGTTCAAACTATACTTTACCTTCTATATCTGGTTTATGGCAAGAATTCAGTTAAGATTCTAATTCATACACTTATTTAGTTTTAAATTAAAACTTTAATTCAAATTCTAATTCAGATTTTATTTCGAATAAGAGTTCAGGTTTTAATTTAGATTATAGTCCAGACTCTATTTCAGATATTTAATTAGACTTTTGCTTCGTATTCCTTTTAAATTATTATTCGCACTCCCGTTCTTTACCAAAATTCGATACCATTTTAAGTTCTAATCCAAACTTCAGTAACCTTTTCAGATTTTTCAAGGTTAAATTTCAGATTTTTATCTATATTTTATCCACATTCACAACTTAGTTAATATTCTTGTTCAGATTCCCGATCGAGATTATATTTAAGATTGCTATTCAGTTTCTCAGATAGATTTAATTTCATATTCCAGATTAAATTCTTCTTCATTTTTTAGTTCAGATTTCAATTCAGTCAGCAGTTTGAATTATAGAATAGATTCTGGTATAGATTTTTGTTTAGTTTTTTTGTTATTCTAGTTCATATTATAGTTCAGATTTTTACTCAGATTCCAGTCCATACTATAGTTCAGATCTTTCCTCAGACTCTAATTTAAGGTTTAATTTGGGTTTCAGTTCAAATTACAATTGTTATTGTAATACAGATTAGAACTCAGAATATGGCTTATGTTTTAGTTAAGACTTTATTCGAGTTCTCGTTAAATTCAGATTCTGCATGAGATATTAGTTCAGAAACTTGTTAGAATTTTTAATCAGTTAATGTTTGAAATTCAAGTTCAGAATATAGTCTAGATTCAAATTCAAAACCGGATTTAGATTCGATCTCAGAATATTCAGGTTTAAGTACAAATTCAATTGACAGGTTTTGTTTCAAATTATACTTCAGATTAAAGTTCAGTTTTAAACTCAGATTGTACATTCAACTCCAGTTCCAAAAAATATTCTAGTTCAGATTCTAAGTTTGATTTGAACTCAAAATATAGCTCGGCATTCAGTTCAAACTTTAAAATTTCTACATTTTAGTTAAAATTTATTTTAGGTTCTGATTCAAATTCAAATTCTACTCCAGATTGAAGTCCGGATTGTACTTCAGTGTCTTGTTTAAATTCAGGTTTAGACTCTAGTTCAAATTCTAGGTGAGATTCTAACTCAGATACCAGTTCAATTTCTACTTCGTTCTAATAGATTCGGCTTTAGAATATGTTTCAGTTTTTTAAATTTTGTTTAGATTCTAATTTAGATCTTAGTTTAAATTATGGTTCAAATTATAGTTTAGGTTACAACACAGATTTTTCAGATCTTTTTTTCTTTTGTTTTCGGTTCGGTTCAAATGACGAATGATTTAGATTCCAATTCAGAATTAAACAAAAATAATAAAATTGTAGCACAGTTTGTGTCCCAGATTATAGTTCTCATTCTGGCTTTTAATCTTAATTAATATTTTTGGTCATATTCTAGTTAAGGTTTCTGGTTATGATTTTATATAGGATTCTAATTATGATTCTGTTTTCAGACCGTAGTTGAGATTCAAGTTTGTATGAAGATTGAAGTTGAGTTTATAATTTAGTGTCTCTCAAACATTTTAAATCAAATTCAACATGTGTTTTGGTTAAGTTTAAGATCAGTTCTGGTTTAAAATCTTCCTGTAATTCATATTAGTTAAGATTAAAGTTCAGGTTTCAGTTGAACAAGGTTTCACTTCTAATTCAAATTTTTGTTCAGTTAAGGCTCAAATTCTGGTTGTACTTTTAATTTAGATTCTAGTTTATAGTTTTATTTAGATTCTAGTTCACAATTATGAGATTTTTAGATGTAATTTTATATCAGACACTAATTCAGGCGCTAATCTGGAAACATTAGGGCAGAAATTAAATTTCTGTTTCTATTGCATATTCTTGATCAGATCTCAATTTTATTATAATAAAGTTCAGTTGTTGTTGAAAATTTAGTTAACAATTATTTTATTTCATGCTTGTTCAGATTCTAATTCTGGATTCAAATTCAGAGTCTTGTTCATAATCTTATTAAGATTCTTTTTCAGATTTTGTTTGAGTTTTTTGTTAAATTTTTGGTTCTTTTGTTTTAGATTCCATTCAAGATCTTATTTCAAATTCAATTTAAGAATTTAGTTTAAAATATAATTAAAATTTTAGTGCTGATATTAACACAAAATCTTGATCAGGCCATAGTTCAGTTTCAGTTTAATTTTGCAGAGATTCTAGTCTAACTTCTTTACATCTTTTTTGTGTCTCATTCCTTAAGAAAGGACGAAAATAGAATTTTGGAGCTGCTTGTTGTAATGAAAAACGAAAATACAATTTTTAATTTAATATATTTTACTAAAACTATATTTATTGTTGCCTTGTGTAAATTAATTTTTACACGATTTACAGCCAATACAAGTTATGTATTATGAATATTATCTCATTTCTCTCTACTATGCTTTAATTTGAATATTTTCCTCTCATCTATACAATTTTACACCCACAGGTTTGTTGTCTGAGTCTTTTGTTTTTTTTTTTTTGTTATAGATCTAATTTTGTTTTTGCTTTTGAATTTTATTTTTAATTTTTTTCTTAGCAATTTAACACTCTAAATAAACAATGGCAAATATTTTTATTAAATAAATAAATAAATAAATATTTCATTACATTTCCTTAAATCTCAAAAACCATAACATTATCAGGTAACATCAGTGAAGCTGAAATTTCCTAATATTTCACATTCAATTGTCAACCACATAGAAAGCAAAATATACAACACACACACTCACACACGTTTGATTTTGAAATAAAGCTGCTGTCTTAAGTCTTTTGTTTTGTTTATATTATTGAAATTTATATATTTTTCCAGAAAAAAAGAAAATTACTTATTTAAGGATTTTTTTGTTAACACAGAGAGATTTCCTTATATCAATATAATTTATTTTCCTAGTAGGTTACTTGGTGGCCTATTAAAGTAAACACCAAAATGGGGACACAGAGAAAAAAATTTAATGACTATAAAAATGTTTGTAGACTTTTGGTTTTTTTTTTTTGTAACAACAAAAGTAGTTTAGTGACCAATATATGAATTATAAGCTAAAAGTTTGCATACAATGAAATTGTTTATGGTTTATTTATTTCTTGCATATCAAAAAAAAAAAAAAAAACAGCAAATTCACTTCACAAGTTAATGTAACACAATAACATACATAATCAACAATCCACATTGAATTGCCTTTCACAGCAGCAGCAAACATCAGCAGCATTTATAACAGTAGCAACTTATAGCAATCGAAATACAAACCTCAATATTACCAACAGCAATTGAAGGAAAAGAAAAAAAGAGTTGACGAAGAAGTGGTTACAATTTTTTTTCTTTTTCACTTTTTTTTATTGTTGCTAAACTTAAGAAAGTGCAATGAACGTTTACTCTTACGTATGTTTTCTTTAAATTTTTTTTGTTTTTATTATTGCTTTTTTTTCTGCTTTCAACTAAAACCACATACGTTAATTCATTCATATGTCTGTTTGTAATAATAATGGAAAAAAGTTGTATGTGATTATTGTACAATAACAAAAATAATCTACACTTAGAGTAATATGAAGGGAAATTCTAAATATTTCGCACTTGTGAAAAAATTTACTCAAATTCTTGTACAGATTCCAGTTCAGGCTCTTTTATAAAATCTATTTCAAATTTAATATTATTTAGATTTCAATCCAAATTATAATACAGATTTCAGTTCAGATTCTGATTTAAATTCTAACTTAAATTAAAGCTCATATTCATTCAATTAAAGTTGAGATTCCATTTCAGATTTTAATTCAGATTAGAGTGAAGATTTTTGTTCATTTTTTGGTTCAAGATTTTAATTCAGATTCTAGCTTTATTCCTAGTTTCGGTTTTAAGCTACAGATTGCACTTCAAACTTTAATTCAGATTTCAGATTTTAGTTCAGATTAAAATTAAGGCTTCAGTTTTGATTTTATAACAGATTTCATTCCAAATCATAATTCAGATTCCAGTTTGAATTATAACTTGAATTAACATTCTAATACGAATTGAAAATCGAATTCTTCTTCAGATTATAGAAAAGATTTCGAAATATTATTCTAAAAATTATATATTTCGAATTATAATTCAGATCTTAATTTAGATTCCAATTCAAATAATAGTATCGATTATAGTTCTACTTTGAATCATTATTAAGATTTTCTTTAGATTAAATTAAATTCACATTCAAATTGTTACTCAGATTCTACTTCAGATCAAAATTCAGAATTTAATTTTGATTCTATATCAGATTTTAAAGCAGATTTTATTCTAAATCGTAATTTAGATTCCAGTTGATTCCAATTTGGATTAACATTCTAGTACGAAAAAAATCGGATTCTACTTCAGATTATACTTCAGATTATAGAAAAGATTCTCATTGAAATTCCAATTAAGTTTATATTTCGAATTATATTTCAGATCTTAATTTAGATTCTAGTTCAAATAGAAGTACCGATTATAGTTCTATTTTAGATCTCTGTTTAGTTTTTCTTTAGATTTTATATTAAATTAACCTTCAAATTGTTATTCAGATTCTAGTTCAGATTTTATATCAGATACTAAATCAGATTTTATTCCAAATCATAATTCTGATTTCAATTGGATGCTAATTTGGATTAACAGCTTGTGTTAGGAGGTCTTTTGAAAATACTTTTTACGGAACATTTCTTCCATCTGTGCCAGTTTTTCTATCAACGGAAAAGATCTCCTGTACTGTTTAGTAATTTTGGAAAGAGTTTGACGCCAGATCTTTGAATGCTTGGCCCACTTTACGAAGGACCAAGTAAGATAATGCAGATTTGGCTCAGATTTTGTTTCAGAATCTTGTAAAATTTGTAGTTAAGATTTAAAGTCAGATTTCACTTTAATTCTGGTTCAAATTCTAGTAGATTATTGATTAGATTCTTGGTTAAATTCTTGACAAGATTATTATTTTGATTAAGTTCAGATTCTGGTTCAAGCAATTAAAGATTATTCTCTAGATTTAAGTACAAATCTACTTTAGATGACAGATCAGATTTCAAATAGTTAAGATTCTAAGTTCATTGTCATTCGTGTGATTCTAGTTCAGGTTGTAGTTCGGATTTTTATTTATATTTTAGTTCAAATTTTAGGAACATTTAAATTTCAGAAACTTTTTTACATTCTTGAACAGTTAATGGTTTAATTTTTGATTAAAGTTTAGTTCAGATACTAGATAAACTTCCAATTTGGATTTCATTTTTAATTCTAGTTCGAGCTCTTGTTCAGATTTTTAATCATATTTTAGATCACACTTTACTTTAGATTCTTACTCAGATTAAAGTTCTTTTACTCTTCTTGGGCGGATCAACTTCTATTATGTATGCATGTATGTATGTATGTATGTATGTATGTATGTATGTATGTATGTATGTATGTATGTATGTTTTGATGAAATTTTTAAAGTAACATCAGCTTTAAAAAATTATGACAGGACCAGAGGGAGGGGTGCCCTCTATACAAAGCAAATATTGGTAATCGATTATCTAAAGAACAGTGAGAGTTCGCAAATTTGGTCCCAACTATTTTCTCAAGAAACTGTTTTACTGAACAAACTGTTGGACGAATAGGATCATGACAAGTGGAAGCCGTCATACAAAGCAATTAATGATAATCGAATACATAAGAGTTCATAGATTAATGAATATCAAAAGAACTATAACAGCGAGTGTCTTCAGCAGCTATGCTACTGTGAGACACCATCACTGAAAAAAAATAGGACGGATAGGATTAGAAAGAGAGGTACCCTTTATTGTATAAATAAACAAATTAAAATTATTTATAATATATTTAATGTTATAATAATGTTTGCTTAGGGCCAGAAGAGCCCTATTTTTTTGAAAAAACGAAGTTTGCCGGGTCTGCTAGTCTCTTGCTTAACATCTTTTCTCTCAGTGTATTCAAATGAAAAATTAAATTTTGTTATAATGTTGATATCTAATGTAATAATTATGTATGTGTGTGTATTTTATTTTTCGGTGGTGTGACTATGTGAACCATAACGAGACATTACCAACAACAAAAACAAAATTTCTTCATAAACAATAGTAAAATGTATTAAATTTAATACAAATACTAAAATTTAATGTAGATTACAACAACAACAACAAAATATTATTTCAATATTTTGATGAAATAAATAATTTAATAAAAGTATGTCGACTTCTACTTATAATTTCTATAAATATTTGTAAAATATAACATTTACTCACACAAACATATACGATTACTCATATATGTATGTCTTCATTTATTTGTCTAAGTGTATTTTTCTTACACACAAACTTTTCATTTCAATGGAACTTTTATTTTATAAATGTATTGTGGCATATTTAAGACAACAAACATATTAGCAAAAATTTGTTTTTGTATTCTTTATTGTTATTTATTTTGCACTATGGGTTAGAGTTTAAACATAATTGTAGGCTTTTTTGTCCGATTTAACCTTTAGCAATTGTACAACTATTTATGCGCAATTAAAATTGTGCCTTAATTTGTGAGTGTTTTTGAGGAACGAGATTTGGAATACACTTTGAACTTTTCATGTCATCAAATTTTGTGAAAAAGAAAGTCAAGTGTGATACGAGACTGGAGATATTAGATTTTTTCTTATTTTAGTTGTTTTTTTATTAGCGTCTTTTTAATGGATAATTGATATCATTTTTTTTAAGAAATTTAAAATTTTCCCTAAAATTTTAAATTTTTCCTAAAAATTTGAAATTTTCACTAAAATTTGAAATTTTCACTAAAATTTGAAATTTTCACTAAAATTTGAAATTTTCACTAAAATTTGAAATTTTCACTAAAATTTGAAATTTTCACTAAAATTTGAAATTTTCACAAAAATTTGAAAATTTCACAAAAATTTGAAAATTTCACAAAAATTTGAAATTTTCACTAAAATTTGAAATTTTCCCTAAAATTTTAAATTTTTCCTAAAATTTTAAATTTTTCCTAAAATTTGAAATTTTCACTAATATTTGAAATTTTCACTAAAATTTTAAATTTTCACAAAATTTGATATTTTCACAAAAATTTGAAATTTTCACTAAAAATTTGAAATTTCCCTAAAATTTTAAATTTTTCCTAAAATTTTTAAATTTTTCCTAAATTTTAAATTTTCACTAAAATTTGAAATTTTCACTAAAATTTGAAATTTTCCCTAAATTTTAAATTTTTCCTAAAATTTTAAATTTTTCCTAAAATTTTAAATTTTCACTAATATTTGAAATTTTCACTAAAATTTTAA
This sequence comes from Cochliomyia hominivorax, assembly GCA_004302925.2. Taxonomy (NCBI): domain Eukaryota; kingdom Metazoa; phylum Arthropoda; class Insecta; order Diptera; family Calliphoridae; genus Cochliomyia; species Cochliomyia hominivorax. The sequence continues at coordinate 90,834,512 of PYHX02000158.1, read as the reverse complement.
AATTTTCACAAAAATTTGATATTTTCACAAAAATTTGAAATTTTCACAAAAATTTGAAAATTTCACTAAAATTTGAAATTTTCACTAAAATTTGAAATTTTCACTAAAATTTGAAATTTTCACTAAAATTTGAAATTTTCACTAAAATTTGAAATTTTCACTAAAATTTGAAATTTTCACTAAAATTTGAAATTTTCCCTAAAATTTGAAATTTTTCCTAAATTTTAAATTTTTCCTAAAATTTGAAATTTTCACTAAAATTTGAAATTTTCACAAAAATTTGAAATTTTCACTAAAATTTGAAATTTTCACTTAAATTTGAAATTTTCACTAAAATTTGAAATTTTCACTAAAATTTGAAATTTTCACTAAAATTTGAAATTTTCACTAAAATTTGAAATTTTCACTAAAATTTGTAATTTTTACCCAAATTTGAAGTTTTGGTAAAATTTCAAAATTTCCTTACAAAAATGAAAATTTTTCAAAATCTTCTACCCACTGTGCTTGCGTTGTAATAATTATAATGAAAGCACAACTGTAAATATTTTTTTACTTTATTTCTCTTTCTTTTGTGTTAATAATTTCGCACCTATTTATCGTTATGAATTCGCTATAATTGCATTAATGCACAAATCTAGTTAAACAACTTAAAATAGAGATATGACAAATCTAGTTACCTTCCTCGTTATTATGTCAATAGGTCTTTGGCATCATGACCATCTTCACCAACATCATCGTCAGAGTCGTCAGCGTTATCAGCACCATAAAAAATCCAAAAACCAACACAAAAACGTTATCATAATTTACATTAATAATATAAATATTACAAACCAGCCAAACGACTCTTTTTTCAAACCACAATAATGGAAAAAGGCAAAAAATACAAAACGTCAATCTCATCTCAAGTATCTAATAGATATTTAATTGTTGGTCTCTGTTGTGTTTTTGTTTCAGTAAATGTTTGAAAGAAAATTACAACGCCACCACCACAAACAAGAAGGATGAGGAAATTTTTCTTTGCATTTTCTTTTTGTTTCATATTTCTTTTCCTATTTTGCTGATTTTTTTCTCTTGGTTTTTTCCTATAATTTTTATTTTTTATCTTTGTGTTTTTTTCTTAAATTTAATTTATGGTTTTATCTTTTGCTAAAGACTTTTCTTAAGCTTCGTTAGCTTTTTCGGGTTTGATTACAATTTTTTTGTTGAAAACACTTTTGCTCTTAGTTGAGGCCACTAGTCTGTAAATCGTGTAAATATTCCTAGACATTATTTGGTAAAATGGTACCAAATCAGGTATATTGTGTTAATCTGGTTGTAAAACAGCTGATTATGTCATTGGAAAAATATAAGCTAGTGTATCATGTTTTCTTTTCCTTTTGCATTTTGTCTTATTTTGTTTCTCGTCTTGTGTTTCTTTTTTGCAGGTATCTGTTTTTTATTACAATTTATGTGTTTATGGTTATATTTTGTGATTGTATGTCATTTTTATGCTTTAATATGTTTTAAATTAATAGTAACAATTGTTTAACCATAAAAATTAACTCTAACTGGATTAATCTCTAATAAATGCTTTTATGTGGTTAATTATAGTTTTATTTTTGTTTTTGTGTAAGAAATACTTCCTTTTTTAGGTTTATGTCTTTTAAATTCATAATATCGATTAGTGAATTGGTTATGAAAATAAAAAGGAAAAAAAATATTTTTTCTTAATACAAATTAAAACACTGACAAACAAAAGACTTAAGCAACAAACTTTTTGTTTGAACTTAATTACTTTGTTGAAGCTTTCGATTAATTTGTGGCAATTTCTTAACAAAATTATTAAAATTTAACTTCAATTTAAATGATTAAGATAATCACCATTTTTTAACAAAAAAAGAAAATCCCTGAATTAAAATATGAAAAACTGAACAAAAAACTTCAGATAAAAGTGTTTTTCTTAATCGGAATAATATTTTTGTCATTTAAGTCATAAGAATTTTTATTAACTTTTAAATTAACTACTTTTAATAATTTTCCAAAAACCTTCAAGAACATAAAAGTAACTTTACAATTTATCCAACAAAATACACAAAAATCCTCGATGGAGAAAATCTCCAAATATATTATAATTAAAGTCGATAAAGACCTTAATTTTCCTACTTAAAAATAAGTAAGAAAGTTATGGTCCACCAAGCTTGAGAATTTATAAAACAACCCTCGTAAAATTTGTTTATTTGATTTCAATTTAGGTTCTCAATGCAAAATTATGACACAAACATGCATGGGAGAAAACATAACATGAAACATAAAAAAGATGCTGTAGTTTAAGTGAATTTATAAGATGATCGTGATTAATATCGTTGGAAATTATATATGTGAGATTTAAGCCATTCAAATACATATTTTTAATGGACCGATATACGAGGTATAATTTGAATTTTCATTTGAAAATATCATAGGACTTATTTGTGGCAAATTTGGTTCGTATCATGGACATGAGTTAAGTTTAATCGTGATATCTTTAAAATTGCAACCTGCATTTCTTTCATAAGGTTTATATGGAGAGAAATCCAGCAAGATGAACGGACATCGTTAAAATTACTCAAAAAGTGATTCTGAGAAAAATAATGAATTTCGAAGCAAAAAATCGTTACCAACTTTTTGGAAAAAATCATAATAAGTTCACTTCTAAATAATAAAACTTAGAAATATGATACTTTTACAATGTATTTGCACAGATTAAAGTTAAACTTGAGCTCATCAATATCAACAAATTACTTTGGTCTAAATATCTCACCCGTATAACTTAAGTAAATTTTTTTTAGTCAAATAAAATTTAGACGATTTTTTAAAATTTTCAATTTTTGAGGCAACCAAAAACCCATGCAGAAGTTTTTAAAAGTAAGTTTTTGCTGTGGAATTATCGGTATATTTAAGCTTTAGAATAATGACTTTATAATAACTGTAGAACTTATGAAGAGGGCAGATTGACTGATATCTCTTCACCTCAGTGTTTTCAAATCGAAATTATTGGAAATTATTTAGTAATTTTAAAACCGTTAAAGATTTTGTAAAAAAAATTTACAAAATTATAGCTGAGGTGCTTTCAAATTGATTTGGATTGATACAGACTCTAATCACATCAGATATGTAGTCAATGACTCTCCAAATTAGGCCACTTCAGGTATGTTAATTTGAAAAAGAATGTAATTAGGATTTAAGTAATTTTTTGTATAAAAAGTCCTTGTCAAAAATCCGAAAATCCCCTTAAAGTATATTATCTGCCAAGAATTCAGTATATTGATATCTTGTATGTTTAAAATGTTTACAACTAGTAAAAACTATTCCAAATTTTTTGAAGATCGGTCCATAATCTAAAACCTAAAATGACATAAATCTCTCATATATGGGAGTAATATTAAAATGCTTTAAACAAGGGCCGGTCTATATATTATGCAGTTGATATTATTTGATTATTTTTATGAAAATAATATTTTTTAATCCATTTTATCGTTGATACTGTTTTTTTTTTTTTTGCTATTTTTTTTTCATAAATTTAATAATAATAAAAAAAATTATAATTATTGACCTTGAGTTTGTAATTTTTCCCACTTTGAAGTAAAAAACATCTTGTTACACATGAAGAAGATTTAAATTAAAAAACATAACAAAAACAAATTAAAAAATATTTAATTAAACAATTATTTGCCATAAACTCTTTAAACATAAATATAAAAATAAAGCGATTATTTTATAAACAAAATAATAATTATCCATAATTTTTTATTTATTATTATTTTGGTTTAATAAGTTTTTATAAAAAAACATTTGATTAGAAACATTGAATATGACAGTTGCTGCTGAAGTGATTGCAACATATCAAATAATGAAAAGAAAAATAATAAGTTACATGTCACTTTGTGATGTTATTGAAGATATGATTACATTATTTCAAATTATTTAAACCGTTGTCAGAGCACGCGTTCATTTATATATACGTCCGTCCATCTGTCTGTCCATGTGTCCATCCATTTTGTCTGTCTTTTTATTTATAACATTTTGTCATTATTATGGTTTTGTTGTCTTTCAATCTCAATGCCCCTGTTAATTCGAATTATAATAATAAAATATATATCCAGATATTACTTAATATTTAAATATCATATTTTCATTTCATTCATTTTATTTATTTGTTTTAGTTTTAAGCCAAAACTGATTAACAAATATGATATATTTATTATAACCTCCACCACCACAAGTTGTGAAGAGGATATATTAACTTAGTCATTTCGTGTGTAACGCCAAGAAGAAATAATCTTGGACACCATAATGTATATATTAAATCAATATCTGAATCGATTTAGCTATGTCCTTCAGTCAGTCTGTTGTTGGCACGCTGACATTCACAATAATTGATAAAGCTGAATTAAGGTTTCCTATTTAACGCCAGCAAAATAAAGATCTTGACCGATATCTGAGGCCAAAAACATTCATAAAATTATAAAGAAATTTTGCCATAATATTGTCATTCCAAAAATGATCAAAATCGCTTCAGTAGATTTTATAACTCAAGCAACACTGATTGAGTCATAAACACATACATTCCCAGTATGCATCTGGGAATGTGTGTGTGAGTGTGAATATATGAAACATAGCGTATTTTCTTTGTGGTGAAGGGTATTGAAGATTCGTCGTAGCTAAATGTAGTATTTTAACTTGTTTTATTTATAAAAATATTTGTAACTGAACTTTAAATTAATTTTTTTTTTCAATTTGCTCTTCTTTTAATTTTACTATTTTTTTTTTTTTTTGGCTTTTGGTTGACGGAGCTAATTGTCTTTATGGTTTTTCTATTAACAAATAAAAAAAGAGGTTTAATTCAAACTTTTTTTTATCTAGATAACATATTTTGTTTAAGCACTGAAGCACATCTGCCAAAAAGTAAAAAACAGCTAAAATTGAAGTCGGCAAAAGAATAAATGAATGAATGTGTGTTTTCATCTATAAATGAATGAATAATTTTTATTAGGAGTGACTGTCGGGGTATTATTATTTATTATTATTTTTTTGTTACTAATTGATTTTTTTTTCAAAAATAATTTCATGTGTTTCACATTTGTCGATTACAAGCGTTAAAGTGTTGCAAAAAAAAAAAAAAGAAAAAAAACTGTAAAATAAAAACTGTTATATAACAAAATCTATTTTGAAATTTTCTTTTAATTTTATTAAAAACCAAATAATTTGAATTTTTATGGTTTTAAAATTTGTACACGAATATGGCAATATGGGTTAAACAAAAAATAAACAAAGTTGCTAGATCCGAAAAAAATGGTGTAATCAATTTTGGATATATTTTAGATTTTCATATCCTTCTTCATAACATATCTATATTATTTTGGAATAACAACGACTGTTAGGCAAGTCATATTGGCTCAAAGAAATTGCACAAAAATATTTGTCAGATCGCTATTTAAAACTACCAAAATCGATTTAGCTGAAGAAGGTTACTGACCGATATATGAGACAACCATAAAAAAATAATTTTTTTAAGATTTTAACAAAATTCAGTAGAAAAAAATTATATTAGAAATGACATACCTCCAATTATTCCGTTATTTTAACCGTTAGAAATTTAAAACCCACTTTGCGCCATTGTTGCATTTTTGCAACAGCAATTTTAAACAGTTTTTAATTAATTTGTTCCAAGAAGAATAATTTTATAGTTTATATGTCAAATTTGAAATGGGATCAAAAAAATCAGAATTACCGGATATTTTAACTCTCCGCATTGTGGTCATAATTTGAAAAATTCAGAAACACCAAATTTTAAAGAATTAAATAACATTTTTATTATCATATAAAATTTATATAATGAAAATTTATAAAAAATAGGTCCTTTATTAGGTGCTCTAACCCAAAACGACTTAAAGAAATGTGATCAGAAAAGCATTAAAGTTTTAGTTTCACTTGAATATCTCTATAACTTAAGATATAAATTGAACTAAAATTTCTAAAATTAAAAACTAAAAACAGTTTGTATCAATTTTTAATGAGTTTTTGGCGAATTAAATAAAATCAAAATACACGAGGTGGTCAACTTTGGAGTATAATCGTCTGGGCTTCTGACCAGGCAGTAGTCTGTGCTAACTTAGTTCTGAGATCCTTAATGTAAAATACAACGCCATATTAGTTTCGCCTTCCTAAATCACTTACACAAATCCAAAATTAAAAGTTGGTTTTGTTTAGTTGAAAAAATACATATTAGCAGGAGTTGATTAACGACATTTTATGAGTGTCAGTAAATAATTTTCCATTGCTCCCATATAAAGCACACTCCTGTCCTCACAAAAAAATTAAAGTAATAAATCTCATTAAAATTTAAGATTCATTACACCAAATTATGTCATGGTCGTTCCATAATTTTTCAAAAGTACTATTTAAAAACATCAACATGATGTAGGGTATATCATAGTCCGGCTTGACTGACCATAACTTTCTTATTTGTTTTTTTTGTATGATTTATTTCATTATATTACATTTCTTGTCACTGTTCAATTAGTATGATTTTTAATTCACGTTTGTGTCTAAAGTCTTTTGTTTAATTGACAATTTGTTTTTACACAAAATCTGGTTAATCACTTTGCCATAATTTCATTAATTTCTAAACAAACTTAGACACATTTTTTTGTTTGGTTTTAGCAATAATCAAATTAAAAAAGAGATAAATTACTGAAAAACATAGACACACACACACTATTTATTTATTAAACAATTAGATGAATTTCATAATATGGCAATTAATTTCCTATAAACTATAAAATATTTTAGATAAAATTAAAAAATAAAAAAAAACAAACAAATAAAAATGGAATAAGCAACCTAGAGACTATATGATACCCTACAACATAAAGGGGTTTTTAGTTTAAAGTTAATGGAAGAATATTACATTAGGAGTTTAGAGGACGGAAGGAAGGACAGACGTTGTCAAAACGATTTGTGAAGTGAATTTGAGACGGTTAGTATTTCTTAAGGCAGTGAAAAGTCTATCTTTTTATCAGTTATATGCAGTAAGTATAATAACTTAATAATCCTGGTTAATAATCAACGATTATAAATGGAATCAATAATTAATTAAGAGTCACTAGGACAGACGGAAGGACAGATATTGATGAAACGATTGTGAAAACAATTTTAACTTTATTAATATTTTTTGAGGCAGTTAAAAATCTATTCTCTTTATCGAATATAATAATGAACATAATTGCTATTTCCTTCTTTGCTGGCAGTGGTGTAGCATGAAATGCGTTTGTAGCAAGTTTGTGACATAAGTCTTTTGTTTTCAGTTATTTAAGCTTAAATGTTGGAAAAGATGTTTTATATCTCTTTAAAGGATTAATTGTTTATAACTATAAATAATGTATTTTTGATTAAAGAAAACAAATTTTAATAGATTTTTTTTTAAATAAACTAAATAATTTCTTTGAACATATAATAATGAGGAAGTTTGATTTCTTTCTTTTCGACTTTTTCTTTGGATTAAATTTTTTATTGCAACGAAATGAAGAAAAAATATTAAAACTAGTTTAGTTTATTTATTAGTTTATTTGCTTGTTTAATATAATATTATTAACCATATAGTTGAAGTGAATGAATTTCTTTTAGTTTAAAACAGTTAAAATTTTTTCACCTCAAAAATATTTTTCTTTTTTTTTGCGATTTTTTCTGCATTTTTTGTTTTTTTCCTTTCTTAGCTAACAAATGTTGCATTACTTTTACTTACTTAATCTGTTGCATGTTATTATTGATTTAAATGCCTCAATAGAGTTGCAATACATTTTTTTAACTATTATGAATGTAATTGTTGTTGGTATTTTTTATATTGTTGTTGTTGTTCAGAAATTGAAATGTTTGGGTGAGTTGGTGTAATGTTGTTGTTTTTTTTTACACAATTGTTGAAAAATATTAAGGCGATTAATTGTTTAATCGGTTATGAGTTATGGAAATTTATCGTTAAATGTTTAAAATAAAAAGGCGTAGAAAATGTATGGAAAATTTGCTTTTAATAAAAAAATTATGTAAAATTATTTTTAAATTGAAAAAAAATTTTAAATAATAATTTGTTTAATTATTAATTTATCATCAAATTAACAAATTTTGTTAACATTTTTAAAATTATTTTATTTATTTCTTAATTTTTTTACAAAAAACATATTCGTCTACTTCATATCACTGAAATAAGTTTCCATCTTTTAATTTTTATTTTTTAATACCCTCCACAACCACAAGTGGTGGTTGTGTTATTCCGTGTGTAACACTAAGTAGGAATATATGTTCATTAAGGACATATATTCTTGCATGAGAAAAAAATCTGAGTCGATTTAGCTATGTCTGTCTTCCCGTCTAACTGTTCGTCTGTCTGTCTGTATGTCTGTCTGTTGTTGACATGCTCACATCCACAATAATAGTTAGCGCTCAATGAAATTTGGTCCAAGTATTTGTTATAGTCCTGGGAAGTTTCCTATTTAAAACTAGAAAAAGGAGTTCAATATTTTGAATTATATAAACCGATATCTTCACAAGCATTTGTAGTGGAGGGTTTTAAAGATTCGGCATAGCTGAATGCAACATTCTTATTTGTTTTTAATTTTATCTTGTTTTCTTTAAACAAAACTTTTTAAATATTAAAATAAAAAAGTTAAAGATAAATTATTTTAAAAACAATTGAATTTTTTACTAATTTTAACTTCTCAGTTTTGTTATAAAACTGATTTAATTCAAATTAATATTTTATGTTTTTTAAGAAGAAAACAAATTTGTAATATTTTATTTTTAATTTTTCAAGGTTCAAATAATTTATTAAAAATATTGAAAATATTTATTCAAAAATTAAATTAATGTAACAATTTATTTATTTTTTTTTTGCTCCGTCTGTAACTAAAATCTCTTGTATTTTTATCTTTTTTCCAAATTTAGAAAATTTTAACAAATTCTTTAAATTTTCATCATTATTTACAATTGTTTACTTTATGTAAATTAATTAAGTAAAATATGTACAAATTTCTTGTTACACAAAATATATTTAAATAATTTTCAATTGATATGGAAAAGAACAAGTTCTTAATTGGTCTGTGGAGCGCAATCTGGACCTCCAGATTTGATCACCTCAAGTTTTGAAATTTTTTAAAAATCTTCAAAACTTTTGTCGGGAGTTTTTTGTAAATAATTCTGTAACTTGGAAAAGATGAAGAGTTCTTGATATAACTTTTGATTGATTACGAAATGTGCAACTTCAAATTTGATGACCTCAAATATTGACATTTTTTAAAACCTTAACAAATTCCTTTCATTATTTTTTCTATGGAAATGATGAAGACTTCTTAATATTATATCATATGAACATTCGTGATGCTTTTAATGAAAAATGAAAAAGCACAAGTTCTTTATTGGTCCGAGAAGCAGAATATAGGCCTTCAAATGAAATTTCCTGAAGTATATCAAATAAAATATATTTGAAAAATCTGATAAAATGTTTTAGTATGAAAAATTCGACAAGATCGGTGAAAATACAATTTTAAATAATCAATAAATCAATTTTTGTTAGCTGTCGTCATGCAAAATTCACTTATAGGAAAATCGATAAAATCGTTGACGAATCATTATCGTTTTCGTATTCGAGGCCCTTTGTTAAGTTCACAAAGTAAAAGATTTAACTCGACCATATCTGTACTATAACTACGTAAAACATTATTTTAATTGGACTTAATGAAAACATTTTATTCCCAATTTATTTTACCATACATAGAAGAAGTGACTCTGTGCCCTTTAATTCTCTTCAAACAAGAGCAAAACATCAGTCCACTGGCCAAGCCTTTGGTTAGAAATTTTGGTTTATTATAGACATTATGAAGTCTTCGAATGGAAGCATAAATGTCAATATTTTTGTAGCCCGTTGTGACAAATGATTGGCTTCTTTTGAAGCAACCGCATATTGCTTGCCAACTTTTCATGCAAATTTTACTGCTTTTGGCTCTTAAATTTTTCTTTAACATTTCCTACAGCTTCAGCAACATTAATTTTTTACCAGAAACTGGCACAAATATGCCATCCATTATGAAGAAATGCATAGTTTTTAGAAAACTTGACTTCAATTGCTGTTTTCTGATTTTGGATTCAGAATTCTTAGCGAACTGTTTGTCTAGCGGATGTTTTGGAGCTCTTTTGAAAATACTTTAAATATTTTGGCTTTAAAAATATCATGTGGACAATTCCTTTTGTCTAGACCAGGTTTTATATCAGTAGCCAAGTTTTGCCGGTATTATACAATAACATTGACAGTTTGACGGCAGACCTGACATATTTTACAAAGGTAACTTGATCAAGGAAAAGATCAAAGAATATTTGGGTTAAAAGTTTAAATGGAAAAGTTTGTTAGGATTTTTTAGATCTCATTCCTTAATAATGTAGAAAACAGAGATTAAATTAAAAGAGAGTCATTCCATAAATTTTCATAGGTCCCAATTAGAACCAACAATTGTCGTGGGTATTTCGTGATCCGTCTTGATTGCCAAAAAGTTTCTCACTTGATTTCCTTTTGAACCACTGTGAAACGTAGACCAAATTTTAAAATTTGTACATAGGAACTTTTGTATTAGCAGGGAAAGATATAATTAATAAATGAAAAAAATAATAAAATAAATGCTTTTTTGCTTGACATAACTTAAGCGTACATTTTGTTTGTCTCATTAATTTAGCAATTTGTCACATTTTATTTAGTTTTTTTCTTATCACTTAAATAATTTATTAAAATATTTAAAAACAATTAAATGAATTGCGGAAAAATAATGACAAATTGTTTAACAATAAGTGATTTATTAAATGACATAAAATGCCACCAGTTATTATAACACACTGTAAACAAACTTAAGGTATGTAGCTTAAGTCTTTTGTTTTTATAAGGGAGATTTAAACATTGATGCATATTAAAGACTCTTCTTTTAAAGAGAAAATTAAATTAAATAAATGTTTAAATTAAAATTATAAGAAATTAATTATTTTACTTTATTTAGTTATTTATTAAATATAAATTAACTTAACGAAAATGTTTAAAATATGTGAAAATAAGAAGTGAGATCGAAAAATTCTTAACATTAATATATGTAAATAAAAAGGAAACTATTAAACTTACAGTTTTAATATTTTTATTTGAGTGGGAGTTGTACCGAAAAGAATTGGTCTGCTTTCCTACTGGATGTGTTGGGACCATTTTTAAAAAATCTTTTTATTTTTCGGATTAGTTCTTTTACCTGAACTAGATTTTCTATCAACGGACAAGTTATCCCAATGCTGTTTAATAACATTGCAAAAAGTTTGTCGTGCACCTTTGAATGCTTATCCATTTTTTTGTTTGAATGTTTGTTAGGAATTTTCCATTCTCACTCCTTATTTCTTTTGTTTTTATTTTTGAAATTTTATTTCTTTCTAATTAATTTAAAAATTATATTTTTAATTTATTTCTTTTAATTAAAAGTTTCTATCTTAATTAGTTAAAGTTCGATTTACTGTTTTAAAGAAAATTTTTGAAATGTGTGAAAATGTTTTTCCAAATTTATTATTTTTTTAATTTTTGAAATATATTTTTTTAAATTTCCACACTTGAGTAAATTTAGTTTTCTTTTGGATTTGAAGTTAATATGTAGAGCACTTATTTAATTAATTTCATATAAAGTTTTTTTTTTTAAGTTAAAAAAAAAAATATTACAAAATTTTGAAAATTTTTAAAATTTTTTGTTGAAAAAATCAAAGTTTTTTTTTATATTTTTCTTAACACATTTTGTTTTTATTTTTTTATTTTTTGGTATTAATTTGATTTTACGCAATTCTCTATGTAATTACGCGTTTTTTGTTGTTGTTTTTGTTTGGTAATTACTTGAAATTGTAATTGTAAATATTTTTAGCTAAAAAGCCATAAATAAAGCATTTTCTAACAATAAAATTAACAATAAATTATAGGAAAAAACATGAAAATCACCTTAATGGTGGATAATATTAAGAAAATAAAAACTAAATAACTAGAAAATTATTTGTCTTACAAATGAGTGACAGAAAATATTTGAAATTTTAATTAGAAAAAAGAAATGAAATTTAGAGAAAGAAAATTTTAATAATGAACAAGTAAGAATTTCACATTTGGCTATGCCGAATTCTCAAAACCCTCCACTACAAATTCATGTAAAATAAGTACGTTATATTTCATACATACACACTCGCACATATATTCACAAACGCATGTAATACAATTGTTCTTAAATGTAACACATGAACACTTAATGAGTCATAAAAATAGTATTATTTTTAGCTATAACTTTTGTTCATCTGAACCGATTTTGATAATTACACACATAATTAAATATTATCAAAAAATTTTATTCTAATTTGTTGATTTATAAATGAAAATTTTACGAAAGTTTTTCGCTTGAACGTAGAGGATCAAACAGATATCGGTCTATAATTTTTAATATACTTAACCAATTTTGCTGACTACAAATAGGAAATTCCTCAGGGCCATAACAAATACTCAAACCAAATTTCATTAAGCTCGTGTTCGTGCCAACAGACAGACTGACGGACAGATAGACATAGCTAAATCGTCTCAGATTTTTATTTAATTCAAGAATATATTATGGGGTTTTAATGGTTCCTTCTTAGCATCACATACGAAATGACAAAGTTAATGTACCCTCTTCAACCACTTGTGGTGATGGAGGGTATAAAAGAAATTCTTAAAATAACTTCAATTCAACAAAGTGTGTTAATTACATATTAAATACTTGTAAAACAGATATTTTATCTTTTTAGTAAAATAAGATATCAAATTTATCTTCCTGTTTTAGTAAAAACTAAAAATCATTTGTTTTTTTTATAAAAAATAAAAAAAACAATTGTGTGCATTTGAAATTAATCAGTTTTTAATAATTCAAGTTTGTATCTTAAGTCTTTTGTTCTGTCGATTATTGTTTATCAAAATTACAATAATTTTAGATTGTTTCTTTTATTAATTTATTAATATTTTCTAAACATCAAGTTCAATTTTTTTTATTTAAATTATTGTTGTTTTTTTTTACCAAAATTTGTTTTTCTTAAGAAGTTATTGATGGCAGATTAGAAACTTAAGACGTTCGTTTAGCTAATTGAGTGCATTTGAAAAAAAAAAGAATCGTATTATATCGTCTATTATTATTTAAATTTATTGAAATAAATTTTTGAAAATATCTTTTTCTTGTTTATGTACTTGAAAATAAATTTTTACTCATTTAACCTTATAATTAATTGCTTATTCAATTAATTAATTCAAATTAGAAACAATTTATTATAAAACTTTTACCACAAGATACAGTCATGTTCAAAAGAATAACTTCTATCTAAAAAATAATAATTAAGACAGTATTATTGCAAGGGTGAATGCAATGGACCGATCTCGTAGAATTTAATTTTAAAGTACTGATTTGCTAAAATGGGTTGCTAAATTGGGTGTTATATGAGGTCTATAGGAAATTCTACGCCGATTTTGGTTTATATAAACTTTAGAAATACGAAGTATCAAAACAAAACTAAAATTTATAAAATTTTGAAGTGATTTTAGGAAGTGAGTCTGTATAGGAACTATGACTATTTGTGGAATGATGATGTTGAAATTTGGCAAGTAGATTTGAAGATTTATCTCCAGGCAGTTTGAAGAATTTACCTCTCTCACATTATTGCTCTTGTACCACTGAAGAGCTTATTTACCATTATAAGAGCATCTCAGGTCAGGCTAAAGGATTAGTAAACACATTATGAATTCGAATTGGAAAACATTACTTGATGTTTATTCCCGTATTTATTGAGTCTATGGTAACAAGTGATTAGGTTATCTTGCCGCAACTACATATTTCTTGTCATACCTCGAGCATCAGCAACATAAAGTTGGGAAAAATCTGTCAGAACATTACGTTACGTCATCCATTATGCAGCCAGAATATTTTTTAGAAAACTTTTCTTTAATTTTCTTGCCCTGTTTTTGATCTCCAAATTTTTAACAGTAACTTTTTGAGTCTGTATATTGTAACTTTAATTTTTGTACCAAATAGTTTAAGCACTGCGATAAACGGGCTGCTTTCCTACCGGATGTGTTGGGACTCTTTGGAAAATACATTCCTCCTTTTTGGGTTAGGAACATCATTTGAACCATTTCTTCTCTTTGAACCAGGTTTTCAATGAACGCATATATGCATAATATAATAAAACAATTGAAAATGCCTTCAAGAATTTTGCTATTTAAATCCAGAGAATTTGTATCATAAATGGCTCAGATATTGGCAAAAAACTTAAGGTACCTTAAATTTTTCGGGTTTTCTTTATTTTTTTGAAGATAAAGTTAGAAACTTAATTCAAATAATTTCAATTATATTTAGCGGATTTATGCGCAGAAGACATGAAATGAATCGGATCATTTGTTCCTGGGTTATGGGCAAAAATATATTTTCCTATATTTTAAACCCCCTATGAGACCTATGGAATTGATTATGGCACTGATTGATTACAAATTTTCCCGAATTTGATCTTTTTCATTTTTCAAAATCGGTTCATAAACCACCGCGATATAGTCAATTCTTCCATTTTAAAATTTAGTCTCATGTGGTTGCTGTTGTTGTTTATAACTATAGGAAAACAATAACAACGTTTAAAATATGAAGGAACACTTATTGTGATGCTACTGAGACAGCTACTGACATAGTTGCCATGCAGAAAAATTACTCATTTCTTCGATTCGTAAATTGCCGAGATATTAATTTTTGAGTTGAAAACATCACAGTAATCGGTCCATTAGTTTCTGAGTTATAGGCAAAAACACATTTTCCTATATTTTTGCATGCATATAGAGTGCTCTAGAGAATCTATATTGACTCATATAAAGGCTTTAGTAATGGCGGTCATTTACTTCTTCTTCTATAGGTGATGATATTATGAAAGCATATTTATAACAGGAACTTAACGGTAAATCTTAATCCGAGGCTAAAAAAAATTGCATATAATAAAAAGTGAAAGGTATAGAAAATGTAACACTTTTTTAAGAAGATCAACCATAACCTCCTAAATATTGATATTAATTATAATAATTAAATTATGCTTTAATTATGTTTACACCTTGAGAATTTAAACAACATTTTGATAAGTTTGCATTCAAAAATGTTCTAAATTTTATAACAATAAAGACCAGTTCTTTGTTGAATTTTCAATAAAATCTTAGGGGCCCTTGATATCGCTTATAAATCATAAATTATGGTTTAAACAAAACTAAATGCATTTTAATTTGCGTTTGAAAATTGAAGAAAAAATCAAAACAGTTTCTTTTAAAAAGTGAATTTAAATTAAATCACTTTATGATCATATTTTTTTTGGTTTTTGTTTTAATCATTAACAAACAGCAAAAAACCTTTCAATTTATTTATAAATTATGACCTAATTTTGTTACAAATTTAATTTTTTTTAGTTTAGATTAGATTTTCTGATTATTAGTTTTTTCACTTGTTTTACTGTTTTCATTTAAATATAGATTTAATTTTTAATTTTCAAGAGTAATTAATGTTCAAGGTCAAGGCTTTTCTTTTTTTAGGTTAAAATAAAAATATTTAAAATTTAATTTAACAGTTTTTCTCTTATTTTTATACCCTCCACCATCACAAGTGGTGAAGTGAGTATATTGACTCCGTCATTTAGTGTGTAATGTGAATAAGGAATCATTTAAGACGCCGTAATGTATATATATTTTTGCATCAAACTAAAATCTGATTCGATTTAGTTATGACCGTATGTCTGTCCGTCTGTCTGTATGTCTTTCTGTCCGTCCGTGTGTCTGTCTGTTGTTGTTACGATCACATTCAAAAAATTGACTCAACTCAATGAAATTTGGCCTGATTATTTTTTATAAAACAGTTCAGTATATAAAATGATATAGACCGATATCTGAGGCAACCTCTAAGTTCAATCAAAAAACCTTCGTTACTATTTTCATGATTTATAAATTGTTCTGTGTTATATTTACTAACAATTTTTATATATTATATAGGGAATGTATGTGTGAGTGTGAATGTATGAAAATTAACATATTTACTTTACACACATTTGTGGTGGAGGGTATTGAAGATTCGCTATACCCGAATATTAAATTCTTAATTGTTTGTCTATTTTTATTATACCCTACACCACCGTACTTTGTTTGGGTATTATGTGTTTGTGTTGTTGTTTGTAGCATACAGAAAAAATGGCATTACATTCACCTTTCGGCTTAGAATTACTTTCTGAGTCCATCCGTCCGTCTGTCCGTCCAGCTGACTATCTATGTTAATGTTGTGAATGAATAATCTACAGATCTGTGAGATATTTTGCTGAAATTTGGCTCAAGTTTTTTTAGGGCCCAAGGATGAACTCTATTGAAACTGCTCATGTTCGATCTAATATTTTAGGTGCCTCCCATACAAGTGTCCTCCCTAAATAAGGTTTTAAGTATATAAAAGTTCTTAAATCCTAAAGCGAATAATTTAAACGAAATTTGACAGAAATAGGTTTTATAATATTTCAAACCGATGTGCTAAATTATACGAGGGTCGGCCCATTGCTTCTGGTCCCATTAAAGCCCCCTTTTTACAATACCAGTGTATTTCACACATACACTGGTATTGTAATAATAATTGGTCAAATAAAAGACAAATATAAGCAAAATCGATGTGCATAATATGAGGGTCAGTCCATAATTTCTTGTAGCTTAATTTAATCCCCCATAAAAATTCATTTTGAAACCCATAAATTTCAAATTAATGTTAGTTTTACAATAATGTATTGCACACTTAAAAATAAAACAGAAAATAAAATTATACGAGGGTTGTTTTTGTAATCATCATTTATAATCAACATTGTAGTGTAGGGTATAACACTGTCGGGCTTAACTTCTTTCTTTTTTATTTATATTCAAAATTAAATCTAGTTAATTTTTATATCAAATCTGCCCTGCATGATGTTAATTTGTATATTAAATATTTTATGTGTAAATTTACACACATGTAATTTAAGTTTATCTATGATTTTTTCGTTCATAAAAAAAACTACTTAAATTTAATGTTTTTTTCTAATTAAGAGATTATTTATGGCTGAAAAAATGAGAAAAAAACTAAAATTTGTAAAAAACTGCGTTTAACTGTTAATTGAGTGTTAAAAATTTTTAATGTTGCATTTGATGCCTTTTTTCATTATTTCAAACATCAAATTTAATTAAGAAATTTAAGTAACAATTTTATTATTATTTTTTTATAAAAAAATAAATAATCAAAAAACTTTAAAAAAGACTTTAATGTAACAAATTATTTTACATTTTTCTGGCATTTTGTGCAAGAAATTAAATTCATTAAATTTAGTGTAAATTTGACCTTTTTGTCAAATTAACATGATTAATCTTCTAGAGAAAAAAGATAAAATATTTAAATTGATTAGTTTTACATTTAAAGATCAGTGGAAAAGGTTAAATAGTTTAAATATAATTTTAGATAATTAAATGCTAATCAGACCTTAATTGCAGAAAGGGAAAAAAGTGAAATAAATCGATTAAAAGCTGATGATTTGACGGTCTCTCAAATCCAGATTTCACGATTTAGTTTATAATTTTTTAGGAAACTTAGACTCCCCACGTGGGCATGAAATAAACTTCTATCATACAGCATTTATTCAAGTGGAACAGAATAGATTTGTTGGAAATAAATCTGTTACTTTTGATAAGCTTGATAAAGGATCATGGCGTTATAGCTTTGGGAGTTAAGGCCATTGGCTCCTTATGCGGGGTTGTCAAATTTGTGTTTTCCATTCAATTTAAATTTCCAACATCTTGAAGCAATTGATAACGCCTTTAAAAAATATGCTTGAATGTGATATTCAAGTCTTTTAGTTTACAAGTTATTTGCATTTAAATTTTGAATTTTCTTAAATTTGCAAAATCTTGAGTCAGTTTTTTATATATATCAGAAAGTATTGGCCCGATATTATTCAAAGTACTTTACTTGGCTAATAAATAATATTTTTTAGTAAATATAAAAGATTGAGGTCAATATCTCCACCCCTTTCTATAAGACCAGACATTCTTTAATTTTACTCTTTTTATACCCTTCACCACTACAAGTGTTGAAGGGGGTATATTACCTTTATCATTCTGTGTGTAACGCTAAGAATGTATCATCTTAGACCCATAGTATATATATACTATGAATCAAATCAACATCTGAGTCGATTAAGCTAGTTTCGTTTGTCTGTCTGTCTGTCATTGAAGAAAAATATGCGATCCCTTTCAATCCAAAAAATATTCTAATTATTAAAACTGCTTGTTTCCTGACATTAAGTTCAAATTGACATCTTTGTGTATTGACAGGCTTTGGGTAGAAAAAAGAGTGCTATTACCACTTTTAAGTAAACCGTTCGACTCAGAAGCACATCCTGAGTTCGTCCGTTCGGCTAGCTGCCCATGTAAAGCTTTTTCTCAAAGTATAGTTTGCAGTTTTGAATATTTTTTAATGAAATTTACCATATACTATTTTGGAACAAATACGATGCCTATTGATATTGGTTATGATCGGTCCATTATTTTGTACAGGCCCCATAAAATATGTTCCCCCTGTATAGAATTTTAAGTCCATAAAATTCTTAAATATAAAATGAATTAAATCAAATTTTCCAGGAAAAAAGTCTTATTATATTCTAAAACGATGTATCATTATATATGAGGATCGGCCCATTATCTCTCACAGGTCCCATACAACCACCTTTCCAAATATCTCTTTTAAACTCATAAATCGCATATGAACGTGGGTATTGTAGAAATATTTAATCAAATTTATATAAATATAAGCCAAAAGGGCTATTCGAAATTATGCGAGGGTAGATCCATAGTTTTTTTATAACTCCCATATAACCCTCCAGATAAAAATTCCTTTTAAAACATAATTCGCATAATCTATTGCAGACTTAAGCAAGAATAAAAAATCAAATTATACGAGGGCCGTTCATAAATTTTTTGTAGCAGACCAACAATGTTGCGTAGTCGGCCTTGACCGATTACAACATTTTTACTTGTTTCTTATAGTTTTCAAAAGATATTTGTTATAACTTTAAAGTAAAGCGCTTCCAAGGGATTTGGAATAAAAGCTTAGTTTTTTTAGGATTTATTTAGGTGTATTTTGATAAATAACTTCTGCTATAACAAGCTTTCCATTTGGATTAACAAAACCTTTTCAAAATAGCTTTTTTAGAAACTTTTTGATAAATATGTTCTCATAATAAGCTGTTTCTGAAAACTTTTCTAAATATGCTTGAAAGGGTGTGACAAAAGCTTTTCTCTAGGAGCTTTTAATGAAATATTTGTCTTTAATTTAAAATAGTTTTATATTTATGTCAAAGCTCTTTAAAAGCCTTTTAATACAAGATTCTAAATAAGATTTTTAACGAACTTTTTAATAAAATCTCTTTAAATGCTTCTAAATTTTTTGTTAGTGGATAACAAATGTCATAAAAATATTTATGTAATTTATATTATTTCAATTTAATTTGAAAATTTAACAAATATTTTAATTACTGTCTTTATTTTATAAAAACTATAATTAAATTAATTTTAATTTAACACTTATTCTACTGTTAATTAATTTAAAAACCATTAACCAATAACTATAAAAATTAACCACAAATGAAGTATGTTTCTTAAGTCTTTTGTTTTCAGCTTAGTTTTAAGAAAAATATTGCTTAAAATTTTAAAATTTTAATAGCTCTTTTTTTTGCAAAATCATTCATCTATAAAACATCTCTTTGTAAATTTAACGGAAAAAAGTTTTGCGAAAATCTAAAAAATTCCCACCATAAATACAAAAATCAAAATGACATTTTCCTTTAAGCAGAAAATATAAGAAAAACAAAACCAAATACGGTTGTTTTTTTAGTTATTGACCAAATAACAAAAACTTACATAAATTTTGTTTTAAAAGAAAAAAAAAAACATTAAAAATGTTGAAAAAAGATCTCCTTTAAATGAAATCTGAATTGAATTAAAATTTTGTTTTGTGTTTTTCGTATACAAGGTTGTCAATTCAAATTGAAAAAAAAAACAGTTAAACAGCTGCAGTTTTAGTTTTAGGTCTTATTGTGTGACCATTATGATCTTATGGCTCATTAACTTAAAAAGACCACAATTTGTTTTTCTTTTAACCAAAGACTGGACTTGATGATGGTGTTTTTTCTTGTGTTTTGTTTAAATGACAATTTATTTATTTTTTTTTATAAAAAAACAAAAATAATTTGAATTTAAATAAAAAAGACTATAATGCAAATACAATAAATATGAAATAAAGCTTTAAAATCAAATTTTTATGCTTCACTGATCATGTGATGATTTGAGAGTTTTTTTTTCAGGAAGGTTTTACATTGAATTATGGTATTGATGGAAATTGAAATAAGTATAAGTATAAGCATAAGTGTAAGTATAAGTATACGTATAAGTATAAGTATAAGTATAAGTATAAGTATAAGTATAAGTATAAGTATAAGTATAAATATAAGTATAAGTATAAATATAAGTATAAGTATAAATATAAGTATAAGTATAAGTATAAGTATAAGTATAAGTATAAGTATAAGTATAAGTATAAGTATAAGTATAAGTATAAGTATAATTATAATTATAAGTATAAGTATAAGTATAAGTATTAGTATAAGTATAAGTATAAGTATAAGTATAAGTATAAGTATAAGTATAAGTATAAGTATAAGTATAAGTATAAGTATAAGTATAGGTATAAGTATAAGTATAAGTATAAATATAAGTATAAGTATAAGTATAAGTATAAGTAAAAGTAAAAGTATAAGTAAAAGTATAAGTAAAAGTATAAGTAAAAGTATAAGTATAAGTATAAGTATAAGTATAAGTATAAGTATAAGTATAAGTATAAGTATAAGTATAAGTATAAGTATAAGTATAAGTATATGTATAAGTATAAGTATAAGTATAAGTATAAGTATAAGTATAAGTATAAGTATAAGTATAAGTATAAGTATAAGTATAAGTATAAGTATAAGTATAAGTATAAGTATAAGTATAAGTATAAGTATAAGTATAAGTATAAGTATAATTATAATTATAAGTATAAGTATAAGTATAAGTATAAGTATAAGTATAAGTATAAGTATAAGTATAAGTATAAGTATAAGTATAAGTATAAGTATAAGTATAAGTATAAGTATAAATATAATTATAATTATAAGTATAAGTATAAGTATGTAAATTTCATAATTTGCACTTTAATTAGGGATTGATAAGAATTTAAAGAAAATATGAATATACTTTTTCTCAATCCAATTTTGATTCAGGTTAATATTGTAATACATTCTTGTCCAGATTCTATTTCAGATTCTAGATCAAATTCTTGTTTGTATATCAAATTCGAGTTCAGATTCTGATTCAGATTTTACTTTATATGCAATTTCGGATTTTTTTCAGATTCTTATTCAAAATTTACTTAACTCAAGTTCTAGTTCAGATGATGGTACAGTTTCTACTTCAGATTCTTGTTCCGATTCTGGTCAGTTTCAAGTTTCAGTTCAGATTCTATTTCAGATTCTAAGTCAAATTATCTTTTGCTCAGTTTATAGTTCAGATTCTGGTTTGGATCCTACAATTGATTTCCATTTAGGCTCTACTTCAGTTCTATTTCAAGTTCTTGTTAATAATGTAGTTCATATTTTACTTAAGATTCCAATTCAGATTATATTTCACTTTCTAATTCAAATTCCAATTTAATACGGAATTCGGATTTCAGATCGTATTTTGTTCCTGATTCCATTTCAAATTCTAAATTTTACTCAAGATTCCAGTTAAAATTTCAATGCAGCTTCTAGTTCAGATTTCACTTCAAATTCTAGTTTAGATTCTAGTTTTTAATCCGGATTCTAGTTTTGATTCTCATTTCAGAAGTCATCAAATTCTGGTCTACATTTTAGTTCCGTTTCATGTTAAAATTTAAGTTCAGTCTCTAACTTAAGTTCCAGTAAAAATTCTAGTTTACATTCCAGTTCAGAGATTTGTTTATTTTCTAATTCATATTTAAGTTCAGATTTTGGTTCAGATTATTGTTTAGATTAAAGTAGAGGTTTTACTTCAGATTCTAGATAAGATTTTATTTCAGATTCTATGAATTAGGATCTACAGTTTCGAATGTAATTCGGATCCAGTTCAATTTCCCTTTGAAATTTAAGTTCTAAATTTTATTCAGATTTAACTTCAGACTGAAATTTCATTTTAGATTCTAATTCGGATTATTAATCCTTCAATTCAATTCTTGTTCAGATTTTAATTGAGGTTATAGTTGAATCTTGTTCGAATTCTAGTTTAGATTCCCCTTCAAATTCTAGTTCATATCGTAGTTCAAATTTTACTTCAGTTTTCTAGTTCTGAGTATGTTGTTAATTCTAGTTCGATATGGAATTCGGATTCTAGTTCAGATTCTATTTAAGATTCCAGTTCAGATTCTATTTAAGATTCCAGTTCAGATTCTAGTTGATATTTTAGTTGAGTTTTTAATTCAGATTCTAATTTAGAATTCACTTAATTTTCTAATTCAAATTCCAATTCGGATTCTAGTTCAGATTCTAGTTCAGATTCTAGTTAAGATTTCAGTTTCTAATTTGAATTCCAGTTTAGATTCTAGTTTAGGTTATAGTTTCGATTCAAATTTCATTTCAGATATTTGTTCAGATCCTAGTTTAGGTTCCAATTCAGATTCTAACTCAAATAAAATTCAAATTCTGGTTTACTCTGGTAGTTTACATTCCCTTTCAGATTTTAGTATAATTTCTAGCTCAGATTTAGAATTAAACTTAATTCTAATTCGGACACCAGAGCTGATAAAGTTTGGACTCTATTTCTGAATCCAATTCAAGTTCGGGCTTTAATTATACTTCCGATAGAGGATAATTTAGATTTAAGTCAGATTATATCTTTAAATCTAATTAGATTCTAAATTAAGATTAAGAAAAATAAGATTATTAGGACATTTTTTCATATACGATTTTGTGACGAAATTAGTTTAATGCCATAATAATTATTTCCTCCTTTTTCTTTTGCCTAATTTATGTTTTATTTTTCTTCAAAAATTTTAATTTAACATTAATTTTATAATTGTTTCCAATAAAATGCAACATTTTATTAACATTTTAACATAAATTATATCATCATTAAATGTTTTTAATTCCCCGTCATTTAATGTAACACTGAGAGAAAAAATAACTGAATTATGTTATCTGACGAAAAACAATTAATCTTTTATATCGTTTTCTTGTTTTTCCGACAAAAACATAAAAAAACACGTTCAATAAGGAAGTTGTTATTAAAGGTGAATTTCAAGATTTTTTTCATATTTTGCCAACTTTTTTTTTCGAATAATAAAAAAACTGGGTTTTTAAATGGTCCTCGTGCAGATTAACTAAAATATTCACACACACACACATACACAATTACAAATACCCTGTTAACAGGCATTTCTTTTTTTCTTCTCTCCCCATTTCGTCTTGACTGTTAAATCAATAATTCCGTCTTTTATGGTTAAAAGCATTTTAACACACATATTCACATTTTGGCGCTTTTATGTTATTTTCAAGAAAAATTTAAAACTATTGACCGATTGACTTACAGAGATCAAATAATATTGTTAAAAGTGAAAAACTTGTTTCTTGATTGCATTTCTTTCATTTCCATTGACTGAATTGTGGACATGTTTTTTTTTCAGAGGATTTATTTTTTGTGAAAATAGAATTTCCTGTTCATATGCAGGATATTGCAAAAATTATGGAAAAGGATGTTTAATATGAAATGAAGTGAATTTTAATTAAACTATACGTCATTTTTATATTAAATCAAAAAAAAAATAAATAATATTGCGATAATCTGAATTAAGTGACTAAAGTTTTTTTTTCATTTAAAATTAATTATGGATTTAAACTGGAAAATGGTAATAATATTTGAGTTATTGCTTACAATTTAATAAAAATCAATTGGAGTAAACTTCCTGTATTATTTGGGAAAATTATTTCAATTTGGAGATATCTCGAACACTTGTAAAGCAATCAAGTCCCAGTTCAAATTTCAGTTCAAATTCTTGTTGAAATACAGTTCAGTTCAAGTTATAGTTCCATTAAGGTCAAAACTGTGTCAGATTATAAATCAGATTATACATCAGAATATAGTTTAGATTATGGTTAAGATTATAGTTCAAATTATAGTTTAGTTCAGATTATATATTTTAAATCATAATTCAGATTATAATTCTGATTTCATATCAAATTGTTATGCAGATTAAAATGAGATTCTATTTCAAATTCTGATTGTTATCCAGGTTCTTCTGTTCTGACGTCACCGCAGATTCTTACTAATATTCTAGTGAATATTTTAGTTTCAAGGACATTTGGTATCCTGTTCCAGATTCCAATGCAAATTCGATTTCAGATTCCAATACAAATTCCAGTTCTAATTCTATTTCATAATTTCTTGTTATATTTCGGTTTTTTAAGCCTAAAGTTGAGATTCTAGTTTGGATTCTAATTAAGAATCTGATTCAAATTTTAGTTCAGACTTTAACCCAGATTATTGCAAAGACTCCTGTTCTTGTTCTACATAAGAATCAAGTTCAATTTCATGGTTTAAATTTCAATACAGATTTGATATTATAGTTCAGATTTAAATTTAGAGTCTAATTCAAATTGAAGTTCAGATTCTTAACCTGATTCTAGTATGTATTCTGGGATTCTGATTCTGATTCAGATACGATTTCAGATCTTTTAGATTATAATACAGACGTAAGTTGATTTTACCATTCAGATTCTATTTCAGGCCCAAATACAGAAACTTCTTCAGATTGTAACTGCGATCAGAGTTCAGATTCTAAGATTCAGATTCTTTAAGTTTAATATTTTGATTCTAATTCCAAATTTTAGTTTGATGATAATTCACATTCTAATTTATATTTAAATTCAAATTCCTCTTCTGATTCTAGTTCAGATTCTTATTCCAATTTTAGTTTACATTTTAACAGATTTTACTTTAATTCAGATTTTTTCCAGTTCAGATGTTGAAAAAGAATCGAGTTTTTAATTAAATAATTGAGGTTCTAGTTGTCATACTAGTTCAGATACCAGTACAGTCTTAGTTCAAATTTTAGTTCAATTTTTCATTAAGTTTCTAGTTGAGATTCTGAATTCAGTTCTTTTTATACCACAAGTGGTGAACAGGGTATATAAATTTTTTCATTCCGTGTGTAATGCTAAGCAGGAATCATCTGAGACGCATAATATATATATATTCTTGGAAAATCTGAGTCGAATCTGAACTAAAACGGATTCTGAATTATATTCTATTTTAGACTCTTTTTCCAAGTTCTAGAATAGATTTTTGTTCAATTCTAAGCTCTAAACCATCTTCCAATTATAATTCCAATTCTGATTTAAATTCTAGTTTGGTTTCTGGTTTAGATTCTTATTCAGAACGTAGTTCGATTCAAGTTCAGATTTAAATAATGATTTCGAATCATATTATTTGATTTGATGTCAAATTCTAATTCAGCTTCAGTTCAATTCTTCTTCAGAATCTAATTCAGATTCCAGATTCTGAGATTCTGATTCAAATTCTTATTAAATTTCTTATTGAGATTTTTGACCATATTCTTCTTCAGATCTCTTTTTTAATTTAGAGAAAATTCAAAATTATATTTAGACTCAGGGTGAAATTCTAGTCCACACCCATGTTCAGATTGTAATTTTGCTTTATTCTTAAGTTTTTAAATAGGGAATTTGTTCAGATCTAAGGACAGAAACGAAAATAAATTGTTTCACGCTTCCACGACAATTGTATCTCTTTTCGGAAGCGACCCCAGAAACACTCGGCCAAAGGTTGTCAATTTAGCGATAACTGTTTACATTAAAACAAAAAACAGATAAAGCAGAACAGTTGCAACAAGACTCTAGTTTCTATTCTGTTAGCTTGGACTGTAGCCCTATTTTCATTTCAGATTCTAGTTTAGATTAAAAATTGGGATGCAAGTTAAGTTTATTTTTTATCCCAGATTAAAATGATGATTTCTTGGTATTCTGATTTTATCAATCCAGTCCATATTTAGGGTTTAGATATGAGTTCAGATTCTAATAAATTAAGTATTCCGTTCCAGAATTTTATCTGAATTTAATTTCAGATTATGGTTCAGTTATACGAGCCAAAATCTAAGTTCAGCTCAAATTCTTAAACATAATAAAGTTTTAGTTTTAGATCAGACTCTAGATTGAAATTTAGGTTGGACTTAATCGCAGATTCAATTTCAGTTGTTTTAGCCGAAAGCTAAGCTCTAGTTTAGAACAGACTATGACTTGAAATTTAGTTTAGATCTTAATTCAAATTATAGACTATTGCTTGACTAACAGATTTTGGTCTTTCAAGGTCATTCGATTTTAAGCATGATTTTCAAGAAGTGTGTATCGATTGAACAACTTTAATTCAGTTTGTTTCACAGGACTGTTTCAAGTCCCTTGCATAACTCCACATACTTTTCATTGTTATTTCTGAAACAAAAATTTTGCAATTGTTTTAAATTATTTTAAACTAAAAAAAAAACTATAAACTTAAATATGTGAATGTACCACATATGTGGTACCAAATTACCAACAAAAAATAAAAAACAACACTTCAACACCAAAAAAAAAGTAACAAAAATAAAATTTTGTTTTATGTCTATAAAAATTACTTTTGTATCTTTTAGTAACAAACCAACCATGACTACAATCTAAGACCGAAAATAATATAATTACAACAATTGTAATAACAATAAAAACAACACAATAAATATAATTGAAAATTATTTTGATTTAACTAACGGCGGCAATTCCTAGACAAATTAAACAATAAACAAATTTTGAAAATTATTTCAAATACTTTTCAATTTTCGTACCTTTTTTTGGGTCAGAAATATAAAACATTTTCGAAAAAAATTAAAAACCAGGATAAGTTGCAAAATTAAAAAGGAAAAGTTTTTTTCGAAAAAATTTACTTTCAAAAAGAAATAAACTGATTTGGAAAAATTTTTTATTTGAAACTTCCTGGTTTTAAAATTTCAAATAAATTTGTTTTTACTCCAAAATTTATGTTACAATTTAAAGTGAATTTGACAATTTTGTTAATTAATATTGAAATTCAGAAATTTCCACTCTTTTTCAAATCTTCCATCATTTTTTTTTAAATTAATTATGATTTTTTATGTTTATTTATGTTGATGTCGAAAAATATTAAAATAAATATTTTGAAAGATTTTGAAGAAAAAACTATTTGAAGTGAATAAAAAAAAAGAAATATTTATTCACACATTCACTTATTCATTTATTGAGGGAAAAACTGTGGAAAATTGCAAATCATGTCGAAGAAAAAGAGGCAAAAAAATTATCAGCAAAAACGAATTGAAAGCATCATAAATTCGATTTGAAGGCTGGACATTAACTCATTTTACCAACAAGAAAGCACTTCATTTTATAGAATGGAAACTAGTCTACTTTCTAGTCTATAATAAAGTTAAGAAATTAGTCATTAACTTATACTAGAAACAAGTAATTAATATAGCTAGACTATAATAGACTAGAAACTAGTCTATAATATAGACTAGAAACTAGTCTATAATATAGACTAGAAACTAGTCTATAATATAGACTAGAAACTAGTCTATAATATAGACTAGAAACTAGTCTATAATATAGACTAGAAACTAGTCTAAATATAGACTAGAAACTAGTCTATAATATAGACTAGAAACTAGTCTAAATATAGACTAGAAACTAGTCTATAATATAGACTAGAAACTAGTCTATAATATAGACTAGAAACTAGTCTATAATATAGACTAGAAACTAGTCTATAATATAGACTAGAAACTAGTCTATAATATAGACTAGAAACTAGTCTAAAATATAGACTAGAAACTAGTCTATAATATAGACTAGAAACTAGTCTATAATATAGACTAGAAACTAGTCTATAATATAGACTAGAAACTAGTCTATAATATAGACTAGAAACTAGTCTATAATATAGACTAGAAACTAGTCTATAATATAGACTAGAAACTAGTCTATAATATAGACTAGAAACTAGTCTATAATATAGACTAGAAACTAGTCTATAATATAGACTAGAAACTAGTCTATAATATAGACTAGAAACTAGTCTATAATATAGACTAGAAACTAGTCTATAATATAGACTAGAAACTAGTCTATAATATAGACTAGAAACAGTCTATAATATAGACTAGAAACTAGATCTATAATATAGACTAGAAACTAGTCTATAATATAGACTAGAAACTAGTCTATAATATAGACTAGAAACTAGTCTATAATATAGACTAGAACTAGTCTATAAATAGACTGGAAACTAGTCTATAACATAGACTAGAAACTAGTCAATAAAATAGACTAGAAACTAGTCTATAACATAGACTAGAAACTAGTCAATAAAATAGACTAGAAACTAGTCTATAATAGTCTATATTATAAACTAGTTTTAGTCTATATTATTCAATTCAAAATACTTGATATAGGATACATCATTCCCATATTATGACCACATATGTGCTTGAAATTGCTAAAACACTATTTTCTTATAAAAAAAATCCCTCTTGTGCGATTTTTCCTTTCATTTCAAATACAAATATTGATGTTTGTGTGATTAAATGCCATAATTGGTCGACAATTTATTGCACCATTATTATAACATTTTTTTGTTCAAGACTTTTCTTTTTTATTTATATAAATAAAATAATTATAATTTTTGTATTAACAACTTAAATTAACCAACAAAAAATTTATAAAATTTTTTGTGAGGTTTTTCTTCACTTCAAATTATGACGTAATTTTAAAGTAGTTTTTTTTTTGCATTTTAAAAGCTAAAAGTAAGAAATCCCTCCCAAGAAAAAATGAAATAAAAGCGAAAACTTAAGAAAAAATAGTTTAAAAATCAAGTTAAACTATTTATTTAGTTATTTTTAGTTAAAATAAGATTTTGATACTTTTTTCGTGTCTTAAATCTTTTAAGCTAAAAAATCATGATTTATGTTTTCCACTAAAAACCACAACAATAATAACAACTTGCAACAGGTGCGTTGCAACTGAATGGATAAATGAATGAATTTATATTGAGTGCGTTTGTGTATTAATTGTTTCTTTTTGCAATACTCCAGAGCATTTAAGTGCGTATCGGGGAATGGAAACTATAATTTTGTTATTGTAGTTTTTTTTTTTTTTGTCTCAAAAGATAAATTTATTATGTGATCAGACAAGGTAAATAGTAAGTTGTTTGTGCCACCTCTAATAACGTAATAATTTTTTTTTTCAGTTTAGTTGGTAAATTTTATGCTCTTGTACTCGTAGTACAAGATCAGGGTTTGGTTTACATTAAGTGGTGCACTTTTTTGTTTAATTTTTGGTTGCAAGACTTTTAAAAATTGCGAATGTGTGTTTGCCAACAATTCAAAAACCGAGGAAAAATAACAAAAAATACTTCAAATAATAAACAGGAAGGTTTAAATGATAACTGGTTTTGGAAAATGAAAAACAAAATCTAGAATTATATAAAAGTAAAAGGAAAAACTTTAAATAAAGTTGCATAATTGATAAATGGAAAAATATCAATTGGCAAGATCAATGTCAAAATAGACTATAAACAAATATGTATCTTAAAGAATTTACACCTGTGTTAATAAGGATTTAATTTGGAATAACGAAATCTTTCTATCCATATATAACATGGGAGGTTTGTACGTATGTATGTATGTAACGCATAGAACGGCCCAGCCGTTTTGGAGTCACAGAATTATCCTAATTAACTAAGACTAACAAGGGCTATAAAAACATTCCGATAGGATTAGGGAGAGTAGTACTCCCCATACAAAGTAAATATTGGTTATCGAATATCTAACGAACTGAACGAACAGAGAGATTTCTCGGATTTGGTCCCAACAACTTTTAAAAGAACTGTTTTACTGGACAAAACGTAGCACCAGGGGGAGAGGTCCCCTCAAAGAAAATATTGATTTTCAAATATCTAAAGAAATACAAATTTAGTTCCAACAACTTCCTCAAGGAACTGTTTTGCTGAACAAAACGTTGGTCGGGTAGGACAACGGTGAGGTGTGCAAATATTGATTATCGAATATCAAAAGAACTATAACAGTGAGGTACCCCCATACAAAGCAATTTTTAATTACTTCTAATTTATTTAAATCGTATGATAAAAAAAATTTACTTTGGAAAAACGAAGTTTGCCGAGTCTGCTACTATGTTATACAAAAAGAAAAGATATTATATCGTTCAGTTTATGGACTATATAAAGGTCTTATTGTAGTCCAAATTATGGACAGTGTTAGTTTTTGGTTCATGCTTTAATTCATATTTATTTTGTATTTATGTCTCGTTGATTTTTCAATTTGTAGTTTACGATTGTTCACATGTAATATCACTTAGAGTTAGTGAATTCAAAAACCGAAACCGGAAACCGGTTAACCGATTTTTTGCATTTCAGGAAACCGACCAGTTTCGAATAATTTCTATTTTTGAACTATTCGACATGCTGGTTTTTTTAATTCGGTAAACCGGTTTTTAATTGAAGGCTTTTTTAAGTTTTCAATAAAATATTCAGCTTCATAATACAAAAAATTTTCAGACATAATCACGTTAATAAAAATAATTAAATAAATTTCCTCCAGCAATAAACACTTTTTTAGGTAAAGATATATAGACCCATAATTTAGATATATTCAGTAATTAAAGAAATAGTTCCATTATTGGATTTAAATAAAGCCATGGTATCTAGACACTTCATTTTAAATATGATATTGGAAAACAAAAACCCACCATTTGGGGCATTATACAGGATAATTTGATTAAATTTAAAAAAAACGTTTATTTTGATATAAGAACAAATATACTTTGATTATGATGGAACCGTTATTTCAACTTTATTCCATATAAAGATCATTAGATGGTATAAACTCTAAATTTGTATTAAACAATAATTTTTAAATAAATTTATAATAAACAAAAATCGATTAACCGAGTTTTTGACATAAACCGTATTCAAAACCAGTTGTTTTGAAAAGCCCATTTTTCGAATAACTCGAAACCCGGTTTTTGGAAAATGACGTTTAGTTTGAATACACTACTTTAGGTTCAAATTCATGTTCAGTTTATAACTCAGATTCTTGTTCAGTTTAAGTTAAAATTTTGTTTACTTTATAATTCGGATAAATCAATTAAAAAATGATTTAAGTTCAGATTGGAGTTTAAATTCTTGTTTAGATTCTCGATGAGTTTCTAGTCCCAATTCCAAGTTAGATTTGAAATTTCGTTTCTGCTGAAGTTCAGATAAGTAGAAACTCCAATTCAAATTCTGAGTTCAAATTCTAAATTCTAGATGAGATTGCAGTTTTAATTCTAGATCTAGATCTAACATAGTTCTACTATAGTTGCAGATCAGAATTATGTACGAATTCTAATTATGATTCAAATTAAGATTCTAATTTATGTTCAGATTCACTTGTTTTTGACCCTTCTAGTATACACTGAACCAAATGTCGTAGGTAATATTAACGAAAAATTTTCGTAGAACTTTAACGATAGAAAAAGGTGTTTAATAGAAAGATTTTTATTCTAATTAACATAAAGTCCTTTAATATACGTAATTAAATAACGTAATTCTTTTCTCGAATCAACTAAAATTTCATAAATTTAACTTAAATATGATATTTAAATTGAATAATATTCATTGATATAAGGAATTAATTTTGTCAGTTTGATTAATGTATTATTCAAATTGTATAATATTTATTCAAATGAACCGCATTTTTATTAACGAATACAAATAATCATATTGACAATTTTTCTTCAATTTGAAGAATTTACAAAAATTTAACAAAAATTTTTGTTTTAATGAATAAAGCTTTAATTTTCTGATATATACACCCTTTTTCGTTATATATTTTGGTTCAGTGTACATTATTGTTCAGTTAAATCTTACATTCTAGTTCAGATTACAGTTCCGATTCTAATCAAATTCTATTTAGGTTTCATGTTCAGTTTTAAATCACATTCCATTATATATTTTACTTCAGTTACTAATTTATATTGAAGTTCACATTTTAATTCCGGTTCTAGTTTAAATTCTAGTTCAGGATCAACATCAGGTTTTCGTTCAGATTTTAGTTTAGTTCCTATTAGGTCATTACTCAAATTCCACTTAAATTTTAGTTCAGATTTCAGTTAAGTTTGTAATTAAAATTTAATTTCAATTCTATTAAAGATTCAGTTAAGATTTTACTTCATATTCCACTTTAAATTCTAATTGAGAATCTAATTCAGATTCCCGTTTAGCTATAATTCATCTTTTGTTCAGTTCTTGTTTATTTCTAGTTCAATTTAAATTCAGTTCTTTTTCAATTCTTATTCAGTTTTAGTTTAGTTCTCATAACGACACTATTCCGAAAATAACTTCAAATATATGTTTAGATTTTATATCATACACTTCCACATTGGGATACTCTGGGATATTGTGATATGTTTGAAACATATAGAATCAAATATACCATTCGACTTTGAATCAATTTCAGAGTAGATTTAACAATTCTGTCCGTCCGTCTGTTGTCTCTCCGGCTGCCTGTCCATGTTAACGTTTTCAACACTGCAAGTCGCAATTATAACGATATTTTTGGAACATGTTATTGTTTGTGGTCAATGACTAAGCTTAATGAAATTGGCCACGTTCTGTCCAGTAATAAGCTCTGGTAGAAATCTCCTCCGAAATAAGGTTTTAGGTTTATAAAAAAGCAGATATGACTATATTTCAAATATGTTTAGTAAAAATAAATTTTTTTTGAAAAGATCGATCTAAAGATGTCATTGCTGATCCATTTTCAAAAATCACATATCTGAAAATCATCTTATATGACTCTTCTATATATGAAATATAATTTTTAAAGATCAACCTATTATTTTTCATGCGAGCACCATGGTGCAAGATATCCAAATATATATATAATCGGACCGATTATTACATTTTCACTTGTTCCCCATTTTTGTAATAAAGTATTTTGCTACACATACAACTATATATAATGTCACTCTGCATACAGTTGTATATGTGCGTTGAAAATTCTATATATATATCAATCGTTTTTAAATTCAATTAAATTGTTTTATTAATACAAATCGTTTATTGAATATTATTTTTATATTAAATCTTAAATTTGTTATATATTTACAACAAAAAATATTCTTGTCAGAAGTGGGATTCGAACCCACGCCCTCAGAGAGGACCAGAACGCTCGAATCTAACTCTGTTAAGACAGAGCAAGTTGTTACACTTGAGTCTGGCGCCTTAGACCGCTCGGCCATCCTGACATATACTACAGAATTATCAGGGGAGTGTTTTGTTTGCATGTATGTTTATACACTTGTGCGGTATTAATAGATACAAAAGTTATAGATACATGATTTGTTGATGTTATACAGTACTACAATACGTACTATTGAAATACATTTTATTATGACCATTTTATAGCATACATTGGGGATGTTATTATATGTTTTTGTTATGCTTTGGAAATTTAAAAATTATAGCATATTTTATAGATATTGTTGGAAAATTTACTTATAAATTAATGTATAGAATTCTTGAGGCTTTCGATTTTGTAAAGTATTTTGTTGCATTTTTTTTTTGGAATAAATCGATTGTTTTTTTATTTTTATGTTTAAAATTTTAAAAAAGGAATTGTTGATATATAATTTTAGGAGCTCTAATTCAGATCGTGGTGTTAACAATATTGTTTGAAGGTTATTTTAAGACAATTTTATTTAATTTTAATGTAAGAAATTTTACTAATTTCATCGTTTTTTTTTTTTATTTTTTAGGTAAGTCCAGTTGTAAGTATTAAAATTTTTGTCTTAATGATTTCAAAGGGATTAATTATTTGATTAAATTTGTTAGTAAGATTGACAATTAATAATTTGCATTATGATTAACAGAAATAATTTTCTTTTTTGAAATTCTTGAAATAGCTCTGTTTACCTTGAAACGAGCAAGTATAGTTCTAAGAAAGAAGATAAGTTTCTTTCACTTAACATAGTGTTAAGTACGATAATAATTGATAAATTTTCGGCTATAAAAAAATTTTCGGATATAGAAAAAATAAAGTGAAATTAAGGAAATTCACATTCACTTTAAAAAAGCTTAAAAAAATCAATTTATTTAGCTGTTTTTTTATTTTATTTTCAGTGAAATAAAATATTTGAATTTAAAGGGAAAATTTTTCTTAAAGATTTAAATTTTTTTAATTAATTTTATTGAATACTGAAGATTGGAATTTTTATAAAAATTTAAAATTTCAGAAGGAAATAAAAATTTGACTATTTTCTAAATAAAAATTTTTAGTACAAAAATGAAAGGATTTTTGGTGGAAATTGCAATTAAAAAAAATAATAATAATAAATTTTAAGTAAAAAATTTGATGGTTAATGAAAATTAGATTTTTAGTGAATATTTAAATTTTAGTGAAAATTTAAGTAAAGTAAATGAATTTTATATGAAAATATCTATTATTGGAGAAGATTTGATTTTTTTTAGAGAAAATTAGATTTTTAGAACAAATTAAAATTTTATTAAAAATTATAATTATTTGTGAACATTTTAATTTTAGTGAATTTTATACTTTTTAAAATTTGAATTTTTAGTGAAATTTAGAATTTAAGAAAAATTTTAAAATTTAAATGAAAATTTAAATTTTTAGTGAAAAGTTAAATTTTTAATGATTTTTTTTTCGTAAAAAATAAAAAATAAAAAAAATAAAAACTTAAATTTTTATCGAAAATTTATATTTTAATGGAAAATTTGAATTTTTAGTGAAAATTGGAATTTTTAGTGAAAATTAAAATGTTTTGTGAAAATTAAAATTTTAAGTGAAAATTTAAATTTTTAGTGAAAATTTAAATTTTTAGTGAAAATTTAAATTTTTAGTGAAAAATAAAATTTTTAATGAAATTTAATTTTAGTGAAATTGAATTTTAGTGAAAATTGAAATTTTTAGTGAAAATTGAAATTTTTAGTGAAAATTGAAATTTTTAGTGAAAATTGAAATTTTTAGTGAAAATTGAAATTTTTAGTGAAAATTGAAATTTTTAGTGAAAATTGAAATTTTTAGTGAAAATTGAAATTTTTAGTGAAAATTGAAATTTTTAGTGAAAATTGAAATTTTTAGTGAAATTGAAATTTTTAGTGAAAATTAAAATTTTTAATGAAAATTAAAATTTTTAGTGAAAATTTAAATTTTTAGTGAAAATTTAAATTTTTAGTGAAAATTTACAAATTTAAATTTCACTAAAAGTTTTAATTTCACAAAAAATTCAAATTTTCACAAAAAATTCAAATTTTCACAAAAAATTCAAATTTTCACTAAAAATTCAAATTTAAAAAATAAAGAACTTTTTATTTTAATACTTCAGAAAGATGGCGTAAGATTAATATAAATTAAAGAGTATTTTGAATTTTTTTCAATAAAATTCATGGATTAAAAAAAGGAACTTTTAAGTTTGATTTGGATAATAAAACTGATAAATTTTAGATTTTAATTCACTAACTAAATTATAACAAAATATATTTTATTTTATTTTAACCAAAAAAGTTATTCTAAAAATTAAGCTTTTAAAGGGTTTAAAATTTGGACCATAAATTTTGCTTAACTTTTTAATTTTCGAAATTTGTTAAGCTTAAATTGTGTTTAAATCTTATACAAAATTATTAATTATTAAGCTTTTTATAAAACTGCTTTAGGTGACGTATGATTATTGTTAAGTATCTGGCGATTTTTTATAATTGAAGAAAAGTAGGTTATATATCATCCAACGAAACCTTTTTTCATTATAATGAAAATGTTCATTAATTTTTCGTAGATTCTTCATATTGAAGGAAAATTGTCAATATGACTATTTGAATTCATGAATAAAAATGTGGTTAATTTGAATAAATATTGTTATATTTTATTAATATATTATTCAAATTAACAAAAAATAATTAATTATATTGAAGTTAAATTTACGAAATTTAATTGAGGAAAAAATTATATTAAATTATTTTGATATATTAATACATAAAATATTATGGACCAAGGAAAGAAATGCTTCCCATATAAAGCAAATATTACTTATAGCAAATCTAAAGTACCGCAACAGCAAGAATTTAGTACCAATGAGGAAGTCCTCAAGGAACTGTTTTGGATAATATATAAAACGTATGGGAACATGGGGAAGTGCCCCCATATGAAGCAAATATTGATTATCGAATATCTATAGATTTGATGCCAATTACATGTTAAAATACAAGTCGATTCGTGATTTATGAAATTTTTTTCGAGATCAAATAGTGCGATTTCAAAGCCGAGCGGCTCACCACCGTCCTTTGACATTTGTTTGGTGATCATCTGATCTTCCATTTGCATTTTCATGAGTTTATTCAAAATATCACTCCAATTTCAATCATATTAATAAGAATGATCTATAAAATATTTTCCTCCTGTGTGTATATCTACATTCAGTTAATTTTTTTGTCATTTTCCATTTAATTTTACAACGAAAATATAAAAATTATTTGACGGAAAAAATAATTAAATTAACAAAAAATTTTTTCAATTAAATTTATTTTAGTATAAAGAATTGAATTTGCGTGTTATTTTATTTGCGTGTTATTTTATTTGCGATGCGTTACTGCTGTTTTTTACTAAATATATGTTGGTATAACATATTTTCGTTAAGTTTTTAATGAAAGTTTGTTCAATTTAACATCTTATTCGAAAACTTATTTTTATAAAATTTTTTTAGTACATTTGAAGAAAATTCTTCAATTTTAAGCAAAATTATGTTAATTAGAATAAAAAACAATCTATTTTACATCCTTTTTTTCGGAAAAGTTAAACGAAAATTTTTCGTTAATATTACCTATAACATTTGGTTCAGTGTAGGTGACGCATAAATAATATTATCGATTGTTTATAGTTTTTTTTTATAACTCGGAGAACAATAGAGGAATTTTTAAGTCTGATATCGGAATCTGCTTTATTATTGTATAAAATATTTATTATTTTGATTTTAAAATAAAAATTACAAAGGTTTTTGAAAATTTGCTCTCGGTCTCAGATGATTTTTATTCATTAAGAAGTATTTGAAGATTTTTCAATATAAGACGGAGAACAACGTTATCAGAAAAGCTTGCATGCTGCTTAATATGTATATAAAATTTTAATTATTTTGGTTGAAAAATTAAAAGTTATTAAGGTTTTCCGAAACTTGCTCTAGGTGTCGTATGATTGATATAAATTATGGAGTATCTGGAATTTTTTTTAGTATAACACGGAGAATAATAAACAGATTTTTATAATCGATAACCTAAATGGAAGCTGACATTTTATAAATTTTAAGACTCATATGTCGCTTTTAAGAATTATTGTTGAATCTTTTAAAAATAAAAGACTTTTAAATTAATATTTTTTTATATTTTCCATACTTGGTCGTCTTTATTTATTATTTACACGTACATTAAATATATACAAAATAAAAGAAACAAACAAATTAATTAATTAATTTATCAATAATTATAAAAAACAAAAAATCATTTTGTTATAAATACGTTTTTTTTTTCTTTTCTTTCTTTTTTGCTACAAATAAATTAAAAATTAGAAAATCAAAACAAATGTTGCCCCCAAAAATAAGACGAAGAGTATTGAAGGTACTTTTTTGTAAAAAAAGAATTATTGAAAATCCTAAGAAAAGGCAAGTTTAGCTGATGCCAAAGGAAAAGTTTTTTTTTCTAAAATGATAATAATTAATATAAAATTTATTGGCAGTGTTGCTTTAAAGGCTTTTCCTCGGTAAGCAGCTTAAAGTAAAAGATATTCTTAGGTTTTCTATCTCAGGCAACAAATTTTTTTGAAAGTCTCTTTTTAATATTTGTTTGGTTTGTTGTTGTTGTTGTGGTTTAATTGATTTAAATAATTTGTTGTTTGAACAAAAATTTTTTCGTAAATTTCATTTCGTTATCACACACTAAAAACTAAAAAAAAATAATATTTTACAAAAAAATTAGATTAAAGTTTAAGAAGAAATTAAAATAAATTTTTTGTTTTAAAGGGAAATCAGGCCGTTTTAGATTCTAAATACGCCATGGTTTTGATTTACAGAAAAATTTCTTGGTATTTTTTTCATTTTGTTAATATTTGGAAATTATCTATTTCTTTTTGTGGATACCATGACCGTAGCTGTAGCCTCCATGACCACCGCTAACGAGGACACCACCATGACCGCCACCATGACCTATGGCAATACCATGGCCTCCACCTACAACGACACCACCATGGCCGCCACCATAGGCAACACCATGGCCGCCACCATAGGCAACACCATGACCACCACCATAAGCAATGCCGTGGCCTACACCTACGGAAGCTACATGGCTTTCAAGATGTACGGGTACAGCAACGGGAACCTTGTAGGGCACTGGTTTCTCAACAGCAACGGGAACATGTTGTTCTACTGGCACAGCATAAGGACGATCGACTGGCACTTTAACGGGATAGGGAACTTGACGTTCAACTGGGTATGGAACCTCCTTAATAACTGGATAAGGTTTGGCTACTGGCACTTTAACTGGTACAGCTACTGGACGATCAACTGGGTAGGGAACAGGATGATCGACTGGTACTTGAACTGGAACAGCAACTTTCTTTTCAACGGTATAAGGTACTGGCTTTTCAACTGGCACTGGTAGGGTTTTTCAACATGTACGGGGTAGGGACGATCTACTGGCACTTTAACGGGCACCTTCACAACCTTTTCAACGGGGTAGGGTTGGGGTACATGAACAGGTACTTTAACGGGAACTTGTACAACCTTTTCTACTGGGTAGGGTTGGGGTACAGGTACTTTGACGGGAACATGTACAACTTTTTCGACGGGATAAGGAGCTGGAACGGGTACCTTAACTGGTACAGGACGATCTACATGTACTGGAACCTGAACATGAACAGTCTTTTCAACTGGGTAGGGTTGGGGTACATGGACAGGTACTTTAACAATTTCCTTAACAGGATAACTGACCACCTTTTCGACGGGGTAGGGTTGTGGTACAGGAACCTTAACGGGATAGGTAACAGTTCTCTGGACTGGATAAGGAACATGACGTTCAACCTGATAGGGTACGGCAACATTGCGTACTACGGTATTGACTTGAACATTGGTGGGTATACTTTCAGCAACAGCTGCACCGCCACCAGCAATAAAAGCGCCACCACCAATAGCTCCACCACCACCGCCTACCAAAACACCACCACCATGACCACCGCCTACCAAGACACCACCACCGTGACCTCCTCCCACTAAAACGGCACCACCGCCATAACCATGACCATAGCCAGAGGGAGCATAACCATGACCTACACCATGTAGAATACCACGTTTTTCTTGTTTCTTTTCAACAGTACTTTCGGCAGCTTTAGCGTCTGAGGCAGCAGTAGCAGGTTCAACGGGTTTTACTTCGACTTCTTTCTTGGCATCCTCAGCATGAGCAAAGACACAAAGGGCCAGAAGCCCAAAAACAATCTGAAGAAAAGGAAAGAATTAATAATATTAATAATAAGATCAATTAAATGAATATGTTCCTTAACCAGAAGAAATATTAATCAAAAGTTTCGATATATATTTAACACTTAATTGGCCTTAAAGGGAATTAATAAATATGCCAATTATACTTTCAATGTAACGACGATTTTTTTTGTTTTTAATATTCACTTCCCTTGACTAATATTTGTCTTATTGGCTTAAGACCAAATATTAGTTCCTAATTAAAACTTCCCTTCAATTAATAATTTAATTATAATTTTTATTATGACCCCTTTAACATGTAAATTCAAATTAGCTATGAAATTATATAATTTTTACTTTTTCGTATTTCTTTCGATTTACACTAAATTTATTTAAATTTTTGTCATTGCCAAGTTTAGACTAAAATTGCACCAACCAACAAACTATGATTCAGTACGCATTTCAGTGTGGCACCAAAAATTATGCATGATGAAAACCAACAAAAAAGAGAAATGTGCAGTCACTCAAATTAAAAGTGTATAAATTTTGCAATGAACTTGGCTTAAAGCCTGCGAAACGCCTGCTTAATAAGTAATAACAAGAAATATTATGCATGAGCGCATGTAAAAGATGTATGAACGAAATTATTTTACGTGAGAGGAAAAAAGCTGAGATTTTGAAGAGATAAATAAGGAAAATGCTATACGAGCAGGTTAAAAGACCAGTTTCTATCATTATAATGGATTAAAATTAAGTTATAATAATCTGAAATATATTATAACTGACATATAATGGGTAACTATGTTTTATAACGGTGTTATAAATTGCTAGAAATGCATTATAATTGAAATATAATATACCCAAAATAATATCAATCTACTAAAATATATTATAATCAGGTAAAAATATATTGACGTTCATTATAAAAGAGTTATAATGTATTCAATTGCATTATAATCGAATTATAATATATGTAAATACATTATAATGAAGCTATAATGCCCTGATGTATATACTAAAGTTATAACAACTCGTAATACTTGATAATTGAGTTATAATACTTTACAATACTTTATACTCAGATTTTTTAAGATACATTATAATACAGCTAAAATCTAAGAGAATACATTATAATTAGGTACTAATGTTTAAAAATTCATTACAATCAGGTTATGATGAAGCAGAATACGCTACTATTTATCTGAGTACATTATAATCAGATTGTAATGTATTAAAAACAGATTAATTAGGATAGAATACATTCAAACATATTACGATCAGGTTATAAAGTATCAGAATATGTTATAGTCGATTTTTTTTGAATTAGAATGCAGTGTGGTCGCATTATAATATATTAGAACACATTATAATAGGGTTATAATCTAGTAGATTATATGATATTCGAGTTACAAAGTATTATAATACATAATATTCGGGTTATAATGTATAAGATTACATTATATTCGGGTTGAAATGTCCTGGAATACATTATAATCGGGTTGAAATATATTGTAATACATTATAAATGTATCATAATACATTATAATCGGGTTATAATGTATCAGAATACATTATAATCGGGTTATAATGTATCAAAATGCATTATAATCGGGTTATAATGTATCAAAATACATTATAATCGGGTTATAATGTATCAAAATACATTATAATCGAGTTATAATGTATTAGAATACATTATAATCGGGTTATAATGTATTAGAATACATTATTATCGGATGATAATCTATTAGAATACATTATTATCGGGTTTTAATGTATTAGAATACATTATTATCGGGTTATAATGTATTAGAATACATTAAAGTCGGGTTATAATTATTAGAATACATTACAATCGGGTTATGATGTATTAGAATACATTATAATTGGGTTATAACGTATTAGAATACATTATAATCGGGTTATAATATATTAGAATACATTATAATCAGGTTATAATGTATTAGAATACATTGTAAACGGGTTATAATGTATTAGAATACATTATAATCGGGTTATAATGTATTAAAATACATTATAATCGGATTAAAATGTGTCAGAATACATTATAATCGGATTATAATTTGTCAGAATATATTTTAATTGGGTTATAATGCATCAGAAAACATTACAATCGGGTTATAATGCGTCAGAATACATTAAAATCGGCCTATAATGCATCAGAATTCATTATAATCGGATTATAATGTATTAAAAAAGAACAATTGCTTTATAATGTAATAGAAAATATAATAATTTGGTTATAAGTTATAAGGATATATTATAATCGGGTTATAATGTATTGGGATATATTATAATCAGATTATAGTGTATTAAGGTACATTATAATCGGGTCATAGTATATTATATTAGGATACATTATAATTACGTTGTAATGTATTAGGATCGGGTTATAAGGTATTAGAATACGTTAAAATGAGGTTATAATGTATAAGAACTTATTATAATCGGATTATAATATATCAGAATATATCACAACATCGTTGTAATGCATTGGATTACATTATAGTCGAG
Organism: Cochliomyia hominivorax; assembly: GCA_004302925.2. Lineage (NCBI taxonomy): Eukaryota > Metazoa > Arthropoda > Insecta > Diptera > Calliphoridae > Cochliomyia > Cochliomyia hominivorax. The sequence goes on along the minus strand of PYHX02000158.1, from coordinate 90,792,236 downwards.
TTATGATATATTAGGTTATATTATAATCGTGCTGTAATATTTGATAATACATTGTAACAAGGTTTAATATGCAAGAATAAACTGTACTAAGGTTATAATGTATAAGGATTCATTATAATTGGGTTATTACGTGTTAGTGTACATTATAATAAGGTTATAATATATTAAAATACATGATAACCGGTTTATAATGTATAAGAATACATTATTATCGGGTTATAATGAATAAGAATGCAATATAATTGGACTATAATGTATAAAAATGAATTATAATAGAGTTATAATGTATTGAAATATAATGTAACTTTTTATAATGTATTCAAATTTAAGAATAAATCGCAAATAAGTTATATTGTTCTATAATACATTATAATGTAGTTAAAATGCATTCGAATACATTTATTTTATGTAAACAATAAAACATAACATTTTTTTTAACGCCGCCATAAAATTTAAAAATTATTCGAAATAGCCGGCTTTCAATTTTAGCTTTTATTTTTAATGCAACATTATTTTCTGTTTATTATGGTTTACATATTGTTTTAGCCATTCTCTTAATAAGGCTTTAAATTCAATAAAGGTTATTGATTGTCAACAAACCCATGTTTATATAAAAATTATTATATAATTTCTTTCAAAATATTACATTTTATTATTTAATAAATTCATTGAAATTATTTCTTTCTGTCATTTCATTCAGCCATGCACTTAACACTCGGTCCATTAATATATATATATTTTTTTTTTGATTTCCTTTTTAGGATTTTATGGACAACGGAAGTCTTTGCACACATTACTTTTTCTCGTTGTTGTTCAAATGTTTTGTGGGGTGTGAGTGCTAGTTTTCTGTGTTTGGTTTTTAAGGTCATTGGTTGAAGAAGGAAATTGGTCTACTTTTTGTGTTTGTTTTGTACGTGTATGTGTATAATATTATATAATATTTGTTTTATAAGTTTTTTGTTTTTATTTGTACCGACCAAAAAAGGCTTAAAGTTGTAAAAATTTTTAAGTGTTTTGAGGAAAAAAATTGATGTTTTGTTTATGTTTTTATATAAGGGGAATTAATTACAGCGGCCTATTTAATAGAGGGAATGTAAGAAATGCAAAAATTGTTGTTTTTAAAGAAAGGGAAATGTGATAAAGCAAAATGTTGTTGTGGAAAATTGTGTAAAGAGGAAGAATGTTTATAATTTCAAGGCAGTTAAAAATAAAAGTGAAACTATTTTGTTAATATATGAAATTTGCAAACAAAAGATTTAGAAAACGAACTTATATTTTGAAACAAAAAAGATTGATTTAGAAACAAATTAAAAAAAAACATCCTTAATTTTTAAATAAGTTAACATTTTTAATTTTTAAAATTTCTTAGTAAATTTAAAAAAATAAAAGATTTAGGACACGAACTTTATAAAAAAATAAAGAATTGACTTTTTCTAATTTAAGGAAATCTTAGGTAGGAAAATTAAACAACTTTTCAGAATCTACTTATATTAAAGTGGAGAAACAAAGAACTTAATTCTTTTAATTTGCTAACATTTTTTTTAATATTAAAAATTATTTCATTAGTTAACCGAAATTTGATTGATAAAATCGAAAACAGAAGACATACAATTTTAAATAGCAAATGTGATGTCATTCATTTTTATTTTAAATTATAAAATTGAAAAATTTGAAATTTAAATATAAACTCTTGTACTTTGGATTGAAATTTTATTTTTTTTCAAATTTAGTTTATTTTAAAGCGTTTGCAATTTCTATTTGAATAAAAAAGTTTGAATTATTTTTATTTAAATAATTGAATTTTTATTCGTTTATAGTTTAAAGTGGATTTTAGGTTACTTAAATAATTTTAAAATGTTCTAGAATTCGAACTAAACTTAAATAAAAATAATAAATTTTGATTTAAAATTTTTAATTTCATTTCATTCAATTTCATTTTACTTAATTCCAATTTTTTTAAATTAAAAATTTTATAAATTTGGAAATTTTATTAAAAAATTTAATTAAATTTTTTAAATAATTTCTTTTAAATAAAATTTTTAACAAAATTTCGATAGTTTTTGATTGAGATAAATTTTGAAATTTAATAAAAAAATTCAATGAAAATTTAAATTGAAATTCTTATAAAATTAAAGTTTTATAAATGTTGATTTTTTTCAATTTGTTAATTTAAAAATATTTAGAATATTTCTTGTGCTAAATTAATATTGAATACAAATTTTATATATTAAAAAATGGTTTTTATAAAAATTATAAACATTTATTTGAAATTCTAAAATATTAAAAACGATTTTGGAGAACAATTTTAACACAAATTTTGAATGAAAATAAAGATTTTTTTTTTTAAACTAAATTTCAGTTTAAATTAAATTATTTTTTGGTTCCTAAACATTTTATAATTTTTTTTTTATTTTCAATTGACTTTCTAAATTATATTTCAACTTTTCAAGTTATAATTAAATTTAGTAAAGAAATAAATAAATTAAAATTTATCAATATAAATGTGAAATTAAAAAAATAAAATTTGAAATAATTATTTCTATAAAAAATATGTTATTTTAAAATTTAAAATAAAAAAACATTTCCAAGAAAATTAGTGCTGAAAAATTATATTTTTAAAATTAATTTACTTTAATTTGTAAATTATATACATTATTTAATTCGAAATTTTTCATTTTATAATTTTCAATAATAATTAAAACATTTAAAAATAATTATTAACAATTAAATGATTATGAAATCATTTCAGCTTAGTTTTTTAATTTATAACAAATCTCAAAACACTTTATAAAATTCCATTAAAAGGATAATTTATTTCAAAAGTTTAGTTGTTTATTTCAAAAATTCTTGAAGCTTTTAATTATTTAGTTGCACTCATTAACTTAAATAATAATTAAATCCAAAAACACTTTAAAGCTTAAATTTTGTTCTTTAAGCTTGTTTGCAAATATTCCGTAATATAAATCAAGTATGTGACTTAAGTCTTTTGTTTTATTTTAAAAAGTTTTTATTTTAAACAAATTGTATTTGTTTTTAATCTATTCAAAACTTATTTAATATTATTTTATTAAAACACTTTAGTTTAATTATTAATTATTATAGTTTTTTATAAAAAAATATTTTTTATAAAATATATATTTTTTTTAAGTCTCTTGTTTCTTTTTTCAAAATTGTTGTTTTTCTGGGGAAATTTTTTCTTTATATTTTTTTCCAACAAAAACCTACCATAGATTTCATTTTTGTTTCTATAATTTTTGTGATAATTTTTTTTTTGAAATAAAACCGCGCACACACACACTCGCTCTTTTTTTATTTATTTGTTTATTTATAACAAATAGCTCTTCGTCCTTGTGTTTTTATTGAAAAAACTAGGGTTGTTTTTAAACGAACCCACAACAGTAAACTGAATAATTTTGTCCAGTATCTACAAGCTTTATATACCAGCGCTCAAAAAATATAATAATGACAAAAATCTAAAGCATCTCTGCAGCTTTAGATTTTCTATAAAAAATCATATATAATTTAACTTTATTTGCAAAATCAAATTTTGCTTTTGCTTTTTGTGTAATTAAAATTGTTTTCTTTAAAAAATAAAAAAAAAAAATCTTTTGAGAGTTCGAAAGAAAAAAAGACACAAAAACAAAATCAAAAAAATTGCAATCAGTAGCTTTAAAAAAAGCCGCCATTAGCAGCAGCCTTAAAAGAGTAACAAAGTTTTACACCAAGTCACCACCAAAAGCTTTCTTTCTGCAAAAACACTTTAATATCGCCTTTAAGAAAACAAAACACTTTAGCTTTTCTTTGGCTACCAAACCAGAGAGAGTCACTTTTTCACACAAAAAGCTTTCAATTCATATACGTATACGTGAGAGCGCCACACGTATAGTATCGGTGTATACATGTGATTTGTATAAACAAATCGGTGTAAATTGTTTTAGTATGGGTATATATTCATTTATTTATTTATTGTACAAATAAGAAAAAATTATTTATTTTTATTTTGGATCCAATATGGTTTGCATTTTTTTAAAGGTGGTTTTAAAGGAATGATTATATAATACGTATGACTCTATAATTATTTTAAATTATGTTGAAATGAGTACATTTTTTCTACTGTGTTGCGATAAACGTATAAGGAAAATTAGAGTAGAACTGATTAGGAATTTTGAAAAAAATATTAAAACAAGGAGATTTTTGAAGAAAAAAGTCATTCATGGATCCCATGGGGAATGGAAATATCTTGAAAAAATTATAATTAAAATATAATTAATTAAAATTTAATCGAACCATTTTTATTTAAACCAAAATTTATTTAAACGAAAATAAACAATTTAAGAAACAAACATTTTTTATACTTAAAATCCTCTACAACGAAAGTTAAGGAAAAACAGAGCTACCACTACACTAAAATACACTGATGCATTTTCCTATAAACGCTTTAAATTTTTTTTCTCTTTTTGTTTTACCTTTGTTGTTCACATCTAAAATATGTAATTTCTTGTTTAATTCCTCCAGTTTTCTAAGTTATGTGAGTTAACAGGATTATGCACCAGTGTATATCGATCTATACAGCATCATAATTCCGTTACTTGATCGTAGGCATGTATGGAAAGTAGATAAATTTGGCTAGAGAACGACTTGTTTTTGCTGGATATTCAGCTAAGCTTTAAAACCCCCTACAAGTATATAGTATCAGTAAAAATATTTAAACTTAAATTTTTAATATTTTTTAGAAAACAAACTTTCGTAAAAATGCCATAAATGTTTGTAATTTCTTTCTAAGAACAAATATAAACTTTTCACACCAAATTAATTTTTTCTCTAAAAACTCAAATTTTCTCTTCAAATTTTTACCTAAAAATTCAATTTTTCACTAAAAAATTCAATTTTTCACTAAAAATTCAATTTTTCACTAAAAAATTCAATTTTTCACTAAAAATTCAATTTTTCACTAAAAAATTCAATTTTTCACTAAAAATTCAATTTTTCACTAAAAAATTCAATTTTTCACTAAAAATTCAATTTTTCACTAAAAATTCAATTTTTCACTAAAAATTAAATTTTTCTCTAAAAACTCAAATTTTTCACTTAAAATTCAATTTTTCACTTAAAATTCAATTTTTCACTTAAAATTCAAATTTTCACTAAAAATTCAATTTTTCACTAAAAATTTAAATTTTTCACTAAAAATTCAATTTTTCACTAAAAATTCAATTTTTCACTAAAAATTCAATTTTTCACTAAAAATTCAGTTTTTCACTAAAAATTCAATTTTTCACTAAAAATTCAGTTTTTCACTAAAAATTCAATTTTTCACTAAAAATTCAATTTTTCACTAAAAATTCAATTTTTCACTAAAAATTCAATTTTTCACTAAAAATTAAATTTTTCACTAAAAATTCAATTTTTCACTAAAAATTCAATTTTTCACTAAAAATTCAATTTTTCACTAAAATTCAATTTTTCACTAAAATTCAATTTTTCACTAAAAATTCAATTTTTCACTAAAAATTCAATTTTTCACTAAAAATTCAATTTTTCACAAAAAATTCAATTTTTCACTAAAAATTCAATTTTTCACAAAAAATTCAATTTTTCACTAAAAATTCAATTTTTCACAAAAAAATTCAATTTTCCACTAAAAATTCAATTTTTCACAAAAAATTTAAATTTTTCACTAAAAATTCAATTTTTCACAAAAAATTTAAATTTTTTACTAAAAATTCAATTTTCACAAAAAATTTAAATTTTTCACTAAAAATTCAATTTTTCACAAAAAATTTAAATTTTTCACTAAAATTCAATTTTTCACAAAAAATTTAAATTTTCACTAAAAATTCAATTTTCACAAAAAATTAAATTTTTCACTAAAAATTCAATTTTTCACAAAAAATTTAAATTTTTCACTAAAAATTTCAATTTTTCACAAAAAAATTTAAATTTTTCACTAAAAATTCAATTTTTCACAAAAAATTTAAATTTTTCACTAAAAATTCAATTTTTCACAAAAAATTTAAATTTTTCACTAAAAATTCAATTTTTCACAAAAAATTTAAATTTTTCACTAAAAATTCAATTTTTCACAAAAAATTTAAATTTTTCACTAAAAATTCAATTTTTCACAAAAAATTTAAATTTTTCACTAAAAATTCAATTTTTCACTAAAAATTCAATTTTTCACTAAAAATTCAGTTTTTCACTAAAAATTCAATTTTCACTAATAATTCAATTTTTCACTAAAAATTCAATTTTTCACTAATAATTCAATTTTTCACTAAAAATTCAATTTTTCACAAAAAATTAAATTTTCCACTAAAAATTCAATTTTTCACAAAAAAATTAAATTTTCCACTAAAAATTCAATCTTTCACAAAAAAATTAAATTTTCCACTAAAAATTCAATTTTTCACAAAAAATTTAAATTTTCCACTAAAAATTCAATTTTTCACAAAAAATTTTTCACTAAAAATTCAATTTTTCACAAAAAATTTTTCACTAAAAATTCAATTTTTCACAAAAAAATTAAATTTTCCACTAAAAATTCAATTTTTCACAAAAAAATTAAATTTTCCACTAAAAATTCAATTTTTCACAAAAAAATTAAATTTTCCACTAAAAATTCAATTTTTCACAAAAAATTAAATTTTCCACTAAAAATTCAATTTTTCACAAAAAATTTAAATTTTTTACTAAAAATTCAATTTTTCACAAAAAATTTAAATTTTTTACTAAAAATTCAATTTTTCACAAAAAATTTAAATTTTTTACTAAAAATTCAATTTTTCACAAAAAATTTAAATTTTTCACTAAAAATTCAATTTTTCACAAAAAATTTAAATTTTTCACTAAAAATTCAATTTTTCACAAAAAATTTAAATTTTTCACTAAAAAATCAATTTTTCACTAAAAATTCAATTTTTCACTAAAAATTCAATTTTTCACTAAAAATTCAATTTTTCACTAAAAATTCAATTTTTCACTAAAAATTCAATTTTTCACTAAAAATTCAATTTTTCACTAAAAATTCAATTTTTCACTAAAAATTCAATTTTTCACTAAAAATTCAATTTTTCACTAAAAATTAAATTTTTCACTAAAAATTCAATTTTTCACTAAAAATTCAATTTTTCACTAAAAATTCAATTTTTCACTAAAAATTCAATTTTTCACTAAAAATTCAATTTTTCACTAAAAATTCAATTTTTCACTAAAAATTAAATTTTCACTAAAAATTCAATTTTTCACTAAAAATTCAATTTTTCACTAAAAATTCAATTTTTCACTAAAAATTCAATTTTTCACTAAAAATTCAATTTTTCACTAAAAATTCAATTTTTCACTAAAAATTCAATTTTTCACTAAAAATTCAATTTTTCACTAAAAATTCAATTTTTCACTAAAAAATCAATTTTTCACTAAAAATTCAATTGTTAACTAAAAATTAAATTTTTCACTAAAAATTCAATTGTTAACTAAAAATTAAATTTTTCACTAAAAATTCAATTGTTCACTAAAAATTCAATTTTTCACTAAAATTCAATTGTTCACTAAAAATTTAAATTTTTCACTAAACATGTTTTCGGTTACCCTCCAAAGTTAGCTACATTGTGTATGTTGGTTTTAAAAATGCATTTATGTCATTGTAAAAAGATATGTAGTTTATCTATTATAGTTTCAGAGATTCAACTTTAAATATATTATTAACCCATTCGATGAATTCGACAACACTTCAGTTCTTACTCTATGAAATTATTTTTATGAAATATTTAACTCTTTAAAAGATATAGAATTATTTCCAAAAGAAATTTGAAAATGAAAACTTTTCATGAGATATAAAAATTTATATGAATGATTTTAATTTTAATTAAAGATTATTTTTATTATATAGAATAATAACAAGTAATAAAATCTGACATTATTTCCGTTATTATTTTAGGATTAATAATTTTTTATTGATATTTTTATTGTTTGTTGTTTTTATTTTTGTTGTATTTGTAAACAATCTAACAATATGAGAAGCACGTGTTTCTCAAATCATCGAAACAATTTTTTAACACTTACTTAACACTTGATTAGCATGTTAAAAGTGTTGTTTACGTGCAACTTTAAAGCTTCTTCTTTTTTCTTCTTCTTCTCAATCTTCTTCTTTACTTTATTTAACATTTGAAAATGTTTTTATGTTATAAGATATTTTTATACCCTACATCACCGAAGGTGGTTGGGATATTATGCATTTGTGCTGATTTTTGTAACATACATACTCATTTTCTAAGTCGATTTAACGATCTTAGTCCGTCTATCTGTCTGTCTAGCCGGCTGTCCATGTAAAGGTTGTGAGCATATACAGGTCGCAATTTTTAAGATATCTCGCTGAAATTAGGAACATATTATTAGGGTCTGAAATTTGGATGAAGCTTATATATTCGGATGAATAATTCAGGTAACTCCCATACGAATGTTCCTCCGAAATTTAGATTTTAAGCTCATAATATCCTATATAATATTTTACCGAAATAAGGAAATTATATTATAATATTCTGAAGCGATGTGCTTAATTATGCGTAGGATGGTCCATTCGTAATGTCGCTTTGAAGGATATAAATCTCACTTATACTTTGGTGTTATGATAAAAACTGGTCAAATTAAAATTAATGTAAGCAAAAGCCGATGTTCAGAATTATACGGAAGACGGTCCATAATTTATTCTAGCTTCTATAGAAACCCAAGGAAAACTAGGAGTTTATGTAAAATTAAAAACTTTTAAATTTCACATAAAAATTAGTTTCACAATAAATACTCCACATTAAATAATAAATCAGAAATTACTACGAGGGTCGTTTATTAATTTTTCTTAACTACAATTTACAATCAAAATTGCGCTGCAGCGTGTACCATAGTCGGGCTTGAGCAACTATAACATTTCTACTTGTTTGTTAACATCTTCATTTGTAGTTAGTTTTCTGTACAATGAGCCGCAAAAATCTTTAATTCAACACGTTTGATAACAAATTAACGCTATTATGGGAAGAGCTACTGTTGATATTGTGAAAATGAATGAAAATCGAGATATGGGATTAATTATTTTTTTTTTTATGAGTTACAAGTTCCATTAGATGCTAAAGATTGATATGATAATATTTGTTTGTGATTAACGTATATTTTTGGCGTTTTAATTACTTCTGGGGTGTTTCTGGAAAAAGCTATTAGTTTAAATTTTATAATTTATTAAATTTTTATACGATTGGGAATTTTGAGGTTTGGACTTTGTTTAAGTTTTTTCATTAAATAACCAGATGTTAAACTACTTTTACTAGATGTGTGTTAAGCTAATAGAGGCTTTAATTAAATGCATTTTAGATGTCAGTTTTTTGTTATTTTTTGATCAAGTAATGGAGGGGTTTGTATTTAATATTAACGTTAATTTTTCTTATCCAAAAGAAATTATGCAACCAGAGCTTTTTTCATTATTTTGGCAGCCATAACACTACTAACATACATTTGTCTTAAATTCGATGGTTATTTAATAAGAAAAATTATAAAAAAAAAACGCTGGAAAAAACTAACAATTTGACTTTTTGCTCTATTGTGTTATACTTTCATTATAATGGTGAATTTAAAATTTTAATCTTTTCTAACAAATTGTATGCAATTTTTTTTTGTTACAACTATAAGAAAGACTATATTTTTCAAAAATATTTAAGTATTGTGTAATTGTATTATTTTGGAGGCTTTTATTTAATTTTTCGTTATTTTTAATAAAAAAAAAAATACTAATATTCTCTCATATGGTGTACAAATACTAATTTTCTGGTAACCACTTATAAGGAGTTCACCATTACATTTGGGGTGTGCCAGAGCCATGTTAGTAAAGCGTAACCATAATAAAGGCAATTCACATTTTGTTAACCAAAAACTAAGACAAAGTCTGAAATTTTCATCCTTTCACTTTTTATTCGTTTTCTCATTTATTAATTGTATTTTAAATTTATTTATTTTTAGTTAGAAAAAAACCGTTATTTAATGTTAAATTATAATAAAAAAATTCTAAAATAAATTGTAAATTTCAAACAAAAGACTTAAGACAAATACTTGTTTTTTCATTATTACTTTCATAACATCAATTGTTGTTGTTGTATTTATAACAACAAAAACAACATTCTGGATTTTTTTTATATCTAAATTCTAATTTTAAATGTCAAACATTTTGTCATTTAATTTTTATTTCAATCTCATTAAAATTTTTATAAATTTCTTTCTCATTTATGAATTTTTAATTTCGCTCCCCAGAAAATAAAAATAAAATTTATTATTTTTAACTTGCAAAAAAACAGGTTTAATATCTGAAATACCCCAACTTAAATAGAACTAGTCTATTCCTAAATAGATAAAAATATTCATCTATGTCTCCTAGCGAAAAAAATATTAATTTATATTAGAAAAATTATAAAATTTTTAATAAAATAAAGAAACAGAAATAATGACTAAATCTTGATAAATGTTGACAGAAGTTTTAACACCCCTACAAAATGAATTTATGCAAAAATAAATATTTATTAAAATTATGCTAATCAAATTAAAAAAAGAAGTAAGAATATTATATACAGCTGTAACGAATACTTAATACCCTACACTGCATAAACGTGTGAAGTAATTAAATTAGTTATATTTTTATCTAAAACATTATTTTCTTCTAAACCGATTTCGATATTTGGAATGATAATTTTTCTATTTATAATTGACAATTTTATGAAAGATATTGTCTTGAACTAATAGGTTGCCTCAGATATCGGCCTATATAATTTTTGGGTTTTAATATTGCAAATACTCAGGTCTTATTTGATTGAGCAATGTCATCTCTTAGGATGTGTGCCAACAACAGACAGACGGACAGACGAACATATATATACATAATAGGGTATGTGATGATTACTTTTTGACGTTACACATGAAATGACATAGTTAATAAATGCTCTTTACCACTTGTGGTGGTAGAGGGTATACAAAAACGTTATAATAGACAAATAAAAAAATTTTACCTTCAGATATATAAAAATGACTAAAACATAAAAAATTTTATTCATAAAATTAAATCTATAATACCACACACATTGCAGATAATACCTGAATTCAAAAATTTTTGATATCGAATCAAATACAAGAAATGAGATTGAAAAGTTCTTAACAAACGTTTTTCATTAAAACTTTAATCCAAGTATTAATTAAAGTGTAGCGGAGAAACTTTTCCGTTGTTATAAAACCTGGTTCAGATGAAATGAATGGTCGACATGATTTTTTTAAAGCCAAAAATCGAAAACATCTTTAAAAGAGCTCCCAACACATCCGGTCGGAAAGCAGCCTGCTTAGAAAAATTTATCGCTAAGTTTCCAAACTGTTCTCTGTAAAGGTTTAGCGTTAATTTCATTATTTCTTTCTATATAAAAGTTCCTCTATAATTTTATTTGAATTTGAAATTAATTAATAAATGACTTAATAATCGATAAGTTTTTTTCTGGAGAGAGTTATCGTTAATTTAATCTAATTTATTCTGAAAGTGAAAGATTTATATTATTTTATTTCTAGTGATTAAATTTCGCAAAATTCTTGACACCAATTTCGATTAGTCTTATCCCCACATGATTTACCTTGAATGCAAATGAATGAAGCATCAAACCAAATACTTCAGTGTACTTGTCCATTACTATCAAAATTAATCTAACCGAAATTAAAATAAATTTACAAATTAAAACAAACATGAAGCTCTGGTTTTTTTACCAAAAAAAGTCGTTAATTTCAAACAAAATACTAAAATAATGACGATTATCTGTGAAAACAAGGTTAATGTGCTACAAACATTTATAAAACACCAACTGACTTAAATGACAGTCATAAAATGCTTAAAAGTAAAAAAACATGATAAACAAAAAATTCCAAAAAAAGTTTTCACAAAAAGACGCTTCTTTTTTTTTACTAAAATTTCATTCCAAACAGAAACGTGAAAAAGAAAGTAAAGGCGGAGAAAAAAACTATAATTTAATTTTACGAATAAAAAAAATTTCAAGTTCAAGATCATCTTAATCTCTCGTATTGTAATTAAGATTCCGTTTTTTTATTTTGATCATTTTGTTGCTGTTTTTTGGTGTTAATAAATAAACAACAAAAATTTTGTTATAAAATTCACACCTCTCTGTTGGGGATTTTTTTCATATACCTAATGGCAGCATCTTTTAATGACGTTTAATTATTGAAAATTTTTTTGAATAAGATTTTTTTAATTAATAACTTTAAAAGAAATAACAATTTATGTTATTAAATTAATCAATGAAAATGAATCAAAGAAACTAATCATAACAAGCAACAATGATATACCCGGCTGTGCCGAATCTTGATTACGCTCTACCACATATCCGTGTGAAGTAAATATGTTACGTTACAAAAGGACAGACAGACGTACATACTTAAATCGATTCAGATTGATTTGATGCAAGGGTATGTATACATTATTGGATGTAAAATAATTTTTTTCTAAGCGTTACACATGGAATGACAAAGTTATATAACCTTTTATCATATGTGGTGGAGGTTATAAAAAGACTTTAATAGACCTTTTAGCTTCAATTTTAAAACAGTTGTTTTTTACTTTTAGCTCTTTTGAAGTTTTCATTTTAATTGCTTATTTTGTTTTATATTGTTGTAACTACTTAACGCTTTATAATTTATGCTAATCATTGTTGTTTCATCTGTCAATACCATTGACAGCTATTTTGACCGAAAATCCGTTCAAAACTAAAAAAAAAATAAACAATGTTTAGCTGCCCCTTAGTCTGCTTGATGACTAATTTTTTTATTTTGACTGGCATTTATTAGTCTAAGAGAAAAATACGCTTTAATAGCCCCCAGATGCAAATTAATTGGAATTTTTATTTTTTCTTTGCATGAAACGCTAAAATTAGAAAAAAATGCGAATTAAAAATAACTTAAATGAACAAATCTAAAAATCATTAATAAATCTATATTTAATCAGAAAACTCGAAGGCTAAAAAATCAATTCAAAGTTTAGATTTAATCAAAGAATAGAAATTTTTTTAAGGAAGTTAATAAAATAAATATTTTGCTGAGAAGTAATCATCATTACTAACGCGAAAATATTTCACAAGAAATTGCAATAACTCGTTAAATTTATTGAGGACATAAATCTCATTATATAATTGATAATTAAATTGCAATTAATTAATAAGAAATAAAATAATTAGAATTCATGAAGTCAACGATGCCACTTTTCTATAGAAAACTTCATAAAGTCCAAAGATTACACTTTTCTATAGAAAAGTTCATAAGGTTATCGCTGACATATTAATAAGAAAAGTTGATAAATTTATCACTGAACTTTTGCATATAAAACCTAATAAAATATTTTATTGAAAGAAATTTTGCTTTTGTGTCTTAAGTCTTTCGTTTTTTTATATGAAATCATTGTTATATTTTACTATTTTTTTTTTCTTAGAAATATTTGCTTTCATAAATTTATAAAGAAGTTGAAAATATAACTGAACTCATATGAGAGTTATCTTGATATTTTTTTGGTTATAGACGAATAAGATTTAGACAATAGACAGACTTAAGGCAAATTTATTAACAAAAACACAATTCGCACGTTAATTTGTTTTTGAAAAATGGAAAAAATTATATACCAAATAAAAGATATGATTAAATATACAGCAGATGTGAGAAATATAAATATTTTTTTTGTGAACAATAAAATTCAAATAAAATATTGTGGAGGGTGTAAAATACAAGAAGACATAAAAGCAAAAATAAATAAAATAATAGAACTTGCACAATATTATGATTTTTATTACAAAATCTCGACTACACGACATAATTCCCAAGAGAGTTTAAAATCGAGGAAAAAACTAACATTTAAAATAAAATATCTTGTTTTAGTTGTTAGTTTTTTCGTTTTTCTTCTTTTTTTTTTTGCAAATTGTGATGTTAATTTAATTGTTTGTAAAAAAAGATAAGTGCTAGAGGGGGAAATATACCCAGCAAAAAATCTTCAATTGTAAAATTTTAAAAGTGTTTTTTTTAGAATATTTTAAAATCACAATTTTTTGCAAATTATTATTATTATTATTATTATTATTATTATTTTAGAAAATTAGAACTTTAATTAGAATTCTTAATATATAATTTGCTGGGTTATTTTGAACTTAAATCACACTTACTATTTAATAACGTGTTGGTTGCTTTTTCATTTTTTTATAATTTTAAGTCTTATTAACTAGAATGATTTATATTATTAAGCTAATTTTAAATAAAAAAAAACAAAAAAACTCTCAGCTGCTCAATATTCTCATTTTTTTTCAAAATTTTGTTAGTTTATTTCTATTTTTCTGATTTTTGGGTTTGTCATTTCATGACTGTCACTTTTTGTTACTTATTCTTTACATCGCGATAATTGTCATTTAAAGGCGTTAATAAGAATACGCCTTCAATTTATTAGAATCGTATTTATTACAATCAACCAAGTTCCTTATTGCAATTTGGCTAAAAATAAGTTTTTTTTTTTCAAAATATAAAACTAGTTTACAACCAAATTTAAATAGATATCAAGGTTTTATTTCTATAAATCTATTTTAACAAGAATGACATATTTTTTAATAGTTAATGTTTTTATTACATGAATGTCAAATGTTTAAATTAGTTAAATGTTAAAGAATAAATTTTGCGATAATAAAATTTAAAGAACAAAATTCTAACAGATAAATAAAACAAAAGACTTAAGAAACAAACCTTTTCCTTTCTTAGTTCTTAAGCAAAATATGAGTCAACGTTTTCAATTTACGTTCTATAGAAAAGCTTTATCGATTACTTTGTGAACTTTCCTGTACAAAATCGATAAATTTATGAACTTTTCTATAGAAAATTTTTATCGTTGGACTGTATGAACTTTTCTATAGAAAAGTGTCATCGTTGGACTTTTTGAACTTTTCTATAGAAAAGTGTCATCGTTGGACTTTATGAACTTTTCTATAGAAAAGTGTCATTGTTGGACTTTATGAACTTTTCTAAAGAAAAGTGTCATCGTTGGACTTTATGAAGTTTTCCATAGAAAAGTGTCATCGTTGGACTTTATGAAGTTTTCCATAGAAAAGTGTCATCGTTGGACTTTATGAAGTTTTCTATAGAAAATTGTTATCGTATAAACTTTTTAATAGAAAAGTGCTATCGTTAAACTTTGTAAACTTTTCTATAGAAAAGTGAAAATTTGAAATTTTTGGTGAAAATTTTAAATTAAAAAAATGAAAATTTTTCTTTGAATTTTTATAAAACTTTAATTCTTTTTTTTTTTTGTAAAAAAAAAATTCATAACATTTTTTATTTTTTATTATATAATTTTTCTAAATTATAAAGATCACATTTTTTTGTTTGTAAAAATCTAAAAAAGTTCGGAATTTTTGTCAAAACATTATTTCTTATTTAAAACATAATCAATTAATTAGTTTCTGTCGTAATAAAATTCTTTTAATTGTGATTATGTTTCATCAAGTGTTTTCTAACAGCTCTAATGAATTTTTCTGTAAATTATTGTCATTTTATATATAAAAGACATGAAAACAAATATTTCAGCAAAATTTTTATTTTTTGAAAAATTTTTATTTTTAAAATTTCAGTCATGATTTGTTATACTTCTTTAAATCAATTATTTATTATAGTTTTTAGATTTTTGTCCATCTATATATTTTTGTTGTTATTGTTGTTGTTGCTCGAAGTGTTGCAATTGCTTAATTTAATACAATTTTTGCTAGTTTTTTGTCCAAAGGCACAAAAATTCTTAAATTTTTGTTTTGGAAAATTAATCGTGTTTGCTTTTTTTTGTTAAAATGACCTCCAAAAAATGTAGTATTTTCTAAAATGTATTTATTTTGGTCATAATATAATTCTTTATAGTAAGTTTCTATACGTTGTTGTCCAATTTTTTTCTTGTTGTTGTCTTAAGGTGATTTTT
The DNA here is from genome assembly GCA_004302925.2 of Cochliomyia hominivorax. Classification (NCBI taxonomy): domain Eukaryota; kingdom Metazoa; phylum Arthropoda; class Insecta; order Diptera; family Calliphoridae; genus Cochliomyia; species Cochliomyia hominivorax. Next base: position 90,776,230 of record PYHX02000158.1, on the reverse strand, counting down.
CCTTCATTAGAGCATTTTTTTCGTTTGGTCTGTATTTGTAGTGGTTTTATTGAAGTTATCTTCTTATTTCAGTCAATGAAGACAAAAGTCTGAATTATTTTTTTCTCTTATAGTGTAGTTTTGTTTTTTGTTATTGTTGTTTTAGTAATTTTGTCTATAAGAAGTTTTTGCTGTTGTTGTTGCTGTTAGTTTTAAAATAGTTGTTGTTATATATATTTTTGTTGAGGATATTGCACAACTGTGACTATTTTACTGTGACTTTGTATTTGGTTGTTTGGTCTTTTGGTTTGTGTATTTTTTTGCCTCTAATTTGTGTTGTTGTTGCTGCTGCTTATTGTTGTGGTTGTTGTTGTTGTTGCTGCTGCATGTTGTTATTATTGTTGTTCTGTGCTGCTGCTTTGTTTAAATGTTACGAAGCTGACAACAAGTGCCTCATCTGGCAGTAATTAATGTGCATGTATTATGGTCTCTTTTTTTTCTGTAAACACAGTGGAATTAAATTGAGGATTTGGGAAAAAAATATAATAAAAAAGTAATTAAAAAAGTATAACACAAAAAACGGCTGCTTGGACTTTACCACTTGAGGTATCAAATCTATTGTTTAGTTTAATAAAGAATTAGGTTGTAGCCAATATTTGACACCCTACTTACACTTAATCCGAGAACAATTTTACCATGCTTCTGTATCTATCTTCCTTGCTCCGAGAAGTTGTGTTTTGAATTATAATTTAGAAATTGTCCAAGATTTTTCAATTCAAAAATTTTTTAAATCAAAATACCAGAGGTGCTTACTTCACACTTCAACTCTAACTATGTGAAATTTGATTTAGATATCTATAACGATTCAAAATTTACAGAGCTGTTTCCAAAAAAATCGATATGGAATCAATAAAGCATTTCTTTAAGCTTTTTCCTACATGATTGAATGTAGATGTCCATGGCCACAATTATGTTTAACTTTATTAACATCATTTCAGCCACTTTTCTATTATAGTCTTTTTTATGAAATTTTATTATCTTATACCACTGTTTAATCTATAAAAGTTGAATAGTTGAGAAAACTAAAATTGAACCCAAATAAAATAAAAAAAGAATGCAATTGATTAGCTCCAAAGCTTCAAGAGACCTTCTGCCATATATTAAACATGTCTAAATACAAATCATTTTTTTGTTGTTTTTGCTAAGGCAAAGACAGTCTAATAGTGGCTTGATATAATTTCTAAGAAAATAATGAAAACTTAAAACTTAATATAAATTTAAAAAAAAAAATATTAATTATAGTTTAAAAAACTACTTTAGATCTATTAAAAATATAAAGCTCAATATTAATTAAATAATAATAAATAAATGACTTATTTTATTTTTAGCTTAAACACTTTATTATTAACATTTAGTATCTCATAATTACCTTCCTTTCCCTAATTTTACCCTTTTTCTTAATTGTTTATATTTTTGCAAAGCTTTTTTTAAATTTCTCGAATGAATTTTTTTTTCATCGAATGCATTTTTTCGATATTGCATAATATGATTTTTTTATAATTTTGTATTTTCTGCTTCATCATTATCATCATCGTTGTCTTCATCGTTGTCGGTTAAATTGCTCTTTGTTAAAAAGTTTTTAAAATTATGTGTGAATTTTACTATTAAGGAAAATATATACAAATATTTCGCTATTTTTTTTTGTTCATCTTAAAGACACAAGTCAGCTACTAAGTTAGTATGTCACCAAGTTAATGGTACAAAAAATAAAATTTAGAAAAAATAGTGATTTTCTTTTGATAACCTCAAGTTGGTATATTGAACGAAAAAGAAATATAAAAATAATCTTGTGTATGCTGCTTAAGTCTTTTGTTTTTTGCTTGTTTATTGTATAGAAATTAAACGTTTTAAAATTGATTTATAAAAAGTAAAACTATTTTCTTGTTGTTGCTAAATTGTACAAAAAGAAAAGAAGAAAAATATTCAATTGTTTATGCATAAAGAAAATAAAGTTTGTATCTTAAGTCTTTTGTTTATTTAAAATAGATTTGTGGGTAAAATAAATCAATTTATTATGCAATTAAATTGTAATTTCTCTAATAATATTATTGTTTTAAAGATTTTTTAGCTAAAATATATTATATTAAAAAAATATCTTCGGATTATATCATTTTGTGTCCAAATAAAAAATTGTTACAATTTAGATTTTAAAGTTAGTTGAATTTTAGCTAAATTCTAGTTCAGTTTTTGTTTAGTTCTATTTAAGTTATTTTAAAGTTCTAGTTCAGTTCAAGTTCAGTTCTAGTTTAGTTTTAGTTTAGTTCTATTTAAGTTATATTAAAGTTCTAGTTCAGGTTAAGTTCAGTTCAAGTTCAGTTCTAGTTCAGTTCTAGTTCAGTTCTGGTTCAGTTATAGTTCGATTCTAATTTAGTTCAAGTTATGTTGAAGTTCAGTTCAAGTTCAGTTCTAGTTTAGTTCTACTTCAGTTCTAGCTTGGTTTTATTTCAGTTCTACTTCAGTTGCTAGTACAGTTTCCAGTTCAGTTCATAGATCAGTTCTAGTGAAGTTCGTATTTTGGTTCAGATTTTAGTCGGGTATCTAATTAAGAATGTGATTCAAATTGTATTTCTGATTTCTATTCAGTTTCTAGTTAAATTTATCATTAATTAGCTAACACATTTTTGACCAGTCAGACAGCTCTTGAGACCTAAACATTGATTTGAAATTTTGAAAGAATAATTTTATTAGAAATAAATTATTTAAATTATTTCTTAAAAATTTTTCTGAACATAAAAACTAAGATATTATTATAACAATGATTTAGATATGTTTCGTTCACTTCAGCTGGATATAACATCTAATATTTATCACTCTAGCTGCCATATTATCCATTTGTTCGTCCGTCTGTCAGGCGGTCTTTAGAAAATATAATCATATGACTCCTATTCTGTTATAACAACATGAATGTGGTGTTGAAATATTTGTTGGTTTTAAGTTTTTTTTATTTTATTTTTTTCTTGTTCATTTATTTAATTACATTTTAATTTTTTTTGTTTTAAGTTAAAAAAAACATCTGTTGCTTTAGTAAACTGTAATCTAAACCGAGTTTAAAGTTATGAAAACAGAAGACAAAATAAAGAAAAAATTGCAACTTGCAAACACTGTTTAGACATGTCGTTTCAAATAAAGCCATAAAAATCGATAGCAAACACGCATCTCTTGTCAAAATGTTGCAGTCGTTGGTTGCTTTTGTTTGCTATTTAAACTTTTTGTTGCTGTTGTTGGTATTTTTTTTCTTAAGTTTTATTTTCTTCATTTTGGGGTTTTAATTCAATTGCTTTTGTCGGGGCTGTCGAAATGCAAGTTTGATGCTTTATGGGTTTTTATTTGGCCAACATTAAATGAACGAGCCATCTTTTAACAGAAATAGTAGCAGCAACAGCAGCATTAAGTAGTTAAATTTCAATTGCAGACAAAAACATTTTTGAAAAACTGGAGCAACATATATTGAAGCAATTGCAACAGAATTGTTATAATTTTTACTTTTAACAACTGGGTTTTGGATTTCTATATATTTAAGTATGTTTTTCTTTGTCGAATTAGATGAGGTAATAGATTTATAACGGATTTATAAAGAAATTTTGAATTAAAAGCCGCACCAATACTAACAAAGGTTGAGAGTATATAAAGGTTGTCATTTCAGGTGCAGCACTGAAAAAAAATGAATTGGAATACAGACAAGACTGAACTAGAATTGAATAAGAATAAAACTAGAACTGAGCAAGAACTGAAGTAGAACTAAACAAAAACTAAACTAAAATTAAAGTAGAACTGAACTGGAACTTAACTAGAACTGAACTAGAACTGAACTAGAACTGATTTGGAACTGAACAAGAAGTGAACTAGAACTAAACTAAAATTAAACTAGAACTGAACAAGAACTGAACTAGAACTAAACTAAAACTAAACTAAAATTAAAACTAGAACTGACATAGAACTGAACTATAACTTAATTAGAACTGAACTGGAACAGTGCAAAGAATTGAATAAGTTTTGAAGTTAGAAAGCCACAAACTGAGCTAAGAACTGAGTTAATTACTGAGTTGAAAACTATTCTTAGAACTCAACTGAACTAAAAAAAGAACTAATAACTAAGTTATGAATTTATATTAGGACTCAACTATGATATGAACTAAGAATTGAATAAAGAAATTAATTTAGAACTTAACTAATTACTGAACTAATAACTGAAATAAGAACTAAACTTTGTCCTGATCTAAAAACTTAACTAAAAACTTAACTAAGAAATTGAATTAGAACCAGAATATTAACTGGAATCTAGACATGAATCAGAACAGAATATTAGGTCAATATTAAAATCTAAACAAGAAACAGTATTGAAGTGTAAATGAAATCTTAGCTAGAATAATAAATCTGATCTAGAATTCTAGTTCTGATCTAAAATTTGAACTATAATCTGATCCTAAAATTAAATGTATCGGCATTTATTATTTATCTCATATTCGATATTGCCGAATATAGTATTATTTCCTCTTAAAATCACAATTATCTCTTAAATTGTAATAATTGTTAAAAGAATTCTTGTTGTTGTTGAAATTTTCTGAATACTTTTTTTTTAAGATTAAACGAAATTAGTAAATTGAAGAAATTTTTGTTAAAGCTCGTTCAAATATGTTTTAAGTTAAGTAATTTTGTATTTAAGTAGTTAAACGTGACTGCCCTATTTGAACTCTTTTTTTTCAGTAACAAAAACTATAAACAACGAAGACTTTTAATGACGTACAGCAAGTGCTAAAGATTTGTAGGTTTTTTATTCGATAATTTTCGTAGTTACAAGCAAAAGATATAATTTTGTAGGTTTTACAGAAAAAAACGACTTTGTTGAAAAGGAGAAATATGTGCCAAAATTTCATAATAAATTTTCATTAATAAAAGTTATACTTTTCTCACAAATAAGTACCCTTTTTAAGCAAAAGTACCTACGAACTTCAGTTTTAATGCACCTTCCTTTGTAGTGCAATTTAAAAGTAATTTAGTCTAAGTCCGACTATCTAACATCCTACACGACAATATTGGTTATAAATTATAGCTACAAAACATTAATGGACGATCCTCGTATAATTTGATTTTCTGATTTATGCTTACGTATGCATACCTTATGGTAACTCTAATATGTATGTAGAATTTATACATAGAAGTTATTACAAACCAACCCTCGCAAAATTTCGTACATCAATTTTTGCTTATATCTATCACAATTTGACCGATTACTTTTACAATACCAAAGAATATTTGAGATTTATACTCTTGTATGAGCTAAAAACCTTATTCTGGGAGGACTATGAGAGTTACTTGAAATATTGGATCGAATACGGTAAATATCAATAGGCTTCGACCTATTACGTGGACAGCCAGTCGGACGGACAGACAGACGGGCATCTTTAAATCGAATTTGACAGTAATTCTGAGTTACACGATATACTTAAAGGTGGGTGTAACACAGTGGTTTTTGTATCTTACATACATCAACACAAAACGACATTATCTCAGCCACCTTCGATGGTGTAGTGTATAAAAAGCCAACCAACCAATTTATATCTTTTTAACAATGCAACATCAAATTAGTGTTTTATAAACTTAAAATCATAAAAGTTTACAAATAAAAAACGCAAATCTCAAAAATGTTAAATATTACGTGATTATGACCAACAACCAAACAGTTAATATATTTTCCATAAAAATAGTGTTTTTTTGTCTGATTTAAACACTTCATAAATTTAATGTTTATTATGTTTAAATTGTTGTTTTTTCAAAAATAAAATAAATTTAAATATATTTTTTTCAACTATTTAGATTTATAATTTATTTGAATATTATTAAGAACAATCACGTTTAATTTTAAAACATTATAATAATTTTTTTTAACTAAATTTATTCTATAAACAAATCAAATATATATTTCAATTAAATTGATTTTAATGAGAGATAAACCCATTTTTTAATTAAGTTCTTTTAATAACAATAATTTTGATTAAATAGTTATTGATCTGTAATTATGTAACAAAGTTTTTAATTATTTTCTGAAACAGTGGGTAGATTGTGATCAAATTCTTAATAAGTTTGACAAAAATAACACTGATCTAATCTACTATTAGTTTTCTTTTGTTGGGACTGCACTAGTATATTGTATAGATTATTGATTAGGGTACTATATATAAGACATTTATATAGGCAGTTATATAGACAATTATATACACAATTGTATTTTAAACTGCTCTCCATATTATCAACTTAACCTAAAGTCAAATTATTCACTTGACAATATTTGTTAAATTACGAGAATCCCTATTGAACCTGTCATATATCATGTGTTTGATTCGCAGTTATTAGGGCACTGCAGATATCGGAGGCCAGTCATTATAGTAGTATAGTTATGCCCTAATAACTGCGAATCAAACACTTGATATATGACTGGTTCAATTGAAATTCCTTCACATGAATTTAAAATCAACTAAAACAGAGAGAGAGATAGAGAGAGATAGAGAATCTGACCTTAAACTTTAAACATAATTTTGAACTTAAATCGAAACAGTTTCAAACCAAATTTAACTACAATTTAGAGAAGAATCTAACTATAATTTAAACCAGAATCTGAAATAAATTTTGACTTGGAATCACAATCTGAACTAGAACATTTCAAGTAGAATTTTTAGCAGAATTTTCAATTGAATCTTCAACCAGTTTTATAGTTTTGATTGTAATCAAAACTATTATAACTGGAACTCTGAATAAAATTCAGAATACATCTTTACATCTGATCTAAAATTTTAACAAGAATTTGAACCAGAATCTAAACTACAAAATGAGGAACTAGAATCTAAAATAGAATGTTTAATGGATCCTGTCTTAATATGTGAAGTAGAAATTAAAGCGGAATTTTAATTGGAGTGTAATACAATTCGATTATAATATGAATAAAAATATCTACAGGAACTAAATGGGAAATTTGATTCTAATGGGAACTAAAAGAATTTAAATCAAAACTTGGAACAAAATCTGAAATTGAATGAATATTTTGAATCATATCTGAACCACAATCTGAACAAGAATTTTAACTAAACTCCTACCAGTATCTGAAATGGAATTTGTGTTAGATGGACAAATATTTAAAGAACAATCTGAGGATCTGAACTAGGATCGTAATGATGATATGAACTAAAATCTGAAGCTAAAATTTGAAAAAGAATTTTAACTAAACTCCTACCAGTATCTGAAATGGAATTTGTGTTAGATGGAAACTGAGTATCTTGGTCCATATTATCGTAATAATAATATGAACCAAATTCTGAAATTGACTCTAAACAACAATCTTAAAGAGAAACTAAACTAGATTTGTGGTGGAATATTAATCAGAATCTGAATTAAATTATTTAAATTATAAAAAAATTGATATTTAATCTGAATTAAATTAAATCTGAATTAAATTGATATTTAGTCTGAATCTAGATTCGAATTTAAATAAAATTCTGACTTTGAATCTATAAAGGAATTTGAGAAGGATTTTAAACACGATTGAGAGTCTTAATTGAGATCTGAACTGGATTCATAATTTGAATTAATTAGTTGAACAGAATATTTACTAGATTAATTTTAACTCTAAATTAAAAGTATAGTTGATCTGAACCAGAATTTCAACTGGTATTTAAACTGGAAATGTTACAACTATTTGAAACCATCATTTGAATCAGGATCTAATCAGACTGAATTAGTTTTTGTAATAGAACCTATAATCTGAATTTCAGGATTAGAACTGGGAACAAAACTGGCAACTGATCTGATATCTCAACTTAAATATAGAATTTGAACTTTAATCTGATAAAACAGTTTCCAACAGTCTAAAATAGAATCTTAATTTAATAAGAAATTGGATCGTAATTTGTAGTGCTACTTGAATTTGTGTCTGAACTAAAATTCGAATCAGATTAGACTGCATTTGAAAATAAAATATATTATAATCTATTGATTAAATTGTCTTCCTAACTATGATTTGAACTATGAACTCGGATCTGAATGAATTGAATCGAATCTAAAAAGGTAACTATAATTGAATGCAAATTTATTCTTATCTGCCTTCATTAAAAACAAATTTAAAAAAAACCCAACCTGAAATTACTTCACTTTTGCCAATGGTGTATTGAAAGAAGGATCAAAGTTCTTTACTGGTATTCCCCCAAATGTTTGGCAATATTTCTAATAAACAATATATGAAGTCATCAATAATTCGCCTTTCTCTCAAAATAAATAAATGTATTATATAATTTTTAAATTCTTTTCATATTTAAATGATTTTCAATAATAAATTGATTTTGGGTTTTTTTGAAACATAAAAAGAATGAAATAACAAAAATTTTGATTCTATTAAATGTCAATTAGCTTTTTTTTTATTCATAAATTCTCGTATATTGATTTTATGCAAATTATGCGAAAGAAACAGTTATTTCGATGTTTCAAATTAAAATAAAATGACTATGATTATGAACTTAGATTGATGTTGATGGGGAGGGAGGAGGGGATTTAAACAGGCGTTGGTTTTCAGATACGAAATTAGATATTTTTAAAATGATTTAATTGTGAAAATTATATAGATATTATTCTAACGAAAGTATTTAGGAACTTTTTTTAATTTTGGGAATTTCCTTATTTCAAGCTTTTGATGTATTAAATCAGATAATTTGATTAATATATATATCTCTATATCTCTCCATTTTCTACATTTGTCTAAATAAATATTATGACACATAATTCTAATCGCATACAAGTCCGACAACAACATTAATTTATTTCATTTAAATTATTTGTTTAATTAAATAAAATAAAAATAAGTAAGAATGCTATACTCGGCTATGCCATATCTTTAATACCCTACACCACAAATGCCTAAACGCACATACAAACTCACAAAACCCATACAATATACATACATTCACAAATGCATAAAATATGTGAATGTATTCCTTATATAAAAGAAGAAACCTTAATTAGTCATAAATTTACTTATATTTTTGGCTATAACTTTTTCCTACTGAACCGATTTTGATGATTTTTGGAATAGTAAAGAGGTTCTCGTAATTTATTTTAATTAATTTTATTATAATTTGTCAATTTATTTTTGATAATTCTACGAAAGTGCTTCGCTTTAATTTTGAGGTTTATTCAGATATCGGTCTATATCTCTTAACATACTAAACTGATATTGCTGGTTTCAAGGAGGAACTTCTATAGGACTATAATAAATATTCAGGACAAATTTCATTTAGCTCTATCATTTATTGCGGAAGTAAGTGGGCCAACAATAGACAAACAGACCGACAGAAGGACATATCTAAATCGTTTCAGATTTTGATGTGATGCAAGAATATGTATACATTATGGGGTGTTCGATGATTCCTTCTTAGCGTGACGCACGGAATGACAAAGTTATTATACTCTCTTCTCTTGAAATGAGTAATAAAATTAGTTGCATTCTTGGCCATAACTTCTTTTCTACTGAACCGATTTTGATAACTTTTGGAATGATAATGAAGCAAATATAGTTTAATATTAAAGAAATAAAGATATCGAATAAATATACTGAAACGATTTTGTTGGTTTTAAATAGGAAACTCCTCAGACCTAAAACAAATACCCAGATCATTACACTGAGCTCTGTCAATTTTAGTGAATGTGAACATGTCCACAACAGACGGCCATTATGGCTTCTGAGATGATTCCTTATTAGCGTTACATACGGAATGATAAAGTTACTATACTCTCTTCACTACTTGTGGTGGTGAAGGGTATAATAAATTAATTTTTAAAATAAAATTCTTATAAAACAATCAAGCTTTCTTTCAATTGCCTTCTCCAAGGTCATTGTATTATAACTCTTATTATTGTTCATGTTATTGTTATTGTTCCAGGTTGTTTAACTTTCATAAATATTCTAGATCTAGGATTTGGATTTTGTTCCGGTTTTTTTTTCTTCTATAAAATAAGATTTTAGTCTTTTTTTCTAATATTTTCTCTTTTTCTGCATAAATTTAGCAAAAGAATAAGAATTCTTTACAAACGTGATTTTGTAAGAACAAAAACATTATAAGAATGAAAATAATTAAATTAATTTATTATTTTATTAGATTGAACACCAAAGCAATTTAACTGATCAATGGTATTGTAAAGCTTAAGCAAAAAAAAAAAAAGCTAAAATATTGTAAAAATTATATAAAAATATGCATGTTCAAGGTTGTGAACTGGTTACTAACAATCCGTTGACCGACTATACTCGTACGATTTAAAGTCTTTGGGAATTGATTTGTTTTAGTTTAGTTTTAATTTTTTTTAATAATATTTAATACAGAGTAAATAAATTGTAATGAATATTTATTGGAAATATGGAACGAATTTAATGCACTTTAAAGAATACAAACTAAAATAAGCTTGAAACAAAATTGGATTGGAGTTGCAACTAAAATTAGGATTTAATTCTAAATCAGAACCTGAGCTGGAATCTTAATAGGAATCAAAATTCAAATCTGAGTAGAACATAAACTACAAACAACCCATAGTCCGAACCTTGATTAAGGTCCAGATTCTAAACTGAAATCTGAATTATATTATGACTTTGTTTTGAACCAAAATCTTAAAAAGATTCTAAATCAAAATATTGATTAGAAAAAAAAAACTAGAATTCAAACCAGAATCTGAACTAAAATTGGACCGGATGTGAAACTAGAAAAGTCGAATCATTATTCAGAATCTAAATTAGAATCAATACTAAAATTTTAAAATAGAATCTGAACTAAAATCTACGGTAGAAAGAAAATTAGCGGAACTAGATTCTGAACTAAAATCTAATGCAGAATCTGAGCTAAAATCTTTAACAGAATCAAAACTAGAATCTAGAAACAAAATTCAACTGGATTTCCTACTAAAATCATAACTTGATTTTGAACGGCAATCTGAGCCTGAATCTAAACTGGAATAAAAAATAGAATTTAGACTTGATTTTGAATTTAAGTTTAGATTAAGGTCGAAACTAGAATCTGTTAAATTTTAACTAAATCTTAATGTAAAATTTAACTCGAATTTGAATTAGAATTCAGAATGGAACTTGGACAAGAATCTAAATTATATTATAAACCATACATGTAATCGGAATAAAGTTCTGAACCAGATTCAGAATCTAAAAACAGGGACTAGAATCAAAACTGAAATATAGAGTCATGTTTAAACTAGAATCTGAACTGTAATTAAAACTAGGATTTGCAATTGATTCTAAACAGTAGTCAGAACTAGAATAAATAATTGAATTTGCAATTGATTGTGAACTAGAACCATGATCACAATCGAAAGAAGAGCTAAAGTCGAATATGAACTAAACTCTTAAACGAAAACTTATTAATAATCTAAATATGAGTCTGAATTAAAGTCTAGAATTTGGGCTAGAATCTGTCTTATAATGGAAACTCTACTCCACAAAAATCTGGACTAGAATCTGAACAAAAATGTGAATTAGATAGTAAAGTAAAACTGAAACAAGAATGTGATATATAATCGGTACTTAATACGATAATCAAAACCAGATCCCTATCTATAATCTGGACCAAATTTTGGACTAGAATATGAACGAGAACTGAGCGAGGAGAGAATGTTGACTTCAATTTGGACAAAATTCAGAATTAATTTTTAAAATAAATCTAAAGTTGAAACTTAATTTTATCTGAAATGGATTCAAACTGAAATAAAATCTGAAATAGGAGGTGAATGAGACTCTGAGTTAGAATCTAAACTAGAATTTCAATTGTAAACTCAATTAAATTATGAATTGGAAAATGAGATAGACTCTGAAATAGTTACAATAACACAATCTGAGGAATAATTTTAACTAGAATCTAATTAGTAGTAGAATAGAGTAGAATATTTGAAATCGGAAATGGAAATTTAACTTTAGAGTCTCAACTGGAAGCTGATTCAGAATTTGATTTAAATTCGGAATTCAAATCTGGTTTGCTGTCCGGTCCAGAATCTGTACAAATAATTAGACCAAGATTTGAACTAGAATCGGATTAAGAGTCTTAACTATAAATTCATGAAAATAATAAAAGGAATTTCGTTTAGAATCTGATCTAGAATTTCACTTAGAATCTAATGAACGTTATTCATTAAGTAGTTAGAAACCTTGTTGTCCACCTTAATATACCGATTTTTTGTTGTTCCTTTTTTAGAAATAATTTGTATTATTTATTATATTTTTTTTTTTTTTTTTTGCACAAAACAAAGAACTTGTTAATATTATTATGTGAATTATTTTGATTATTATTATTATTACGGATATGATTAGTCAGTTTTGTACTTAATTTTAGTGTTCAACTAGTTGATTAGTTTATATTACAGTATGATTTTCATAAATTATTTAAAAAAGCCTTTAAACTAATTATAGAGTAATTACATAAAATTATAATAAAATAAACAAAAATTAAAATTAAATCAACAACTTGTAGGAATGTTAAAATAGAAAAAGAATTATAAATAAATTTATAATAATTTTAATAATATTTTAAGACTTGTTTTGCTTAATTTTTATTTCAATACCCTCCATAAGACAAATGGTGAAGAGGGTATATTATCTTTGTCATTCCATGTGTAACCCCATAATCAGTATATATTCTTGCATCAATCGAAATCTGAGTCGATTTAGCTATGTCCCTCTGTCTGTCTGTCTGTTCGTCAGTTGTTGGCAGGTTTACATCCACAATACTTGACAGAGCTCAATAATTACGCTTTAGTATATGCTAAAGTTTTCTATTTAAAAGCAGCAAAATCGATTTAGTAGATTAAAAGTTATAGACCGAAATCTGAGGCAACCTATAAGTTCAAATGAAAAAAATTTCGTACAATTGTCAATTATAAATCGACATATTATAATGAAATTTTGCCATACTATGTGTACTTTATTACCATTCTAAAGATTATCAAAATCGGCTCAGTAGAAAAAGAGTTATAGTCAAAAATATAACTAATTTAATGACTCATTAAATGTTCCTTGTTTTATCAATGAAAAACTATATTCGTTTAAGAGTGTGCGTGTGAATGTGTATGTACGATACATAACGTTTTAATTCACATGCATTTATGGTGAAGGGTATTGAAGGTTCGGCATAGCAGAATTATTTGTTTTTAATCTTGTTTGCCAGAGATCACAAATTTTATTCTTTTTGTGTACACATTTCTTTAATGAATGCGGATATTTAATTTTCCTTCTTTCTTAAGTTAATAAATTTTAATCTAAGACTTCTAAGAAAATCAGATCATATGAATTCTATTGTTAAATCTAAACATTTATACTTTGTAAACATAGCAAAAACAACAACATTAGAGTGAATGAGAGTTTTTAGGATTTTTTTTTTGCGTTTATGATACGTGAGAAAACAAGTTTGTTGCTTAAGTCTTTCGTTTTCTACTACTACTAATTGTTTTATCTAACAGACATTTATTGTGCACGTAACAAGTTCTTAAGGAAATACCACAAATTTAATACAAAACTAAACTAAATAAATTTTAGAATGTTTCATCTTAAGATCACAATATAAAGTTTATTTTTTTACATAAAAATTTATTTATTAAAAATAAAAAGTAAAAACAATGAATTATGTCATAATCATGAACAGAAATATGACATTAAATGCAATTCATTCTAGTTTCACCTTTCAAAAAATTTGCACTTAATTAATTTCCATAAAAAAACTTGTTTCTTGCAATTTTGGTAAAAATACTTTTATTCAAAATGGGTTAATAAAACTAAAAAAAAACTTTGTATTATTTAGGTTACGTCCTTATGCATCATTGCAAAATTGACATAATGCTCTTTTATGTTAATTTTACTGCATTTACATAAACTTGCCCTTAGTTACTGGACTCATCCATCAAAAAAAAACTTGTAACAAAAAAGGTTTCATATGATTTAAATCTTATTACTTTTTGTTTTCTTGTTTATGATGCATATAACTTTAATTTCAGTTTGCAATTAAAAGTAACATTAATTGATACTTAACTAAAGCGTAAATCCATATTAAAAACATTAACTTAAAATAATATTATATGCCATTTAAAAATGCCCAAATAAACAATAAGATCAAGGGAAAGACCAATGATTTTGATTTGGACATAAATGTCATAAGTTATGACATTACAAGGTCGTTTCATTATTTGATATATGTATAATTGGCGGCTTATATGTTTTATGGGAAATAAGAAAACTGTAAAGGAGATTGTAATCTGGATATTTTTTGGTCGATGGTGAGATCAATAAAATTTGGTTAAATATTGAATGCTAAGTCAAGGTTGATTTGTTGGCGTTGAAAAGTAGTTAGCAAAATGAGAAAATGTGCAAAAGCACAATCAAGATTAAGAGAGCAGATATTAACTAAAGTTCAAGATTCAAATAGGGGTTTTTGTCCATATAATTGTTCAGGCTGTATCCAAGTTTTCGGTTCATATTTCAGTTCAGCTTTTACCTCAGAATCTTATTCAGATTATCTAGATGCCAATGCATATTTTCAGTTAGATTCCATCACAGACTCTAAGTCAGATTTGTGTTCATATTTTTTTTAAGTTTCTAGTTTGGGTGTCATCCTAGATTCCTGACTCCTGTTTAGATTATTGTGCAGGTTAGAGTTTAGATAATTTTTTAGAATTGAAGTCAAACTCTATAACACATTAGGTTCCATCGACAGTTCATCTTGTAGCTCAGATTCTAGTGCAAATCTAATCTAATTTGCACTTTAGTTGAGGTTCCAACCTGATTAACTTCTAGATCAGATTCCAGTTTAAATAATTTTGCGGATTATTGTTTAGATTGTGGTTTCAGAAGACTTCCGATTTTGCTTTTGATTCCATTTTTGATTGAAGTTCATATTATAATTCTGAATTCATGATATATTCTACTTTAAATTCCATTATATTTTATGTCAGTTTCCTTATCACATTCTAGCAAAATCCTAGTTCAGTTTTCAGGAGAGATTCCAGATCAGCTTCTTGTTGAGATTCCAAAACCTATAAAATATTACTGTTCTAACTTTAATGCATAAAATCTTATATTTTCAGATCCTAACTAAGGCTCTTGTTAAGTTTTAGAGTTTTTCAGATACAAAATTAGATTATGGCTTAGACTTGGATAAGATAATAATTCAGATTCAAGATCGGAATCTAATTAAGATTCGAGTTTTGATTCCAGTGCAAATTCTTGTTAAAATTACAGTTTAAATTCCAGTCTAAATTAGAGTTTGAATTATAGTTTATATTCTATTTTAGTTCAGTTCGATTTCTAATTTAGTAGTTCAGTATCTTGTCCAGGTTGCTTTACAAATTTTAATTTCTATTGAAGTTCAGATTCCAGTTCTGACTCTAAAATTAAGTTCGGATTCTTGTTCAGATTCGAGTTCACTTTCTAATTCAGATTTTAGTTCAAATATGAAATCAAATTCTGATTTGGATTCTTCTTGATATTATGGTTCAAATTACGGTTCAGATTTAAGTTTATAATAAATTTTAGATTCTAATTCAGATTGTTGCTTTAATTTTAGCAAAAATTTTCTAGTTCTGAATGTGGTTATACTACGGATTATATTCTATTGCAAGGCAAAGTTATGATTCCAATTAATTTTTTGATTAATGTTATAGTTTATATTCTTGTTCGGATTCTGATTTAATTTACGGTTCAGATTTTTTCTCTTTCTGCATCTTACTTTTTCAGATTGTAGTTCTATTTTCCATATCAGTATCTAGTTCTAGTCCTAACTCTACTAAGTACTATTTCTAGTTCAAATTTAAACCAATTCGGTTTCCGATTCACCTTCTTATTTTGATTCCAGTTCGGGTTTTATATCAGGTTCCAATTAAAATTCTGGTTTACATTTTAGTTCAAATTCTAATTTAGATACTTATTCAAGATCTAATTGAAATGCTATATCGGAGTCTATTTTCGATTCTAGTTTTCATACCATGTTGCTATTTCAGGTTCTTGTCTCTGTTATGCAAGCCTCATAGCAGGCTCCAAAATTTTAATTTATCGCCATTTAATGGTATTTTTCAAGGTCATTTAAACATTTAAAATTAAAGATCAAAAGTTCTTCATTGAAGTTATTAAAGCAAAAATAATAAAATTTAACAAGACTTAATTCTTTCTATTGTCTATAAAGCGACGAAATTTTTGACCCAAATTTTTATTATAGTTAAAAATTAGTTTCTATATTTTTCCAAAAACATAACAAGCGATTTTCGTGTTTTAACCGTCTTTTAGACATTTGTCATTTAACTTTGGTTTGCTTGCAAATTCTTTTAAAGAAACTTTTCAACATTTTGTCGTGTTTTTCGACAAAAAACCACCATAAAGAAAATTAAAATAATAAAAAGACAAAAATACCAAAAAAAAAAACCTTCAAATACATTTTATGGTTTAAATATGAGTTATAGTTTAATGCTAATTTACTTTTTATTACATTTAATTTGTTTAAATTTTCAACAATATAATTGCTGAATTTATTTTATTTCATTTATTTTTTTGGACTTAACGTCTTTTTGTCTTCAATTGTTGTCTTTTTCTTTATTATCAACCAAAAAAGGTCACTTTTAATCTGAGCAATTATTGGCAAATTATAGCATGAGAAAGACCAAAAATTGTATTTAATGAAATGCACAAGACCTCTTTAGACTATGAAGAGGGTGTAAAAATTGGCGCCTAAATGGACGCTTTTAATTTGAATCAACAAAAATTGTGATTTTAAGTTTAAGAAGAGTGTAAAACTAAAAACAAAGAGCTTATTGTGGGTGTTTAATTGCTAAAAAGACAAATAAATTAAAAATTATTTAAACATAATGTAGGAGAGTTATAAATAGAAAAGCAGAAGTTTGTGGGAACTGAGATTAATTTTTCAAGAATTTTTACTAAATATTAAATCTGCTAATTCACCGCAGACCACGATTTTCACTAAGAGCGAAACTTAAACAAAAATCACACATTTTTACTAAAATCACATGCACAATATTTAAATTTATTAGAAGATTTTTTTCAGATACCATTTCAGCTCAGTTTATAGTTCAAATTCTAGTTCAGCTTTAATTTCTTATTTTAGTTCACATTCAAGTTTAGATTCTAGTTCAGAAATAGTTCAGAAACTAGTTCAAATTCTATTTTAGTTCAGTTTCTGATTCATTTTCACTAAAAATTCACATTTTCACTTAAAATCCACATTTTCACTAAAAATTCACATTTTCACTAAAAATTCACATTTTCACTAAAAATTCACATTTTCACTAAAAATTCACATTTTCACTAAAAAATGAAATTTTCACTAAAAACTCACATTTTCACTAAAATTTCACATTTTCACTAAAAATTGACATTTTCACTAAAATTTCACATTTTCACTAAAAATTGACATTTTCACTAAAAATTCACATTTTCACTAAAAATTCACATTTTCACTAAAAATTCACATTTTCACTAAAAATTCACATTTTCACTAAAAATTCACATTTTCACTAAAAATTCACATTTTCACTAAAAATTCACATTTTCACTAAAAATTCACATTTTCACTAAAAATTCACATTTTCACTAAAAATTCACATTTTCACTAAAAATTCACATTTTCACTAAAAATTCACATTTTCACTAAAAATTCACATTTTCACTAAAAATTCACATTTTCACTAAAAATTCACATTTTCACTAAAAATTCACATTTTCACTAAAAATTCACATTTTCACTAAAAATTCACATTTTCACTAAAAATTCACATTTTCACTAAAAATTCACATTTTCACTAAAAATTCACATTTTCACTAAAAATTCACATTTTCACTAAAAATTCACATTTTCACTAAAAATTCACATTTTCACTAAAAATTCACATTTTCACTAAAAATTCACATTTTCACTAAAAATTCACATTTTCACTAAAAATTCACATTTTCACTAAAAATTCACATTTTCACTAAAAATTCACATTTTCACTAAAAATTCACATTTTCACTAAAAATTCACATTTTCACTAAAAATTCACATTTTTACTAAAAATTCACATTTTCACTAAAAATTCACATTTTCATTAAAAATTCACATTTTCATTAAAAATTCACATTTTCACTTAAAATCCACATTTTCACTAAAAATTCAAATTTTAACTAAAAATTCACATTTCACTAAAAAACCACATTTTCTCTAAAAATTCACATTTTCACTAAAAATTCACATTTTCCCTAAAAATTTACATTTTCACTTCAAATTCACATTTTCACTAAAAATTCTAATTTTCACTAAAAATTCTAATTTTCACTAAAAATTCACATTTACACTCAAACTTCACATTTTCACGAAAAATTTAAGTTTTTACTAAAAATTCACATTTTCACCAAAAATTAAAATTTTTCATTTTCACTAAAAATTTAAATTCTTCATTTTCACTAAAATTTCACACTAAACATTCAAATATTCACTAAAAATTCATATTTTTCCTTAAACTCTTTTGCTAAAACTTCACACCCAAAATTCACAATTCACCCTAAATTCACAATTTCTCTAAAAAATCACAGTTTTTTTTTTTACTTTTTTACTAAATATTTAGGTTTTGCATTAAAAGTCATTATTTTAAAAATTTTTCGATTTATTAAATTTTTTATTTGTTATCTATTTATTTACTTATTTTATTTTTTTGCTTTCTTTGATTCATCTTTGATTGTTTTTCTCTTTCAACTTGACATAATTTTGAAGGTTATTAAACTCTTTAACCACTGACCGTATTAAATATTTATTTTCGGTTTGTGGCAAATATTTTTTCCCTAGAAAAACGAAATTAAAAAAATATGTTGGGGCGTTGAGTTTGTGTTTATGTTTTGATTTTATTACTTGGGGTCAAGTTCATCTCAAACCAAAAATTATTTACAAAACATCTTAACAATTTTATGGTCATAATTTTATTACAATTGTAAAAAATTTTAGTTGAATGTTAACAACATTTAATTTCAGAGTTACTAAAGGTTATTAGTGTGAGGTCATTAAAACAACAGAAACATTTGTGTTGAAAAGTTAGGATGAGCATGAAGTCTGAAGTAGAGACGGACATGGGCTTTTGGTTAACATAAATAACGTGGAAAATTTTTCTTGTTTTCTTGTTAAAAAAGTTTGTCTCTTAAGTCTTTTGTTTTGACATTGCACATGAATGAAAATGAAGGACTTAATTATAGTTTTATAATAATTATTATTTTTTTGAAATGAAATTATAAATAATGTGTATTTTAATTTTGTTCTTAGAATAATAGAAATTAAAGTAATTATTTTTGTCTTTTTCTAATTCCAGGTAAGTTTGTTTTTGAAAAATTCTGGGAATTTTTGTAAGTATAAAAAAATTTGTGAGCTGTTGTAAATTATAGTCTAAATATTAGAAGATAATTTGTATTCAACATTACAGCGCTGTAAGTATAGCGCCCTTGACCTTTATCTATAAAAAACTGGTTTTAATTATTAAACACTCCCTGTTGTATCTTTTTTAAAGGGCACTAAATCAAGGACACGTGTTAATACCTCTAAAGAAATGTCACATTATGCATTTTAATTATTTTGTTATCTATAAGACAAACTAATTAGATCTTTCACTTCAATTGCCATTTAAGCTTTAATCTAAAAATTATGCAAAACCAGAAATCGCTTGACCATATAAAGGCCCAACCCGTTTTAAGACACATGTTTATGACCAACTAAACTACATTTAATTACAAATGAAATATTCCACTTTTTTTTACTTCCCACTCAACCAAAACAAATTAATAACAGCTGTTATAACTAAAAATGGCTTAAAAATGTCAGCAAAAACAAGAGTTTTTAATTAAAAATAAACTAAAATTTTTACAAATAAATATCATGACATAAATATTTGATGAATTACAACTAAAACACAAAAATAATATAAATCTAAAAAAATGGTCAATTGTTTAGCAAAAACAGTATGTGTCTTAAGTCTTTTGTTTTTTTTTTTTCTTTACGAGAAGAATTTCATTTCATTATCGTTTTCTTAAGAAAAATATTATCTTGCGAAGGAATTTTTCCTGTTTAATTGAAAATTTCTTCACAAGTTCATGGCTTAAATATCATTTAATTAGATTTTAAAAAATTATATCATTTCAATTATAAATTAATATTTGAAATATTTTTTCAGTAATTTTTTTTTTTTTTTCATTTTATGTCTATTTTGCAGCTAAGAAATATTTGTTAATGATTGTTTTTGAAATTTCCTGTAAAATGATTTTAATTAATAAATATAAAATACAAATTTACTCACATCTTTAAAAATTTATTCAAGTTTGTTAACTAAACCATGAAATAATTTAAGAAATCAAGTGAAATAATTTTTGAAGTTTTGCTCAAATGCTTAATTTGGTCATCTATTTATGTGAGTCAATATGTGAAGATAACAGTCAGATTTAAAAAATTGTTAAGGGTTATAGGGTTATGTAATTAAAAACCAATTTCTGTTTTGTAGCTTATAGAAGGATACGGCGTCACTCAGTGTTTCTTAATTTAATGATGTTGGAAATAATTATGTAACTTTGGAGCCATCAATGATATCTTAACGAAAATTCACAATGTTGGAAACGAGAAGCCAAGGACATATTCGATGACCCTCTAAATTTGATTTCCACGGTTGTGTTTAAATTTGTTTGGAGGTGTACAGACTTGGTCAGGGACATATTCGATGACCCTCTAAATTTGATCATCACAGTTGTGTTTAAATTAGTTTGGAGGTGTACAGACTTGGTCAGGGACATATTCGATGACGCTCCAAATTTGGTCAATTTATTAAAAGTCAATTTATAAAAAGTGGCTT
The DNA here is from genome assembly GCA_004302925.2 of Cochliomyia hominivorax. Classification (NCBI taxonomy): domain Eukaryota; kingdom Metazoa; phylum Arthropoda; class Insecta; order Diptera; family Calliphoridae; genus Cochliomyia; species Cochliomyia hominivorax. Next base: position 90,755,311 of record PYHX02000158.1, on the reverse strand, counting down.
CTACTGGGATATTGTAAAACAAGAACATTTATTTAAGTTCATTAAAATGGTCTTAAGATCCTTTAGCAAATGACTCAGAATCAATTTTGGTCAATTCAACGATTTCCATATGTTCCATATGCTTTATAGAATGCAATTTGAGAACTGAGTAGAAATTTAACAGAGATAATTTTTTAGACCAAAGGTGAAGGATATTTAAATGCGTTTGCGCCAAATATTAACGAGAATCATTAAATTATTTCCTATGGTCATGAATTCAAATTATACAAGGGCTGATCCATAATTGTGCATATGTTGTAGGATACAATAAAGTCGATATTAACCGAATATTACACTCACACTTGTTTCTTTATTTAGTTTTGTATTGAGAGAAAGGAGAGAGAAAATGATTTTAAATCATATGTAATGTTGCCAATTTGGAGATTTTCCCGCTAATATAAAACATTTTAAAGGTCTCATGGCGGAAAAAGTAAATTTTAGAGATGAGCAGAAATTTTAGCGATTTGCAGGTTAAAGAATTTAGCACATAGAATTTAGCATGGTAATTGAATACCAAAAAATGAGAGAGAGCTACATTCGGCTTCAATTCTCTACACCACAAATGCATGTGAACTTACATAACACACTCACAAACATATACAATATATAAAAGTATTTCTTAAGTATAATCTAGATACACTTAATGGATAATAAAATTAGTTATATTTTTGGTTATTACTTGTTTCTACTGAACCGATTTTGATATTTTTTGGAATGTTAATTAAATATATTTTATCCTAATTTTTCGATTTATAAATAAAAAAAATTATGAATAGTCTTTCCTTGAATAAAGAGGTTGTCTCAGATATTAGTCTATATCTCTTTTATATACTGGACCGATTTTGTTTTTTGCTTTAAATAGAAAATTCTCAGGACCATATCGTGGATGAAAGCGTGCCAACAACAGACAGACAAACAGACGAACATAACTAAATCCACTCAGATTTTATTTTGATGCATTACACATGGAATGACATTTGTGGTGGTGTTGGATGGTATAATAATACTACAACAAGTTTCATAGTAGAGCAGTCTCTTCTTAAACCTGTTACTTTTGATTGGCTAGTTGGATTAACGTTAATGAAACCATATTGGTACATGGACGATGCTATGGGATTCCAAAAACCAATATCTAAGACTTCAAAATTGTTAAACATACACTACTCATTCCATTCATCAGATCAAAAGTTACGGTTGTATTTCCAATAAAATCGAATCTTCATTGGTTGCGGATTTTTGTTTCTGCTAAGTTGATGATAATTGTTAGAAAAAGAAATTGGCAACACTGTTCATATGTTGTTGTACAGAGAGGTAGAAGATGATGATCTCTCATAAATTATTAAGGTTTTTCTCCTAAAATTTTACAGTTAAGAGGGAAAAGGGAAAATAGGTTTAATTTATACAATATTGTTCTCACTTTTATTCTATTTATATGCTCGAAGAGAGAGAGAGATAGAAGAAATGTCATTAGGGTATTTTCCTTATAATCTCCTACCCTTCTCTCTGCGAATTTTCCTCTCTTTTACGCTTATTCGTTTGGTTAGAAACCAGTCCTGTATTTTCTCTTATTGATAAGTTTATCATTTTTTAAATAAATAAAAGTCATTTGTATTTTTTATATTTTTTTAAATATTTTATTTTTATTTAATTTTTTTGTCATCATTTTTAAAAACATTGGTTCACTTAATAAACTTATTTACAATTTTTTATAATAAAAAAAAATTATATATTTTATAATAACATAAGAAAAAAATTAATTAATTTATACACAAAAATATACAAAACAATTAAAGAATTTCCTGCAAGAAATAAAAAAATTAATTAAACTTTCTTAAATTGGGCAACGGAAAATAAATAAGAAAAGAAAACTTAAAAGAAAATAAATAAGATGATAATAAAAAAATAATAATTTTTAAATAAAATTATTAAAAAAAATTATTCAAATTTTTTTAAAAAACAATAAAGAAAATATTATAACCAAAAATTTTGCAACAACAAATTTGCTAAACTTCCTTTTGAAAAAAAAAATATTCACAAATTCAACCAGTTTATCACAATATTTGTGGGTTTTCTAGAGAAAAAGGAAGATATTCAAATGATGTCAATTAAAAGTTTTATAAACTAAAAGATCAACTAATTAATTTTATAATAAAGAAAATATTATAAAAACTTAGTTTTAAATATTTATAAAAAAATTAAGGAAATAATATTTCTCTTTTTTTGTTAAGAATTTAAGCTTTTTTTAGATTTAAATATAAAACTTAAAATCTAAGTGAGTGGCAGTGTTGCTAATAATGCTTTTCTAAACAATTTCCGTTTCCGGCCATAAAGAGAAGCTTTTGCAAAATTAATTTTCTTAAATCTCGCAGAAAATAGATCAGCGTACCTAGTGGCAAAGTTTCCTTCTTTTTGGAAAAAGAATAAATTTTTTCACACAATGGAAAATTTATAAAAGTGGGGGGATCATAAAGGGGTATAGGCAAAGATAGTTAAGGGGGGTTAAGGTTAAAATAATTATAACTAGTTTTTGTTGTTGTTATGTTAAAAATTTTGTTGTCTTCGCGTAACAAAACAACAGAAATAATAAAAATAAGAAATCATTTACATTTTGTTTCTATTTGGGATTTTTGTTTAAAGATGAAATGAAGTCTAATTTCGGGGTCATTGAAAAAGACTTATTTCTTTTTGTGGTAACCATGACCATCGGAAATAACGGTGGCACCATGACCACTAGATGAGAAGCCATAACCACTGGAGGAGAAACCATGACCGCCATAACCGCCATAACCGCCATGACCCACGGCAACGGCAGCAGGAGCAACAACGGCGGCACCGTGTTGTACTACCGAATGGCCGGCAACAACGGGTACACCTACGGGTACGGGCACAGGCTTCTCAACAGTGACGGGCACATGTTTGGTAACTGGTACAGGGACGGGACGATCGACAGGAACCTTAACTGGATAGGGTACAGGACGGTCAACAGCATAAGGTACAGGCTTTTCAACGGTGTAGGGTTGAGGTACAGCCACTGGTACCTTAACGGGATAAGGACGATCGACTGGTACTGGATAGGGACGATCAACACGTACGGGTACCTGTACGGGAACTTTTCTTTCAACAACAACTGGGTAGGGTTTCTCTACAGGGACGGGGTATGGTTTGGGTACAGCAACTGGTACTGGACGATCGACTGGCACATGAACGGGTACTTGAACATGTTTAACAACTTCATAGGGTTGAGGTACGGGTACTGGAACTTTAACTGGAACTTGAACATGCTTAACAACTTCGTAGGGTTGAGGTACTGGTACTTTGACAGGAACTTGAACATGCTTGACAACTTCATAGGGTTGAGGTACGGGCACTTTAACGGGATATGGACGATCCACGGGCACATGTACGGGAACTTCCACTTTCTTAATCACCTCATAGGGTTGTGGTACATGGACGGGTACTTTCACGTATTCCTTAACGGGGACAGCAACCTTTTTGATCACTTCGTAGGGCTGTGGCACGGGAACCTTAACATGTACGGGTACATGTTTAATATGTTCCACGGGATAAGGACGATCGACAACATGTGGTACTGGTATACCCTTAGTAATGGTAATGGTCTTTTGTACATCAGCCATTTTGCTAATCAAGAACTCTTGAGGAGCAGCATGACCTGTAATATAAACACCGGCGCCACCATGACCACCACCTAAACCTGCAAAACCAGAATGACCATAATAAGCAACTGCTGGTGCTGAATGAGCAATAATGGCATTACCACTATGACCATAACCGTGACCGTGAGCAATGGAACCGTGTCCCAAATAACCAACATCTAAACCAGAGTGACCATAACCGTAACCCAAATCGAGGAGACCGCGTTTGTCAAGTTTCTTTTCCAATGGTACCTTTTCGGAGGCAGCAGCTTTGGCGGCTTTTTCGGCGCAAGCGGAAGCCACCAAAAGTGTGGCGAGACAGATCTAAAAGAGAAAATGGGGGAGAGAGAAGAGAGAAAAAATCATTAGCATTTGTTTTGAATTAAGAAGTTTTGAGAGAGAAAAAGAGTTAAATTAAGTGAATCATTTCATTGTTTTGTATAACAGTTCTCCATAATTTTAGGAGAACAATATATCTTGAGAGAGAAGAAGAGAAATAGATAGAGAGTACTCTTCGTGTAAATTATTAAAAATCGTGAAAGTAAGTTGAAATTTTATTTAAAATATACTTTGAATCACTAGAACTCTTATATCAAACAAGTGTTCTTCATAACAACTGAGGATGAGATATAAGTATTAATTTCTCTATAAAATTAGAGAGTTAAAATGCGATATATATTAATAAAGAAATGAGAGAAATTGAAATTGAACAGATCATTAGAAATAAAGGTCTGCAATGAAGGTACTAGGTTAGTTAACACTATTAAGACTGAAGGACAGAGAATGATGAAATATCAAAAGATCGTTTGAGAAAGGAATTGGGAGAGAGAGAGAAAATCTTTGTAATATAATTTGTTTGCTTAAGTTTTGTTCTTAAAAATTCAAAAGAGATCAATTTTTTAATATAATTTTCTAACGATCTTTAAGATTATTTGATATTCAATACCGAAAAGGGATGTTTTTAGTCTCCGATAATGATGAGTGTGAGTATCTTCATATCATTAGCTACCGTTCTTTAAACTCTTTTGTTTCTTTATAATTTATTCTCTTATCTCTTTTTAAATCACTTAACTCATTCTTTCATCTAAATTTAATGAATATTCATAAATTCAGACTCCTAAAATAAATTTTCAAACCATTTGTCATTTGTAGCCAAAATGATTCAAACTAAAAGGAAACTACTAGTTTTTTTTTAATAAATTAGCAGACAGGTGATCGTGTTGAAGACAATGATCGTGATGATGTTAAGCGTTATGATCACAATAACCTTGCCAAAAATATATAAATAAAAATACTCCAAAGACCTGAATAATTATGCAAACTTTTGTTATTTTTCCCCCGGTTTAAACAAAAAATTGATTTAAAAATAAATTCAGTTTGTTATGAAGAAACCGCCAACGTATTTCGGGGGAGTTGATGGAAATAAGTGCAAAAAATGATCATAAAAAAACATGAATGAACACGTTAAAATTGTTGCTAAAATTTCCATAATGCAGACGATTAACATTTAGTCAGGCGAAATTAAATTCAAAAGATAAATCAAATGAAACCAGATTTTAGGCCTTGGGAAAAACAGAATTAAAGCGCTAAGCGACTGAAATATTTAAATGAATCTATGGACAATTAATAGTGATATTATTTTTTAATAAACTAATTATCTTTATTTTATCAAAAACAAGAGGAAAAACTAGAAAATATTATTTATTTATATTAAGTCGAATTATTGAATAAAATATTCGAATAATTTTAATGTTCCACATATTTTTATCTAAAATCCAGAATAGGAATTTTCGAATTAAATGAATTATTCGGTTATCCGCTTTTGTATCACACATTACATAATTTCAGTGAATAAATATATTCGATTTTTTTAAGATTAACAAAAACTATATTTTCAATCGATTTTTTCCTATTCTTAGTAACCGGTTGAACATAACTTTACTTAAAAATTATTAAGTCAGATTACATTCATATATATTTTTTTTAATAAATAATAGTGGAAAGAAAATTTTTGATTATTTTAACTAACCGTATATAAAGAAGTTCTTTGTTTTTTAATGAAATTTTTTATCGATTATTCGTTTACTTAACTTATCGATTGTGAATAATTTTATTAATTACTATTTCATATAAAAAACTCCTTTTTAAAATCGTATTATAAGAACACATATTTAAAATTTACTTAACGATTAGTCGATTAATCGGTTATTTGTTTGAACTAAACATTTTTTTAAAAAATAAATAAAAATCATGAAAATTATTCGAAATTACAATAACAATAAAATTGTTTATGAATAAGGCAAAAACTTGGAAATTATTGCTTGAAGACTCGATTATTCGGTTAAGGAATAATTGACAGATTTTAAAAAAATTAGTTTAAAAGAATTAGAAATGAGAATGTTATTCAATTTTGAAAAAGAAGCATAAATTAAGAATTTATTTATTTTTTTTGTAATGTTTGCGATTTCGGAAGATGATTTTTTTGTTAAAGAAACAAACGATTATTCGTTATTTAAAGTGAAGAGTTTGTTTCAACGTTTATTAAAATGGTTATGAATTAATGATTTTATGTCTTAAATTAGACGCCTTAATGTTTGCATTGTAGTTTTTAGTTAAGTCTTCCTCTAACTCATATTTCAGAGACCTCTTCTTCTTTTTTTTGCAAAATAAGTGTTACTCATAGACCGGCTTTTTTCGCTGTCATACGAAACTCAACAAAAACTATTTATTTTCATGTTAATTTTTGATGTTTTGTTTTCATTTTCTTTTATGAGTTTAATTGCGTATTTTTTGGGGTGTTTACCAAGTTTGGGAGGTATTTGTTGACGGAAACATTTATCAACATCTAATAATGGTATAAACAAAAACAAAAGAAGAAGATGAAATAAAATTATATTACAAATTGTTTTTATTGTAAAATAAATACAGTTAAATTTATGCATGAGTTGCATTAAAAATAGAGTTTTTTGCTTTTTTTTGGTTTTGAATATTAAAGTTTCAAAAAACACTTTAATATGAAAAATGGAAGTAAAGAAATCAAAGAAACGTATAAATATTTATTAAAATTATTAATTATTTATTAAAAAATCATAGCATTAATAAAGATTTTCTACGTTTAGTTTGTTTACATCGACCGTTTGATAATTTAAAGTTTGCTGCTTAAGTCTTTTGTTTTTCGTTGTATGTTTTTATTACATTTTCGTATGTTGATATTTATTTATTCAAATCTATGGATTTTTCAATATTATTTATTTTATTTAATTTTAATATTAATTTATTTAATTTTATTTTTCGCTTTTTTCTTATATTTCTTTAATTTTTGTATCTTTAATTCCAGTCATGTTTTTCTTTATTTGGTTTTGTTACATTAAATGAAAAAAAATTTCACTTGTTTTAAATTGTGTTTTTGTTTTTGGTGTTTACTACTATTATTTATAAGGTCTAAATATTGTTGTTGTAATTTGCACTAAATATTTTATTTGTTTTTGGTATTTTTGCCTTTTTTCTGCTTTTAGCCATGTGCCTTTTTGCTTTTGTTTTGTGTGTTTTTTCTTCAATTTTTGTCATATGTATACTTTCGCTTAAATTATTACTTAATAATTAATTGTTTTTATATTAAAATTTTTTTGTTGTAATATTTTTTAAAGAAGTCAAATAATTGATTAGATAATTTTTGTTTGATTTGTAATAGATAGAAACACATAACTATTGCTGTAATAATTACAGGTGTCAGTCAAAAAATGCATTATAGGCTTTATAGCGATATTAAATAATATTTTATTGCATTAAAGTAAGTACATAAATTTGAGTATTAAATTAATTCAAAATCACTGGGATTTATTTTAATTCAAATTATATCTTATCTACAATAATTATTGTCGGTAAATGTTATGCTAAATTAACTGTTTTCCTTCCTTCCTTTAATTTATTATGTGAAAAAAATTTAGGAACTGTTTTTTGTAAAAATACGTAAAATTACCTCTAATATCTTTAAGAGCTTAAAGTCTTTTTGTGAGAATCAGCATAAATAATATACGAAATACCATTAATTTAAATAGAAATCACTTTGTAATCGAAATATCACATTTCATCAAAAATCTTGAAAATATTTCTTTATTATTTATTTCTAAAAATATAAATCTATAGCCAGAGAGACGGATGGATGGACATCGTTAAAATGTCCCAGAAAGTTAATTGGACTCAATTTTTTATTCCATAAGTAGGTTCTTGTACTCTTTTATCATACATGTTATAAAAATTGCAACAAATGCTATTAAAGCCTTTTTTACTGTGCATCTCTCAGACTGACTTAAAAATTGTATTTTTGAAAATAATAGACAGCCAGACAGACATCTTTAAAATGACTTAAAAGTAAATCTGAGTTCAAATGTTATACAGCTCTTAGACTTCCTTTTTATATATATGAAAGCTAAATTCAAATAAAGTCATTTTTGTGAGAATCCCTCCTAAACTGCTTTCTTTATGAATTCTTTAGAAAATTTGCATATTAAGGCAGCCAGACAGATGCGCCGACATCTTTCAAAAGACTCAGAGAAATTAAATCAGATTAAATTTTTATCCCTTTAAGATGGCTTTATTTTGCCTTAAAAATTAAGCAATTTTTGTGAGTACAACTCCCAAACAGTTTTTTTTATATAATCGAATGTTAGCCAGTCAGACGGTTGGAAGAACAACAAAGCAAATTGGACTTAATTTTATTTCATTAAGATTGCATCAAGTGCAAATAAAGTCATATTTGTGCTTGCTGAAATTTGGTAATTTCTATTATTTCCGTCCAAGGACGAATCCTATTGAAATTAGCCATATTCAGTGCAATATTTCAATATTTCAAATTGAGGACTCTTACAAGTTTTCAATTTTGCAAAAATAATATTTAAAAACGATGCTCCAAATTATGTCGGTACATTCCTTCTCATAGATTCTATACATTATATACGTTGGTATTTTAATAAAAATTACTCAAATTGGTGTAAGGAAAAAATGATGTGCAAAATTATAAGATGGTCGGTCCATATTTTCTTCCACGAAAAAGTCATTTTAATACGTATATATTTCACATAAATGTTATTGTCACTATAATGTATTGCACACGGAAGTATAAATAAGAAAATTGAATTGCACGAGGTTCGTTCATTAATTTTTTGTAACCATCATTTATCACCAATATTGTGGTGTAGATTTTTAGGAACTAATAAACTCAATAGGTTTGTTGTTTAAGTCTTTCGTCTTAAGAAAAATTTTTTAGCTTATGATCCTTTTCACATTAAGCAAATATTTTATTCTGAAGTGAATACAAAACACTTTTCATAAGTCATAAAATAAATTAATGTTTTTTCTTAAGAAAATAAATTTAAAGTCAGAATTTTCTTGTGAGAAAATAAAGAAATTGTTTTCTTAAATATTCAAAAAGTCTTATCAGGCGAATATTTATTGACTGATAGGAAACAATACTTGAATTGAAAATTTTTTAAATTAATTAATTGTGACTTGATTAATAAAATGAATTAAGTCAAACTTAAAAAAAGTTTTTTTTTTTTTTTTTTTTTTTTTTTTTTAAGTTAAGAATCTCTGTTTTGATTTTAAATTATGTCATTTTCAAAGATCTATAAATTTTTTACATTTAACTTAAGAAATAACTATTGATTGAATTGTAATTAAAAAAGACTTTTTAGAAGACAGCATTTTTAAAAAATTTAAAAACATTTTATTTAAATTAAAAAAAAAAAAAATAAAATAAAATAAAACAAAATATTTAATATCGAAACTAATTTAATCGTATTTTTTAGTTCAAATTATTATTTTTTTCATAAGAAAAAGTAAACAAAATTTTTAATTTTTTCTAAATGATTTTGAAAAAAATAAGTAATAACTTTTGAGAAAGAACACTTTTATTTAAGAATTAAGTAAATTTGAATACCTTTGATTTAAAATCAAAGACGATTTTTTTCTTTTTTTATAATTTAAAACAAAAAGCTCTTTGATATGATTAAAGTAAATTTAATTTACTTAATTTTAAAATTAAAAATTTTTTTGCAGTAAAAAAATTAAAAATTTTTCTAAAAAATTACGAAAAATAAAGAGAAAAAAATTATTCTTAGAAAGAAATTAAAGAATTTTCTTTCCAAGAATAATTTTTTTATCTTTAAATTTTTTATTTTTTTATGTATTTTTAAATTTAAAATTAAGAATTTTTTTGTTGCAGAAAAAAATCAAAATTTTGATAATTTTTTCTAAAACACATATTTTGAAGTTTAAAAAAAAATTCTTTAATTTAAAATCAAATTTGATTTCATTATTTTGACTTCAATTTAAACAAAAAAATATTGTTTTTGTCAAACAAAAATTGAAACCAAATTTCGAATTTTTTTCTAAAACACTTGAATTAAAATTTAGAATAATTAACATGGAAATTTTCAAGAAGGAAAATCTTTTAATTAAAAACTTATTTAAGTTTGATTTTTTTCAATTTCTAATTTAAAACACTTTTTTCACTTTTTAGCACTAATTATATTCTTTTAAAACTTAAATTAAAGTCTTTTTTGTAATACTTACAAATAATTTCATGTTGATAATATTAAATTAGATTAAATACACCCACAAAAAGAAGTCAGCAAGTTAACTAGAAATAATAATAAAAATTACATTATTTTAGTTTTATTTTATTTTTTTGTTGTATTGAAATAATTAAAATCTAAAAGTCACTATTTATTAAAAAAAAAAAAAAAAAACATTAAAAATATCAACTGCACCTTGTTTTATTATTTTTAAATAAAAAACAAAACTTTAAATTGTAACACTACAAATAAAGGATTGTAGAACCCGCTACGATTCCAAACCTTTAACTGGATGCTGTCTTTGGTCAGTTGGTGGCTTATATACTCCACACATTTATTACGATTAAAACACACAAAATTAATTTGAGTTTGAATTTCAGTTAATTTAAAAGAAACAAAAAAAAACACTTTAATATCAAAAACACAATACCAAGAGAGAGAGTGTTTAAAAATCACAAAAACAATTGTTTTTGTGATTTTGTTTAAATTTTGCTTTTATTTTGGTTTAGTTGATAATAAAACATAAAATATTAAATTTAAATAATATTAACTCAAATAGCAAGTAAAAAAAGAAAAAAAGCTTAAAATAATGCACAAGACCAAACAAAAGACAAAAAGAGTGGTTTTGCTTTAACGGAAAGTGAGAGTAATTTGAATTTTAAGACAGAAATTAAAAAAAAGCTTTTTTAGATAGAAAATGAGAATGAATTTTGAAAAAAGCTTTTTTCACACATACATAGAAAACCATAACTCATACTAAAACCAGCCAACAAACCTTTTTCTGTGAACGGTATATTTAGATTTTCTTGCAATTACCAATACATGGAAAAAACATTCCACTAATACTTTTACACTTTTCAAACAAATGTCTTAGTGTTAGTAAGTCCCAGCAAAATTCTTTAGTTTTAAAACAATTTTCTTGCCTTAAAACCTATACACTCTCATGTTTCTTAACCCATACAAATACACTTTTAAACACCATATTGCTTTAGTGTTAGTTTCGCATTCCTTGAATGAAAATTTCAATTATTTCTTCGTTGTTTTTTTTTTCTGATGCTCAAATGCGCTTTAGTATGGTATTAAAAATTAGAGTTTGAATTGTGTTAGTAGTGTTTTGCCATTAAAAAATATCATGATTTTTTTTCTTTAAATTTAAAAATTTCCTTTTTAAATAAATTAAATTTATTTAAAAAAGTCGTTAAATAAACACATTTTTCAAATCGTAAAATTTTCTTTAAACAGTTTAAATTAAAATCTCTTAAAGTAGGTTATCAAAGTGACAACATACAAATTTAAACGCCACGAAAATGTTACAAGTGAATAAAAAAAATACAGAAACCTCTTTCCAAGAATTAAAATAAAGTGTTTCCAACAGCTTAAATTCCAATAAAATGTTGTTAAATTATGGTGAAAATTGAAATTCTTAAATACCAAAAAGAGTGAAATATAAACACAGCGAAAATTCCTTCTTGAGTAACAAAGATAATATTATGTATTTAATTATCAAGTGTTTGAGGTGTTTGATTGTTAAAATAATTATAATTTAATTATTTTGTTTTTGAACTCCCCGAGGACATAAAATAATTCTAACTTGCTGCTCTACATTTTTCCCAAACAAGGTTTGTCGTTTAAGTATTTTGTTTAATTTAAGAACATATTTCTAAAATATGGTTTGGTACACAAGACTTTTGTTTATTTTGAGTAGATTTAAAAAAAGTTTCTTACTTAAGTCTTTCGTTTTTAGTCAGAATAATTTTTGGTTTTGTTAAGTGGATGCTTTTGGTTTTTCTTACAGTTTAAATTAAATACTCATTAAAGAGTTTGGTTCTTAAGTCTTTTGTATTTTACATAAAAATATCTTAAACAAACTTCTTTTAATTGATTTTCAATAAAAAAATTAACTCGTAAAAGTAATTTAGATACAATTTTTTGAAAATTTATTCTAAAAACATGATTACAATTTTGGGATAACGTAATAATAACTAACATTTCTATAATTTTAAGTTTGGTTTGATTTTATTTCTTTGAGTTCATTAAAGAAAAAATATTTTGATAGAGAAGACAAAGAAAAAAGTTGTATTTTTTTTTAATTTAAGTATATTTTTCTCCTAAAACAGAATTTGTTGCTTAAGTCTTTTATTTTTTATTAAGAATTCTTTTGGTTTTGATTAGGGGATGCTTTTGGCGCGTTTTTAACAACTGGTATTTTTTGTTACAGATTAAAACTAATGCAGATTAAAGAGTTTAGTTCTTAAGTCTTTCAATATTTAATTAAATGACATTTAAGTCAAATAATACCAAAGTGCTGTTAATTAATTTTAATTAAAATAATTAAACAAATTCGTTGCCTCAATAAAAAAAGTTCACACTTTAAAATACTTTTAAGCGTAACAGCTGATCAATCGATTTTGAGTTCAAAGATTAAACGAAAATTTCAATAAATGGATTTGGGTTGATTGGAATGTTAAAAGTTGTTATGGACTACTTTTTCTGCATTCTATAAAATTAGTAGTGCTAATATTTAAACAGAGCTGATTCATGAACAGATAAATTCCTAGTGATGTCATTTCAGGTGCTCTATTCAAAACTTTCGGATCATGTTATACACCAATTGATTACTCAGTGATTTATATGTTTTCTGTTGAAAAGAGAACTGCAAAAATTCTTACAGACCCCGTACTGTATCAGTGAAGACATTCGAGGATTTTCAAGAAAATATTAAAAACCTTTTTTTCCAATATTTTTAAATCTACACTGATAAAAAATCCTATAAATGCTCATAATTGTTTGTAAGAATTATAGTTAATTAAACAATAACATATTTAATTAGTATAAATATTTTATTTTATCAATTTAGACTTCATTTAAGATATTACAAACTAAAAAAATTAATTTTATTTCATTTTATTTTCCCAATATAATTACATTTCCATATAAGAGCACTTAATTTTATCAGCCTTTATAGTATTATTAAAAATAGGTAGATGATCCTTTTTTGTGGATTATTTTGTAAATATAGATTAACATTGATTCCATTTGCTTTATTTAGTTTTAGCTTTATTTAAGTCCAAAATGACTATTTAAATAAACTATAAGGAATTATATCCCCATTATTGCGTTTAAGTTCGGATTGTAAAACGGTTAGTTCTACAGAGGTATATTTGTTTATTGAATTATATTTTTTCCATCAGAGAAACTTACCGTCTTCCATTCCACTACTCTGTCAATTTCGCGAACTATCGTGCGGCTTTTAGACGATTTTATTTATGCTTTTTTTGAGCATTGACCTCATCTCTTAAAATTTGTGAGCAACGCGTTTGGAAGTTACAGGAAGATTTATTTTGTTCCTTATTTTTGTAGAATTCAATTTATGACCAGAATTTCGGAAAAAATAATTTTTTTAAAGAAAAATGCAATTTTTTGTGTGAAATTTAAATTTTTATTAAAAAATTAAATTTTTAGTATAAAATTAAATTTTAGTGAAAATTAAATTTTAGTGAAAAATTAAATTTTTAGTGAAAAATTTAATTTTTAGTGAAAATTAATTTTAGTGAAAATTAAATTTTAGTGAAAAATTAAATTTTTAGTGAAAAATTTAATTTTTAGTGAAAAATTTAAATTTTTAGTGAAAAATTAAATTTTTAGTGAAAAATTAAATTTTTAGTGAAAAATTAAATTTTTAGTGAAAAATTAAATTTTTAGTGAAAAATTTAATTTTTAGTGAAAATTTAAATTTTTAGTGAAAAATTAAATTTTTAGTGAAAAATTAAATTTTTAGTGAAAAATTAAATTTTAGTGAAAAATTAAATTTTTAGTGAAAAATTAATTTTTAGTGAAAAATTTAATTTTTAGTGAAAAATTAATTTTTAGTGAAAAATTTAATTTTTAGTGAAATAATTTAAATAATTTTAGTGAAAAATTTAATTTTTAGTGAAAAATTAAATTTTTAGTGAAAAATTTAATTTTTTGTGAAAAATTTAATTTTTTGTGAAAAATTAAATTTTTAGTGAAAAATTTAATTTTTAGTGAAAAATTAAATTTTTAGTGAAAAATTTAATTTTAGTGAAAAATTAAATTTTTAGTGAATATTAAGTTTTAAGTGAAAAAATTAATTTCTAGGAAAAAATTTGAATTTTTAGTGAAATACTGAATTTTAAATGAATTTTATTATTATCATTTTTTTTTTTTAATTGGATTTTCGTGAAAAATTGAATTCTTTATAAAAAATAAAGTTTTTTATTTTTATTTTTGTAAATATCGATTTTTTTGTAAAATTAAAATTTTCTCCCACTTTCTTAACGATTTGGACTTATTAACATTCATACAAAAATTTTCTTTGGAACACATAAATATCATCTGACATTTCACCAAATCTTTGGACTTTTGTGTTGTTCACAAACACTGGTTTTAGAGGTTAATCTTTACTATTCCAAATTGCTCCAGAAATTAATTTTATGAAGTGAAATAAATTATGAATCTGATTTCTAAAATAAAATTAAACACTCGATTTCTAAATATTCGATCCCTTGACTCTATCCGTTCGTTATTTCTCATTAAATCATTTTTAAGGTAATTGAGAACTCTCGCTGCCAAACTTTTTTTATATTCTATATTTCATCATAAGAAGATTTACATCACCCTCTAAAGGTTATGATTGCATTCACATTTCCATATTTAAAATTTCGATTCCGAAATTTTGCCTCTATATTGTATTGTTCATATGGGAAATACCTCAAATCTTTTTTCTCTTATTTTCTATTATTTAAGTCATTTAATCAGAAGGAAGTTATATAAGATATCGGTCTATGACCTTGATATCACTGATACTATTTTATTGTCAGACGGAAATAATTTTCATTGTTATTTATGAAAGTTGTGTTCTTCATTGACATTAAAGGTAATAATCCATACACAGTGAGCCCAAAATACGTCTACGTACCGATATAATATACCTTTATATTCCCAAGTTTCCTAAGCTTCAACTCCCATTCTGGAAGGATATTTGCGTGGCAGATACCTGAAATATTATACCGGAAATGACCGTTTTTTCTTAGGATTCATTCTTGGTACAAGATATGTTCAAAATTTCATAAAAATAATTTTAAAATTGCGACCTATAAAATGTCAAATTGTTTACATGGACAGCCAGCTGGACAAAGAAATGAACTTCTTTAAATAAATTAGAAAGTGATTCTGAGTTGAATGGTATACCTAAAGATGAGTGTAATCTGGGTTTTTTTCCACGAGAAAACATTTCCAGGATTTTCCCGGAAATTTTATTTTTTTTTTAAATTCGGGGAAATATTTTGTTACACCCTCTAGCACCACAAGTGGTGATGAGACTTTACCAACTTTTTCATTCCATTTAAATGTCAAGAAGACATCAGTGAATTAAATAAATTCTTTCATAAAATCAAAATAAATTTAGACTAAGAATTTTTTATTGATCTAAAAAGTTTCCTTTTTAAATTTTGCTAAAATTATTTAAGCAAAAAAAAAAAAAATATATATATAGATCGATATCTGAGATAATCTCCAAAAACTAAAATTTTCTTCTGAAAAAATCAATTTAGATACGCTGTTTAATGTCTGAAAATTTTGAACATAATAAATTTCGAAATTTATTTCAAATTTCAAAATTTTAATTCGAATTTTTGATTTTTATTTTTTCCAATAAAACTTCTTATTCGTTTAAAAAAGTTTTCATATAAAAATCATTATTTTAAAGCTTTTTTGCTGCAACAACATTTTTTAAGATTAATTTAAATAAACACGTAAGACTTTTTGTTGCTCTATAAACAAAAGACTTAAGCTACAAGCATGAATTTAATTGGCTATTTTCCCCCTTTTATTATTTATATACAAGAAAAACCATAAAATATTTTTTCTATACAACTTTTCCTTTTTTTTTTCTTCAAAAAATCCTTAATATAACAATTAGATTAAAATCGATTTTTGTTTTGTATCTCTCAAATTTATGCGCATATTAAAATAATAATTTTTATGTACAATTTTAAATACATGTGTGTTGGTAATGTAGTCTCTAGGAGCTGCCGGAAAAGTAACAAATATATTTGGTGATATATGATACGTGCTGTTTTTTAAGATTTTCCATATCACATTTTCCTTTTTATTTTACTTGTTGCCAACATAAATTTAACCTACATTTAACTAGACAAATGCTATAAAAAAACGGCACCTAATTCAATAAATGGATTGAGTGAATGGCCAGCCAATCAGCCAGCCAATGTTTATCTTTCCAAACAAAACCATTCATAAACAATTGTTTAATATTTTTACCTCGTTCTTCTCGTGATTCCCAATCTCAACAAGTGTTATGATCTCATACTGAAACCATACAATTGTGACACTTTAAAATCTCAGAAAACCAGCTGTTTTCCATCATATTTATAGCCTCAGAGTTAATAGTATTTTTCTAGACGAACAAAAATCACTTAATAATGGTTTATACAACTTAAATGGTATTGAATAATAATAGAGGATTCTGCAGGTTATAATAATGTTATTTATGTGTGGAGAGCTAGAGCTATAGAATGTTGACTAGACAAAAATATTTAATAAAATTATTTTTTTCTTTGTATTTTAATGTGTTCACAGTAAACATAATTAAATAAATTTATTTATATTAAATAATTTTTAAAGAATTTTTTTTTATAAAAGAAAACAAAAAAATATTATTAATGTTTAAGATTTATTAACGTGCCACTAATGAGTGTCACATATAGAGTGTCATTAATTAACGACATTCCTGAATTATGAAAGTGCAAAATTACACACAAAACGAAATTATATGACAGATAATTTATATGAACTTTTATTTTCTTAATCAGGTTCCCACATGCCTTGAAATGTATTAGACTCTATAAAGTACATATATTTTTGCAACAAATATGAATCCCCTTCAATCTGATGCCGATTATGGTGGTCGGCATCAATTCACAATATGAAAGAAGAAAAGTCTACACTGAACCAAAAAAGGTTTGTTAATCCTAACGAAACATTCAGTAAATTTTCGTAAATTCTTCAAATTGACGAAAAATTTTCAAAATGACTATTTTAATTCGTTAATAAAAATGTGGTCAATTTGAATAAATATTTCTCAATATGAATAATATATTATTCAAATTGATAAAATAAAATTCTTCTTATTGATGAATATTATTCAATTTAAATACCATATTTAAGTTAAATTTATAAAATTTAAGTTGTATTGAGGAAAAATAACTTTAAATCATTCCTCAAGGAACTGTTATCCTGTATAAAATGTAAGACGGTAAGGATCACGAGAGAAGTAGCCGCCACACAAAACAAATATTGATTATCGAATATCTAAAGGTCCACTACAGCGATAATTTCTAATTACATTTTTTAATGCGTCGATCTTTCAAAAGTCAGGACTGAGGAGAATTTTTGTGCAGCAAAGCGCACAAATACAGTGTTTTAAATAGTGTTAAAAATGTTACAGAGAACTAAAAATAAAATTTAACATATTTTACGAAAAAAAATTTTGATTACATGTTTTTCATAAATTTGAAGAAAATTCTTCAATTTGAATAAAAATTTTGTTAATTAGAATAAAAATTTGTTTATTTAACAACTTTCTGTTTATTTAACAAATTTTCGTTAATCTTATCTACGACATTTGGTTCAGTGTAGGATAATTGGCTTGACGAATTTGCATGAAATTTGATGCGATGATAGTAGAGGTTCAAAGTAGAGACTCTTTGGGCGGAGTTATAGGTAAGAAAATTGAGGTACCTCGGATATGAAATTTTTTTAAATGAGGGCAAAATTTGTATTTCTCATTCAATTTTAAAATTTTTACTTGCTTTTATATCCAATTAATCTCTTATGATTTCCGAGGTCAAAGATTTCTGTTTGGAGTATAAAATTTTTCTAAATTCTGAAAGAATTTCTAATGCAAACTATAATCGGCAAAAAGTAATTTGATTATATAATTACATTTGTTAGCTATTCATTCATGAAATCTGTAAAGGTTAAGAGGTTCGGACCTTGAAATTTTTAAACAAGTTTTCCCCGGATTGGAATCTTGGGTATTTTGGAATTAAAAGGTTGGGAACATTTTTAAAGTCCAACATTATTGTTATTATTTTTCATGTAATTATCTTTCCAAATCTTCAACAATTAACGGAAACTTGATCTTGTCCCCCAGAAATGAGCAGATAGCATTTCTGGGGGAGAGCACCTATTGAGGTGGTTTGTAAGAATTTTTTTCTTTGAAAGGAATTTTTACAAAAAGTATATTAGTTAAATTTTTGTATCAGAAAATTCTACAGGGCTCTCAATTTTCATTTTTTTTAACAATTTTGTATTTAATCAATATGTTCAAAAATTCAAGTACGAATTTTAAATGGGAATGTAGTTTTAGAGACCCCAAAGTCTCCTTCTTGTAGAGAAGAAGTTTCTTACAGTATTTCCTTACTTCATGCTCAAATTTGTAACAAATTTAATCCCTGGATAGATTTTGAAATCTTTTTACTAAAATCTTAAAAAAACATATTCAATTCTAACAAAAAATATAATCTTATTTCAATTCCCTAAAATGGTCTCAATTATTATAGATTTATTTTCCAAGATAATTATTTCACAACTTTGAAAAAAACATATAAAAATTTCAAAAATTTGTCACATTTTTGTGTAGTTTTGGTTATAAAAATTTGTCTGAAAATGTTAACTATTCTAAAAGGTATTTGCCCAAAAAAGAGTCACATAAAACTATTTTTAATATTTTTTGGATTTTTCTTTTTGTAGATTTTCTTTATTAATTTGCTAAATTTGGTATTAAGAGTTTTAACCAAAAAAAAAAAAAACTTAACATAAAAATGTTTGTAGTTTTTCTACTGAAATGACAACAACAATAAAAGACAAGTAAAAGAGAAATAGTCGGTAAAGGCCAACTATGAAGTAACCAACACCATTGTCGATTATTAAGAGTGCCTACGATAAGTTATAGAATGACTCTCGTATAATTTAGTACCCGGATTTGCGCTTAAGAATTTAGTACATTTTTCATTAAGTTAGATCATCAGGCTGCCATGAAATATTAAAGTAACAGATATGGTTCAATTGGATCCTTAAGGTTCCTTTGGGTTACCTGAAATGAGTAGAATTGAAAAATAAATCTAGAAGTTGAATAAGTAAAAGGAGAAGACAAAAAAAGTTTCATACTTGCTGTCTAGTAAGCATTAACATCTCCATAGCAGCCGTAATATCTTTCACTACCAAAAAGGTCACAAAACACGGGGCAGTGGCAAGAAAGATAGTTTCCTCTTCCTCTTTATTCATGCAGCTTTTGCAAAAGTTATTCGAAGGAAGCCCCATTTCTTGTGTATGTACCCCGAAGAGACAGTGTTCAGCTATTACAGCAACTCAATATCTGGAGTTCTCGAGTAGTCACCAAATCAGTCAATGATTGCAATGAGCCACTTCCCAAGATGTGCATTCGTCACTAAACAGTTTCTGTTTCTTTCAAGAAATTTTACCAGAAATGATATCCTTTCTCCATCTAGTCGGTGCCATATTATCTTGGTGATAAAACGAATTGATTCGTTCATCCTTCGGTGTTGGACGGTAGCATAGAATTCATCCTGTATCATGCTATATCTTCAGTGGTATTCAGCCTTATTACTTTTGCAAGAGCAAGTATCCTTGTAATCAGATCAACTGGTAATCTGTTGTGGATCGCAGAAATAGTCTTAGTTCATGCTGACCTAAGTGCACCAGTAACCAATCGCCCAATCCTACATACGATTTCTTGGACTAGGTCCCTACCTGCGATCTACGGCTTTACTTCATGTATATATCGCCAGTATATTCAAATTCTACGTCAGCCTGCTATCAAGAATTATCCCAAGGTATTTAGTGCTTTTGGAGAGCGATAAAGTCACTCTACCCAGAACCGCAAGTCTGTAGTCTCGTATTTTTTCTTCATTTCATTAGATTAACACATAATCCACTCTCAGTACTCGAATCATTAAGAGTTTTAAGTGCAAGTTCCATTCATTGTGATAATGTTGTCGGCATAGCCATATCGGCAGCATACGCTTTGGTACTAATACCAAACGATCTATTTTCATAAGTAAATCGTTCAAAGAACGCCACCTTGCCGAGTTCTTCTTAGAGCACGTCTTATGATTGAGGCGTTCCTTATACTCGATATAATGATCCTTTTTGACAGAAGTCTTCTTACATGTCCAATAATAACACCATCTAATCTTTGATTAGACAGAGTTTAGAAAATAGACTTCATATTAACGTTATTAGAGCTTTTTCAATGTCCATGAAGACGTCAATGTTAGTTAACCGGATTCCAAAGATCTATCAATAGGCATTTGGAAGCATGAAAGGAGATTACCATACAATTACGATCTTATCTGAATAGCACGGATTCCCTCCAATGTCTTCAGCAAAAGGACGAGATACTTATATATCTAAAGAAGTTAAGTCCTGTGTGGAAGGCCTCCTTTTGGTATGAATATAACCTCACATAGAGTCCATTTTAAGACCATTTCATACAAACCCGATAGATTCTCATAAAAAATTGATTCCGATACACTATGAGACAATGGAGAACCAGCCGAACGGGTGGACGCACATGGTTAAGTAGACTCATAATGTGATTTTGAGATGATTGGTATACTTTTCTTCCTGTTATAAACATCTCTCCAAACCCATAATATCTCAATTAATTTTGGTGTAGAGCATTAAAAGCCAAACGAACATCCAAATAACCCAAAAAATAAAAAAAAACAACAAATAAAATAGTTAATATCAACTTAGGGGGACCCTGTTACTACTAACTTTTTGGTTAGATGTTGTAAATAATATTAATTGTTACGATTCTGTCAACTATGAGACAACAAAAAAATAATAAATGTTGTTGGCATTTTTGTTGTTGTTGTTTTTTTTTCTTTTACATCTAATAATTGTTACGTTAGTTTTATTTTGTTGTTGTTGTTGTATGTTAGGGAATACTTGTAACATGCTAACAACATTTTACCTCTATTTTTATATGTATTTATATGTTGTTTAGATATAATTTTTGTCTATTGCTGCTGTTGCTGCTTTATGTTGCAATAATAAAAATTGCAATTGCATTAAAACATATATAAAACTGAAAAGACAATAGAGCATGTGTTTAGATATGCCACACGATATTTTAGAAGACTTTAACTCCAAATACAATATATGTAACATAAAAACAATAACAGTTTATAACGAAAATCTAAATTCGTCTGTCTTAAATGGCTGAAATATATTATTTTCCAAAAAAAAAATAGTTAAAATGATGATGACAACATTTGGAGTTGAAGAAGAAATAGATGATGATTTTTTTTTTTATTTTTTTTTTTTTTTGTTAACAAAAAACAAATCAACCATTAAAAATTAGCCAGAAGATATTTGCTCGTAGTCGCCATAAAAATTCAATCAATTTTTTTTGAAGATAAAAAAATTTTATTGCAAAAAATTTGCAAAGAAACAAAATAAAAATTTTATAGTTGGCCAAACCCGACTATGTAATACTCTACACCATATTGCTGTTTGTAAATAACTGATGCGTAAAATTTATGAACAGCCCTCGTATAATTTGCTTTTCTAATTTACACTTATGTATGCAATAAATCGTTATAATACTAAAATTTGTGTGAAATTTATACATTTTAAAAAGGATTTTTTATTTTTATTAAAAGGATTTTTTATATTTAATTTTGATTTTTAATTGAGGTGATTTTTAATTGAGCTGCACAAACGCATAATAACCCCACCACATATGGTAGTGTAGGGTATAAAAAATAAATGAAAAATAAATAAAACTAAATTTTACAAATAGTTTGTTTAAAGGTTTGAAGATAAAAATATCTACAGTGCTCAAGGAAAACATTTATTAAATTAAAAAAAATCAAAAAATCTGTATAAAATTATTAAAATTAATTCTAGAGTTATATTTGGCAGTGCCGACACTCTACGCCAAATAAAAGAAATAAAAAAAAACACATTCGGTTATGCCGAATCATTAATATTCTCAATTAGAAATACGTGTGAAGTAAATACGTTCATACACATTCACAGACAAGTTTTTCTTAAATATAGCAAGGATCACTTAATGACTCGTAAATATAACTTTTTTCTACGGAACCGATTTACAGTATATATAACTTAATATTTTGGCAAAATTTCCATTTTATTTAGTTTATTTACAATAAACAGTTTAAAGAAAGTACTTCGTTTGAACAAAGAGTTTGCCTCAGATATCGATTTATATATTTGAATGTACTGAACTGATTATGCTGGTTGTTTATAGCAAATACTGAGGTGAAATTTCATTGAGATCTGTCAATTATTGAGGATGTGAGCGTACCAATGCAACAGATAGATAGACGGACGGACAAATTTGATTTGATGCAAGAATTAAGGATAATTCCTTCTTAGCGTTACACACAGAATGACAAAGTTAATATATCCTCTTCACCATTTGTGGTGGTTGATGATATAAAAATTTTTCCATTTTCTATTTACAAAAGTATTGTTCCTGCATTTTTACGATGACTCCGATATCAGTCTAAATTCCTTAAAATGATTCGCTGGCTTTAAACAGAAAACCTTTCGGGTTATTAACAAATAATTAGGCCAAATTTCAGCGATAAGGGTATCTTTAACATACAGATGGATAGAGAACAAACGATAAAGGCATAACGTCTATTCCGTATGAATATATATACTTAGAGGCTTTTACATAAAAAATGAGTTGCAATATGGATTTTAAATAATAGAAAAGAATCTCTAAAATATCGATTTAAATATGTGACATCATATTTAGACCACATTGGGTTCAATATGTAGAGTTATATGGGCACAAAATGGGATACATTGGATTCTCTTTTTTAATATAGTATTTCCTAAGACCTCTAAAAATATACTTACATGTTACATCTATCTTTTGTAATTTTCGAGTTAACTGCAGTTAAATTTTCAAATTTCTTGATTTAGTTTTTTAATTTTATATATGAAAGTATTTTTTAAAAATTTGACTATTTCACTGAATACTGATTACCCAGTCGTTATTAAAGGCATCCTGCGGAGAATACTTTTTCCTTGTTTAACTTACATATGTAGCTAAACATAAAGGATAATTCACAAATAATTCCGACTTTGCGATTTGAAAAATAAACAAAAAATTAGATTAAAGAAAGAGCTAATGGGCATATCTTTGCCCCAAACCTCTCTGGACTAAATCTGGAATATAGCACAAATAGTTGTTAAAGTTTTATTGGAAATCTGGCATATATTTTTAACAATTTTAGGACCTATAATAAGATCACTATTTTCATATCTAACGGTCATAAAGTTACAAAATTATTTCCGAAATAAAGAGATTTAGACACACTTTGTACCGTAGAATTATGTCCAAAAACATTGTTTTGGAATCACTAAGATAATTTCTTCATTATATATGTAAATGACAACTTCAAAAAAAAATTGTATAAAGTTTTTGTGAAATCCTGTTAACAAAATTTTAATTATTAATAAATTTAAATTAATTGAACTTAATTACACAATAATTATAATCATTTTCAGGCTCCTAAAAGATAAAACAGTTTCAAAGCAAATTTTTAAAATTTTGTCACAATTCAGGGGGAATAAGTTAAATTATCATCAGAATAATAAACAAATTTACTTAATTGCAATTTTAAAAATTTAAAAATTTTATAAATAAAATTATTATTTAATTTCATATCACTTGTTTGATTTAAGAGAACAAGAACTTTCTAAAAATAGTCGTAAATAAGTAAATTATATAATTTTGAACAAAACCCAATTTAAAATACTTTATAAAATAAAATTATGGTTCCATTAAATTTAAATAGAATATTTTGTTAATTTCTTTTTTAAATAAACAAATAAAAATTCCCACCACCAAACAAAAGACTCAAACAACAAACTTGATTTTAATATTTACTTTTCCACAGAGAACTTTCGAATGGGATTTTGTTCTAACTCTTTTTAAAGGAAACAAGTTTAAAATTTAAAATATCATTTTAGTAACTGTTATATTATTAAGAAAATAAATTAACAAACTAATTTGAATTTCAAACCAAAAACTTTAAAAATTTAAAAAAAAGTGTTCATAAATCATTTCATAAAAATAAGAATGGAAACTTTTGAAGTCATTAGAAAAGTGGTAAAATTTTTTTAAAATACCTGCTATCTCAGACAGCAAACATTAATTAATTCTAAAATAACCTTCTGTTTAAAAAGACAATTTAAACATTATTAGAGCAATTTTTATTTCTCATACTTGTATTAATTACATATTTAACCTCAACTACCTTCAACTGTTTGATCTTTTAATTAATCTGCTCTATTTTTATAACTTTTAATTATTATTATTTTTATTTTTGTATTTCAGTTACAATTGCAACATTGAAAATTTCAAAATACCACATTTCTTCTTAAATTACATAAAAAAGCTCCACAATTCAATTAATGCAATACATTTTATATACAAAAAAAACTCCAATCGTAATAATATCGTTTCTTTAAAAATCTTATAATTTCATTTTATAAACCAGAATTAGCGTTTTATTTTTGTTTGCGGTACAAACTGGTGCCGCAAAATCTTTTTATTTCAAAATTTGTTTTAACGTTTATTTTGTTTCTTTAACAGTAAATGATTTATAATTACAGAAATTCTTAACAATCGATTGCGGATCTAAATCGGAATTATTGCTTTAAATACTTATTAAGCTAAAATAATGTGTTTTTAATTCAAAGCTTAAAAATAAATGGTAACAATGAATTAATGACAATTTTAAATTTATAAACGAGCATTTACGTAGGTTTTCGATAAATAAAAAAAATTACTTAAACACGAAACACAACCCCACATGATAAGAGGAAAAATTAAAATAAAAAGGTATTAAGAAAAGTCGCAAATTAGAGAAAAATATTTATTATCAGTTTTAGTTCAGTTGTAATTCAGTTCTAGTTCAGTTCTAGTTCAGGTTTAGTTCAAGTTCTAGTTCAGTTTTAGTTTAGTTCTATTTCAGTTCTAGTTCAATTCAAATTCAGTTCTACCTGACTTCTAATTCAGCTCTAGTTTAGTTCTAGTTCAATTCTAGTTCAATTCTAGTTCAATTCTAGTTCAGTTCTAGTTCAGCTCTAGTTCAGTTCTAGTTCAGTTCTAGTTCAGTTCTAGTTCAGTTCTAGTTCAATTCTAGTTCAGTTCTAGTTCAGTTGTAATTCAGTTCTAGTTCAGTTCTAGTTCAGGTTTAGTTCAAGTTCTAGTTCAGTTTTAGTTCAGTTCTATTTCAATTCTAGTTCAATTTAAATTCAGTTCTACCTGACTTCTAGTTCAGCTCTAGTTCAGTTCGAGTTCAGTCTAGTTGAATTCTAGTTCAGTTACAGTTGAGTTCTAGTTCAGCTCTAGTTCACTTTTAGTTCTGGTCTAGTTCAATTCTAGTTCAGTTCTATGTTAAGTTTTAAGTTTTAATTCAGAGGATGGTTCAAAGTCTAATCCACATTCTGAGTAAGATTTTATTTCTATTTTAGTTCACACTGTTGTTAAAATTTCAGTATCAGTTCAGATCATTGTTAAAAGGCCTTTCCTGTTCCATTTCAGATGCTAGATCAGGCTCTCATTCAGATATTGGTACAGCATTTTATTCTACCTCAAAATCAAGTTTGAGTCATGACTAAGATTCTGTGTCATATTCTTATTCGACTCCTCTTTCAGATTTTTTTTTATATTCTACTTAGGATTCCATTGCAGATTCTTGATCAGATTTTGACTTCAAGTTTGACTCAGTTTGATCAGGTTTTACCGGATTTAATTAAGATTCTATTTCAGATAAGTTTCTGCCTTCGATTTTAGTGTAGAATATTGTATCGATTTTCGTTCAGATTCCCAGTAGAAATTTTATTTCAAATTTAACTTCAGTTTCTAGCTCAGACTTATGTTTAACTCAGATTCAATTTTAGACTTTATTTAAATTCTAGTTCATATTATTGTTGTGTAGATTCCATATCATGATCTAAACCCTTTTCCTCTTAAAAATCTTATTTTGGTTCAGTTCTAATTATTAATCTTCCAATTTGTGTTAAATATTTATGATCCAAATCGCACATAAATTTACTTTAAATGTATTAATTTTTATAGCTTGAAATTTACCCAAATGATCATTTCCACCAAAAAGAAACATAAATGATCAAAAAATACTCTAGAAAAAAACCTAGAAACAATTGAATAAGACATCACCTCAAGGTGATTTATTGCACTAATGTCTCAAACTAGAGGATATTGCACAAATCTAACGAAAATTCCACATGTGATATACTTTACAAATAAATTAATGTTTTTTTATTTAAGCGTTTTTTTCAGTTTAGACTGAAAATTGACAATAACAAAAAAAAAAAAAAAAGACCCATAAAAATAGCAAAAGAACCTTTAAGAAAAACAAGAGTAAAATAACGAAATGATTTATAATGGAATACATATAAACGACCTTTAAATAGTTAATAGAAAAATTTCAGAGTGAAAAAACCTCTTGGAGGACATTAAACAATAAATGCATTGTTTATGTTTTTTTTGTTGTTAATGTCTTGTTTTTAGGTTGTTTTAGTTTTAGTTATAGTTATTTTTTTTAGATTTTATAGCATGTTTTGTGATAATTTACACATGAGTTTAATTTCAATTAAATATTGCAAATATTGCTTAATATTAGTTAAGCTTGGGAATTTTTTAAATACATTAGTTTTATTTTTATACCCTTCACTAACACAACACCGGTAATGAGGGTATATAAACTTTATCATTCCGTGTGTAATGTCAAGTATGAATAAAATATTCTTTCATCAAATCTAAACTTCTCTGCATGCAATGAAATCTGGCCTCATTATGTGTTATTGTCTTAAGCAATATTCAAGATCGTTTCATTAGCAAAACAGTTATAGACCGATATCTGAGATAATCTCAAAATTCCGAAAAATAATTTTTTTCAACAAAAAGTAACTGGATTTAAACAAAAAATTAGTTATGACATACAGATGTGGATGCTTCATCATCGTACAAAGAAAATCATCAACATCAAATCAATTGAAAAAAGTTGTAGGCTGAAATATGGAAAATTTTGATACATCCCAAAATCTGTGGAATATATGGCTCGCAATTTTGAAGCTAATTTTTTGAAATTTGCAATATATATTTATTTTTATACAGTAATAAACCCAAAGAAACGAAATTGTGCTGGGGTCATTATTGGACCTAGTCCCATATCTGGTCACAATCCGGAATAAGGTTTATAGCTTATAAAACTCTAATCTAATTATCTTGTATATATGCTATTCATTAGACCAATATCGCTTTATATTTTGCTATAACTCCAATGTAGCGGCCCTTTTCGGGAAACATATTTGAACTATTAAAATAGAACAAACTCTATTGAAATTCGGCACAATAAATTTTTTCTAATATCCTGAAAATTCGTCATTTATTTGAACAATGTCGGTCCATTTTTTGCCCCCTTCTTACATATTGGGCTTGAACTCATTAAGCACTTATGTGAAAACCAATTCCATTAAAATTCCGCATAACGATTTTTTAAGTATCTTTAATATATATTATTAACTCTAATAATACTGAATCCATATTTTGATGTAGCTTCGCATACAAGGTTCATTCCCCGAAAAGCATATCTGAGCTTATAAAAACTAGTAAATAATGATTAATTCTATTGAAATTCGCCATTTTCGAAATATCTTTATGAAATATGGTACTTTTGGTTATTTTGGCCTAAGGATGAAGCCTATTGAAATTGACCATATTCGGTGCAATATACCTCTGGTACCCCCCGTACATATGTTCCACACAGAATGGGATTTTAAAATCATTAAAGTTCCACACAGAATGGGATTTTAAGTCATTAAGGTCCTTATATTTAAGACCTTCAATTTAAACGAAATTTGGCACGTGTTAGACTTATGATTTTCTATAACAATGTTCTGAAATATGCGAGCATTGATCCCTTATTTCTTATGAGCCCCATATAACCCCACTTCCAAATATTAATTTTAACGACATAAATCTCACATATACGTTGGTATTGTATTAGTTACAGGTCAAAAGAAGTAAAATATAAAAAAATCGATCTGCGAAATTTTACGAGGGTCGGTCCATAATATTTTCTAGCTCCCATTATTTTAGAGTGCAACAATCCCACATGGATGTTAGTACCAGTATAATATACTGTGCTCTTAGGCATAAAAAAAAATGCCTTTATACGAGGGTGGTTCTTTTTTTAAAATTAATTTTAATCAGCAAACAATGTGGTGTTGGGTATTAAACAATCGAGCTTCACCGGCTATAACTTCTAACTTGTTTTTTTTTTATTTTTTTTTATTAAATCGTGTCGACTCTTGTAAGTTTGTAAACAAAATGTATAAATTTTTAAAGAAGCAGTGAAGTGAAACATTTGAAGTAAAAAAAAAACTTTAATTTTGCTGCTTTAATTTCGAATTAAAATGATATATTTTGAAAGTACTCTACCGATATTGAGAGCATAAATATATAATTCAAACATGATTTATATCATTTTGGCAAATCTTTGGTGATGACATTGAGGTCAACAGATCAATTTAAGTGAAGTTTTTGTTTTAGTTTTTAATTAATGTTTTATGTTCAAATGTTTTAAATTTTATGCTATAAAACCAAATTTGGTTAATTTAAGCAATTTAAAAATTTAATATATTTAAACCAGAGCAAATTTTTATGGAATAAAATATTAAAGAAATATTGAAATAAATTTATTGTTAAACAAAAATATATTCTTTTTAGGAAATTCCCATATTTACTATCAAACAATAACAAAACCAGTTTCATATCATTATAAGTATAATGACTAAAAATTTTAATATTTTATAATAAATTCTGAAAAAAACACAAATTTCTTTTTTCTAAGCAAAATCTAAAAATTTTACAAATCATCAAAAAACCGCAAACTCTTGCCTGTAGGGTCATCAAAAAACCGCAAACTCTTGTCTGTAGGGTATTTAAAAATATCAAAATTAAACGTTTTTTTTTCTTCAAACAACATATCAATGAATTATACTTATATATATAAAATTTTAAATAATAAAAACAAAACCCCTACTAAATATAACTTAATAAAAAGAAGATTTTTCTATATATAAAAATGTATATCTGTTTGTTTGTTACTGGACTGATTTTGCTGAATATTCACCATATACCCAAAAGTTACACAGGCTGTAAAAAAATTCGATAACCAGGGGGAGGGGTACCTCCCATACAAAGCAAATATTTATTATCGAATATCTAAAGAAATATAACAACAAGATTTTTCAAATCTGATTTCAATCACTTCTTCAAGGAACTGTTATTCTAACAAAATGTAAGACGGGTAGGAACAGGGGGAGAGGTAAGCCCTCCCCATCGAATATTTAAAAATTTGATCCCAACCACTATATCAAGGAACTTTTTTACTAGACAAAATGAAGGACGGATGGGATCAGGGGGAAAAGTAGCCTCCACACAAAAGAAATATTGATAATCAAATATCTAAAAACTATTACTGCAATAGTTCTCAAATTTGACCCCAATCATTTCTTCATGAATTTGTTTTACTGATCAAAATATAGGACGGGTAGGATCAAAGGGGAAGAGTACTCTCATACAAAACAAATATTAATTATCGAACATCTGAACTGACAAAGCGGGATATTAAAATTGATTTCATTTACATTTCCCAAGGATCTCCTTTAATCAACAAATTGAAGGATAGATAGGACCATGGGGAGCAACACCATCCAATTTATAAGGGCGGCAAATAGCAGCGGGTATAAGCTTTTAATTTTAATAGAAAAAACTACATCAATACAAAAATGTTCTTTAAAGAGCGACTATTTGGTTAGTTCCTATACTTTTTTGGTGAAATCTTTTAAACCAAATTAGCTACCACAAATCAACCTTGAATTTAAACACTTTAAACTTCAAAAATATTCAACAGATAATAAATTAATTATTAAGTTATTAACAATGATTTTATAACACAATAAGGAGATATTTAGGAATTTTGAGATCGTAAAATACCAAAAGAAATATTTTTATTACTGAAAAATGTATAGTAAAATTAATTTAAACAAATTAACAAAATGATAAAAATTTCCAAACAGACATGAACAAAATAATAGCAACAATTAGAACTAGATATTATAACTAGGATCAGAGCCATTAGCTGATCTAATGTCTAAACTAAAATCTAAGCAAATATCTCAACTAGAGTCTGAAATAGAATTTGAAATTGAATCCGAAAAAAAAACAAGAGTCTGAAATAGAATCTAGAACCAGAATCTAAACTAAAATCTGAACTAAAATTTCAACTAAACTTTGAAATAGAATCTGAAGTATAATCTTAACTTTTATATTACATAGAACCTGAACCTGCATCTATTGTAGAATCTGAAGTATCATCTTGATATGAATTCAAAATAGAATGTGGGCTAAACTATTAATTGGAATCTATACCCAAATCTGAATTTGGACTTGAATTTCATCAAGAATCTGCATTAGAACCTGTATAAGAATTTGACTTAGAATCTGATAAAAAGCCTGGCTAGGACTTAAGCAGGAATCTAAACTATATTCCAAGAACTTATCTTTAATCAAATATGAAACAGAATCAGAAATTGAATCTGTGATTGAACATGGTCTGTTATCTGAATGAAAATATGGATATGATCTAGCATATGATCTGAAATTTTAATAGAATCATGAATAAGTCGGCACAAGAACCGGAGTCATGATCTGACCCAAAATCTAAATTCGAAATTGAATCATAAGCGTACATGGAATCTGAAATCATCTGAAGTCGTGAATCTGAACAAGAGTCTGAGCAGCAATCTGAAACTAGAATAGAAACAAGAATTTGAACTAGAATCAATAAAAACTGTTGGCGATGCTGAAGAAGATTATAGAAAAGAATCTAAAATGGACTAAGATATGAGCAAGACATTTTACTAAAATACAAATTAGTATTAGAACTTAAATATGGAACTAGAATTCAGAAACGAAATCTGAATTACAATCCGAGTCGTAAACTAAACGTGAATAATCTGAACAAGAGACTAAGCAGCAATCTGAAACTAGAATCGAACAAGAATTTGAACCAGAATCTAACTAAAAACTGTTGACGATGCTGAAGAAGATCATAGACAAGAATCTAATGCAGAACCTTATCAGAATCCAAATTAGAGTCTAAAATGGTATATGAGTTATAAACTTAACACGAACGTAAACCTCAATCTAAATTAGAACCAGAACCATAAACAGATAATCTTAAATAGAATCTGAACAAGAATCTGAATTATACCTGATGTAGAACTGAACTAAAACTGAACTAGAACTGAACTAAAACTGAACTAGAACTGAACTAAATTTGAAATAGAACTGAACTAGAACTGAACCAAACCTGAAGTAAAATTGATCTAAAACTGAACTAGAACTGAACTAGAACTGAACAAAAACTGAACTAGAACTGAACTAGAACTGAACTAAAGCTGAACTAAAACTGAACTAGTACTGAACTAAAACTGAACTAGAACTGAACTAAAACTGAACTAAAACTGAACTAGAACTAAACTAGAACTGAACTAGAACTGAACTAAAATTAAAATATAACTGAACTATAACTGAACTAAAACTGAACTAAATTTGAAATCGAACTGAACTAGAACTGAAATAAACCTGAAGTAAAATTGAACTAAAACTGAACTAGAACTGAACTAAAACTGAACTAAAACTGAACTAGAACTGAACAAGTACTGAAATAAAACTGAATAAGAACTGAACTAAAACTGAACTAGAAATTAACTAAAACGGAAATAAAACTGAAATAAAACTGAACTAGAACTGAACTAAAACTGAACTAAAACTGAACTAGAACTTAACTAAAACGGAAATAAAACTGAAATAAAACTGAACTAGAACTTAACAAAAAATGAACTAAAACTGAACTAGAACTGAACTAGAACTAAAGTAAAACTGAAATAAAACTGAACTAAAACTGAACTAGAACTGAAATAAAACTGAACTAGAACTGAACTAAAACTGAACTAGAACTGAACTAGAACTAAAGTAAAACTGAAATAAAACTGAACTAAAACTGAACTAAAACTGAATTAAAATTGAACTAGAACTGAACTAGAACTGAACTAGAACTAAAATAAAACTGAACTAGAACTGAACTAGAATTCAACTAGAACTGAACAAAAACTGAAGTAGAATTGAACAAAAAATAAACTAAAACTGAACTAGAACTTAACAAAAACTGAACTAGAACTGAACTAGATCTGAAGTTAAACTTAACTTAAGCTGAACTCGAAGTAAACTACAACTGAACTAGAACTGAATTCAAATCTAAACTAGAATCTGAACTTTTATCTGAGCAACAGATGTTTATTTGTTTTTAAGCAATATTATTTCTTTGTTATTATTTTTTAATTATTTTAGTTTAAGAGTTTAAAACTTAACCAATCGCTAATGCTTTTTAAAACGTTTAAGTAAATTATTATTGATTTTATAATTGCCATCCAAATTGAGAGCATTAAAATAATTTTGAAGAAAATTCAATTGTCTATTATATAAAATTTATGATCTTATTTTAAAATAACCATTAATGCCAAATAAATAAGTGAACTTCTTTTAAAGAAGCCAAACTTAGATTTACACTAATTGCCCAAAATAATTTCAATTAAGTTTAATTTATTTTACAAGCACTTAATGAACAAAATATTTCTAATTATTTCTGCACTGGTTTTACGCAAATCAACCAAAAACTAAAAGTAAAATTGCCATAATTTTTCTGAACAAAAAAACTCTTAAATATTGCATAAAATATTTTAAGATGTTTTTAATAATACACCACCATTCACTTGCAAAACTAATTCTCTAATAATATTTTACAAAAAAAATTCAACATATTCTAAAGGTGGATGGATACACATACCGACACACTCCCAAGTGGGGTCTTGGAAATTACAAAATCAAAATCAAAAATCAAACAATTTAATGAAAGACCAATATATTTAGAGACATGTGATAGATAATAGTCATCCAACTTTTTGTTGTTGTAACTGGAGCAATAACACATTTGTTCAGAAGCTTTTCTAAAATGTTTTGTAAACGTTTCTTTAGTGAATTTTCGTTTTTTTTTTCGTAGTTTTCATATTGCAAAAATATTCGTTATAGAAAAAAAACCATTTCAGATACTTGTTAATGTTAAGTTTTTTCTTATTATTATTTTTTTTTTGAAAAACGTTAAAAATTCATTCATTGAATTGTTTAGAAGTTGAATTTTTATTTTATTTATTGAAAACTGCCTGCAAACTATAGTTTTTGCGTCTGTCATCTATCAATGTTGGGTTATTAAACAGAAAATTGCAAAAACAACAAAAAATAATATTAAACTTTAGAAATAAAACGAAAAAAAAAACTAAATTCGCCATCGGTTTAGAAATGCCTGAATACAATTGCGGCTGCTGCTATAAAAAGCGTCATATAAAAATATTGAACGACTGGCATCCGTCTACAATTGTTATAGATTTTATTATGTCTTTTATAGTATTTGTTTTATATAAAAATAGTCTTATTTCTAGATTTTTATATTTCATACGTGTTTGACCATTCAACATGAAAAATAATCCGTTTCAAATTGTTTAAAATGTTGTAATAATTAAAATGAAAATTTATAGTTTTTTTTCTACGTTTTTAAGCAAAATTTTTATATTTAAAAATTGTTTTTTGAAAGTAACAGTTGGCAAAGTTTTTTCTTAAATATTTGAAAAATTGCGTAAAATTATTTTGTTTTAATTACGAATGATATATAGAAAAACATAGTAACAGGATTTGTATAACAAAAACAAAAGACTTAAGACACAAAAACACATTCATTTTGCGCATAAGTGCATTTAGAATGGAAATAAGGAACCAGTTAAATATTTAGTACACATTCCACTTCACATTTAATTTCCGATTACTGCTTTGCTACCTTCTAGTTCAGTATTAGTTCAGTACTATTTCAGTTCCAATCAGTTCGAGTTCAGTTCTGAGTTAAGTTTAGTTCAGTTCGAGTTCATTCTTGTTCAGTTCTAGTTCAGTTCTAGTTCAGTTCGAGTTCAGTTCTAGTTCAATTCTAGTTCAGTACTAATTTGGCTCTAATGCTTTAGTTCTAATTTAGTTCTGATGAGTCTTGTTAGTTAATGTTCTAGTTCATTCTAGTTTCAGTTCTAATTCAGTTCTAGTTCAGTTCTAATTCAGTTCTAGTTCAATTGTTGTTCAGCTCTTTGATTCCTAATTTTGACTTTGGATTTTTATACCCTCCACCAGCGAAGAATTTTCCTTAAATTGTCAATTAGAAATCAACAGATTACAATAAAATTGTATTATTATTTAAAAAGCTGTTATATGTTATAATGAAAATATATGTTAAATTCCAGCAAATTGGTCTTATGTCAGGCTTTAAATTTTTTGATCAAGTTTTGGAAGAATTTAGATTTTTTGGAAATTTTTCTAATTATTTTGCTATTTGCTTTGCTCCGCTTTTTATTGAAGATAACTTTTAAACATTGATAAATATTTTTGCGCACAGTAATTCCAAAACTTTTATTTTTTGATACAAGACATAATTTTAATGAAACTTATAATTAATTATAACTGAGTTGATTTCGAGTTGATCTGAAGAATAACAGGACCCTTGATTTTCTAATGTTATAGTGATTTTCACATTTGTTTTGGGATTCCAAAGACTTTTTAGTCCATAATATAAAGTCCTTATAATTCTCTGTATAAAATTTTATACTGATTTTCACAACTTATAAGAAAATCTTAACTTTCAATATTTGATCATAAATAAGTCTCGAATTTGTTTAAAGTACTTTTTGCTGTTTATATAATTAATGTCTTGTTAAAATGTGCTTTAATTCAAATACCTTAATAAT
Organism: Cochliomyia hominivorax; assembly: GCA_004302925.2. Lineage (NCBI taxonomy): Eukaryota > Metazoa > Arthropoda > Insecta > Diptera > Calliphoridae > Cochliomyia > Cochliomyia hominivorax. The sequence continues at coordinate 90,719,997 of PYHX02000158.1, read as the reverse complement.
GTTTATAAATTAATAGCATTAATTTCATTTATTGACTTATTTAATTTTTATTTATTACTTTTAGCTTAAAAACATTTATAAACAAAAAAGTGTGTTGCTTAAGTCTTTCGTTTTATTTAACAACATTTTAAATGTTTAACAGCTTTATAATGATTTTATTAATTTAACACTCTAGTTGGCCATTAAATTGCAATTAAAAGTTTCAATATAATGATTATTTAATAAAGAAATTAAAGAGAAAAAAGAAAATTTAACAAAAAGAGTTAAATGACAATTATTAAAAATTAATAGGGCGTAAACCAAATGAAAAATATTTCATAGAAAAAGGAGAAATATTTTTGTAATAACAGTGACTAAGTGTTGGAAAAATGCCATATAAATATGAATACTAAAATGAAGCAAATGACGTATAATCAATAAGATCCCGCATAGTGGAGGAGGGTGGAGATGAGGGTTTTCATAAGTTAAAAGTTGAGTTAGAAATAAAAAAAACATGAATATGCAAACATTTTTTTTATATTTTATACTTTTTTGCAACAATCAAACAAATAAATCTGGCACGAAATGCATGTATAACCTACCAACATAGTGGCCTGGTTTGCAATATTGGTTGCTGGTTTCAGTTGCCCCATTGCAAGTGACTTTAAGTGGCCATTTGAAAGACAGCAATGAATTTGTTTTGAACAAGAAAAAAAATCGAAAGGCAAACAACCTTTTTCGTCTTCTCCTCCTCCTTCTTCATAAGCAATCTTAAGATTTGTTATAGTTTTTATACAAATGTATAAGAGTGTATGTGAGCGTGTGTTTTATAGCTGTTAAGCTAGTTATTGGTCTTGCAATATTATGCATATTCTTATTAAATCCTTTTACATAATCCAAAACAGAAAATAAACCACCAATGCCTTTTTTGCAAAATAAAAATCTCTATAGAGGTCTTATTTAAAATCGACCGAAATACAAAAAATACAAAAAAAAAAATCGTGATTTAATACCATTCATGGCTGAGATCGTAAACTATTTATAGACATGCAAAACTTTTGTTAGAAATAAGCAAAAAATTGTCTATATTTTATACCATTTAAACCGGGTTACGTTTTTTGTGTTGTTTTTTTTTTTTTCTAACAAACATTAATTTTTGTTAGTAACTCTATTACTCTGGCCATAACTTAGGGGGTCTTTTCTTTATCCCCTTTTCCCGCTTTGTAAGTGATTTATTTAGATTTGTGCAACCACAAATCAAGAAGGCGTAAATGTGAGAAGTTTTATGGTGACAATTTTACAACAATGGTTAATTTTTCTAAGTTATGGTCTTATTTCTTTTCTAATTTTTTTTCCTATAATAAATCATAAGTTACACAAACGTCCCATAATAAATTGATCTTTGGTTAAAACACCACAAGGTAAAGGGAATTTGAACTAAATTCGACTTTATTTAAACAACATGAACTTATTAAGATTTAGAAAAGATAGAATTTTAAGAGGTTAAACTAGAAATATAAAAAAGCATTAAAAAGCGGATGTTGTCAGAAAAATTATTCGCCTTTTCTTAAACGAAAATGCTATCTGGATAAAGGAATTATGTATAAATTGTTCCAAAAAACCCACGTTCAAAATTGTCAATAATATCAGAAATTATTTTTTTTCATTATTATAATTAAAAAAAAATAATAAAAAAAACACTTTTTAATGTTGATTTCTCGAAATGTATCCATTCTTAAATTTTAAAAGAATTGTAACCAGCATAGAGTGTTCCATGAATTAAATGGATGTATTATTAAATCCTTAACTTCTGCATTGTTTTTAATAAAATTCTAAACAGGCACAGAAGTGTTATAAGTATGATTAAAATTTTGAGCTTAAGCTTTAATGAGCTTTCTTGAGCTGGTCCACAGGATCCTAAATTTGATCGTTTATAAAAAGTTTTAAACGATTTATATTCGACAGCGGAAGCACAGTATTTCTTCCTATCAGCAAACCCAATTTTAATGAAATTTCATACAGTAATGTAAGAAGTGTGGTCATGTTTATGTAACGAACTTGGATTCTATGGACCTGGTGATGGTCCATCTGAAGATTCCTAAAACTTAACACTTTGATTTATTTCTTTTAATCTTTATAAAAAGAAAATAAATCCATAACTTTCGAAAGTTTTAATAAAATTTACATATTGATGGAAGACTACCATTATTGGTGCTGTAAAAATTGTGGAGTAAAATTTCGGACATTATTTTTTGCATAAAGTTATCTTAATCTAACCAAATATTATTACACTATCAACACATCGGTGAAGTAAAGTTACTTTTATATGCACTAAGAAGAAATGAACCATACCTCGTATAATTTGACTCAGTTTTTTTTATATTATAAGACTTATGAGCTCAGAACCCCATTCCGGAGGAACATTTGCATAAGTGTTAGATAAAGTAATGGACTTAGCATTATCATAATGGAAATTATTAAAATTGTTCTTGAGTCAACATAATGACACTGTCAATTATACAAAAAATTACGACATTTATACCTTTGTGAGCTAAAAATCCCATTCCGGAGGGACATAACGAAATAACATAATGAAATAACGGACTTAACATCAACAATTTCCATTCGTATCGTCTTTTTGACACCTGTGAATTATTTTTGCACAAAATTAAAATTGCTAACTTTATCTCGTTGAGAAGGTTAAAATGGGCAGGTAATCAGAAGAATGAACATCATCAAATCAACTCCAAAAAAGAATACTTAAAAATGGTGGTAGTAATATTTTTCAGTCCACTACAAACATCTGCACAAACGTATAGACATTTAAGTGAGTTACTGGTCTTGCAAGATTTTTAGTTTATTAGTTAAGAAAACAAATTTCATGCATTTTTCCTCAAACAAGTAATTTTTAGGGAAATTATATAAATTATATATCACTACAGAACCAAAAGAAAAACCAATTCAACATTTCTAAAATAACATAAATTGACATTCATTTCAATGATAAATATGTCTGCAAAAAAGTTACATTAGTGTTGCATAAAGTTTTAAATTAAAACCATTTCCAGTTGTATGTATACTCCATCAACACCTTAATTTATTATCTTCTTACAAAAGTAATAAATTGCATCTTATACAACTTTCTACATTTCGTAGGCCAGGGACTTGTTAAATTGGCAACATTTCTTATTAATCCTAATTTACTTTAGTCCAAAAATTTATAGGTTTTCAATTCTCTTGACATTTATTTCAATACACCTTAAAAAATATTTGCATTTTATTCAACGAAACAAATTTTTTTTAAATTTTGTTTATTGATTTTCCCATGAGTTTGTTTGAGCTTTTGAGCAGCTTTTGCCTTCACTAACCATTTTTGGGGTTTGTAGCTTAAGTCTTTCGTTTGTTTTCTTATGCAGTTGACTAATAAACATTTGATTAGTTTTGTTTATTATTTATTATTATTTTTTTACTTATTTGTAATATTCTAAAATTGAATCATAGTTTAATTTAAACCAGTTTTTTATTATTAATATTTACATATTCATTTATATTTAGTTGCTACTTTTTTTGTTAGTTTTATATAAATCAAGAAACTAGATTTTTAGTTCACTACAAATAATCATAGATAAATTTTGCACAACTTCCTTTTTTATGCATTTTTTTCAATAAAAAGTTGAAATTAAAATATAAATGTTATAGAGCATTTAAAGTGAGTTTTTTTCAATAAAAAAGCAATTATGAACTTGTTTTTCTAGCACTTTTTTTTGTAATTTTTGTAATAAGTTGTTTTAAATTTTTTTAATATAAATTTTGTAAACATTAGAAAACCGGCTGGAGAATTTCAGTAAAAAATAAAAATAATGAAAATAAAATTAAAACAACAACTTATTTTTTATTAGAAAACAAATACAGTGAAATGTATAAAAAATTCTTAAAATTCTCTTTTAGTTAGAATCATTTGCACCGCAGTCTCAGTAAAACCCTAAGAAAAAAGAAACTAATTAATTTAACAAAAATTTATCTTTATAAAATAACATTTAATTAAAGTGATTTATCAGCTGTTTTTTGAGTTAAATAGTCCACTGTTAGCAGATGTTAATAATATTTATATAAGAAACAGCATGACTTATATGAATATAAATAATTATATAAATATTTAAATGAGTATGAAATGACCTCCATGTTGAAGGTCATTTTAAAATATCGCAAATGATCTCGATCTAAAGAAGAAAAAATAAATCTAATCCATCAATGATATGAGGGTACAGTCAAATCAAACCTTTGAAACGTATTTGCAAAAGTCGATATTTAAAAAGTATATAGAAATCAATTTTATGATATCGTTATTTTAGAAACAATTTATTAGTTTGGAAAAAAAAGAACAAAAATTTCTTTAATGAAATTTCACATGAACATTCTTGAGATATTTGCCAATTGATTTAGAGAAGGACATTTTTCTAGTGAAAATCTCTATTCTTTTTAGTAAAAGTTCGCACAGTTATTTTTAAGTTATTTTTTTAGTGTTTTGAAAGAGAATAAAATCATAGCTCCACTCGGGGTTGTGGGAGTACCACAGTCTTCTTGACAATTGTTTTTTTTTTAATCTAATTATCAATAAAATTTTGGCAATTAAAAATAAAATACGAACCCGAGGTAATCCACTTCCGCACTCCTGGACCTTCTAGAAACACACGATTTTTCATGACAATTGAAAAACATTTCAAAAAATATTCAATAGTTTCCAAGTTATAGATTTATTAAAAAAGCGTTTTTGAACCATTGTACAACACTAATAAAGGTAATTTAACAGTCCATATTTGCCATAGGCTATAGCCAAGAATATTAATTCGACACCGCAATCCAGAGTTATATATGTAATTAAATAATGATTACTAAACAAAATACAATACTAAAGTGACACATTACGTTGTCCATGTATCAGTCACAGCATTGTAATGGACTTCCCTTCAACAAAAAATCTTGCAAGAGCATTATGATGATTTTGCATTTTTTCGAACTCATCCTTGCCAAATGGAACTTCTAAATATTTGTAGATATTCTCATTCCAAATAACTCCTATTTTCTCGATTAGATCCATTTTAGACATTTCAGTACTAGAGTTATTGACCATTTCCCACAATTGAATGTCATATGTTTAAATAGGTTTAAGTACAGTTTTATATAGGATGACTTTATAATGAAGGCCTAGTTGAAATTGACTGTAAATACGGCAGTGAGGAGTAGAGGATTAAAATTTCATGTGAATATGATGGCACCAGATAAATCGCCTTTCCAAATGAATATATAATATATAAGTCTATATTTATTCTTTATGTGGTATAACTAAACCCCATAGAGTGAAACTGTGGAAAATGAACTCTTCTTAATTAGAAGGTTATATGTTGGAATTTCAATTCGTTGACTCATATTCGACATTTTCCAGACAGGACGACACAATATTTCCTCGGTTGAAGAATTTGTCTTATCTCTTCATTTTTTCTATTCACCTGTTCGAAACCAAATTGTTGAAATAAGAGAATATATATGCGTCTTCAAATAGGCATCATTTACTTTTAAATGGTTTTCTGGTGTATATTCTGCAGACAAAGAAATACACTAAAAGGTCTCTAAGAAGATGATATCGTCAAATCTCTTCCAGGTTTAGCTATCATTATTATTTGTGACAACGTTTTATTTTTTTGGATAGAAATCATGTTCCAAGTTTGAATTGATTAATATTTGCAACAATGTTATTTTAATTTTCGATTGATTTTTGTTCATCTATGATATTATAAGATCACAACCAGATACCTTTTTCTTAAATACTCAGAAATGAAGTGCATTATTTCGTCCAAGTAATTAAGTCCACTTTATTCCTAAGTTTTTATAAGAATTTTTAATATATCAGAACACCCGAGTTTCCAAAATTTGGAAGTTCACCGACTGCACCCCTGACTGGATGGTGATCCGTTTTCCTGCAAATCAACTTTTGGATATCTCAGCTCTAACGATGTAAATTTTTCTAAGATATCGCTAACTGTTTAAAAGTTACGGAATTATTTCCAAATCAACTCGATAACACTTTAGTTCTAGCTAAATGATATATCATTATAATGTCCATAATGGTTTTAAAGTAACAGAATTATTTCTAAAAAGGCTTTTGAATACACTGTTTAACATTTTTGAGTTTCTAGAAAAAATACTTCTTTTTGAAGATTCGTCTGTCTTTGTGGTTTACTTTTAAAACTAATTTTTTTTCTTCAAAAATATTTTATTAAGACTTTTTATTTAAAAGAAAAAATAACAAAATTTGCTTTAAAATTATTACCTGTTGTGAATAGATTAACAATTGCTAATAACAATTGATTTAATTTTGTTTTTATTCTTAATCTTAACAAACAAAAGACTTAAGACACATGCATGGATTCAAATCAAAAAAATTTTATTATTTTTTAAGGCTGAAAAAGTTATAAACATTAATCAAATATTTGAAAAAAATGTAATAATAATAATGTTAACTAAAGTTGCCAGATATATACTAATTTGAATATAAAAAATAAATCAAACTTAAACATTTTTACGGTTAATGATTCGTGAATTAGAAAATCAAAAAAAATCAATAAGTAATAAAAATAAATAAATTTAAATAAAAATAATTAAGAAGTTATGGTCGTTCAAGCCCGACTATTTAATATCCTCCATTATATTGTTGGTTTAAAATTATTTTTTAATTCACATTTAACTGTGCAGTACATTATAATCGATAACATTCTAGTTTTAACAAACGCATACTACTCCAACCACCTATGGTGGTGTAGGGTATAAAAAATACTTAAAGTTAAGGTTATTTAATGGAAAAGACTTTATAGAAGGAAAAACAAATTTGTGGAAGTTATAAATTTAAGACATTTTTGCTGTTGTTGATTGAGAAGCCATTAGGTCAGGGTTTTTGTTGTCAAGAAAAATTGCAAATAATTTAAATAAAATCTAATGATTTTTTTTAATTTTTTATTTTAGATATTTTGTTTCCACTGTTTTGCAATTTCAAATCTATCGTGGCATGTGCATAGCTGCGGGACAATATGATGCCAATGATCCACGTAAACCTTTGCATAAATGTGATGTTTATCGTCATCCTGAAGCGGGCAATTTATTAAAGTGAGTTTTTACAAAATAAAGTTTTCTTGATTTTTTCTCTTTATGTGAGTGTGTGTGCTTTTAGAAAAATCATGTCTAAAGGTGCCTCCCAGCCCTGGCAAGAAGTACTACAGGAGACTTTGGGTGAAGGCCGTTTAGATGGTTCCGCCTTGCGTGAGTACTTTGCCCCTCTAGAGGAATGGTTACGTTTGGAAAATTTAAGAACTAATGAATACGTAGGCTGGAATTATGATGGTGATTACTGTAAACGCAGCATAGAGACTGCAGGTCTTCAAGTGTTTGGCGGTTATTACAATAAAGCCCCTAAAGGTTTTGAATTAAATAATAAATTGTTGTTGATAATAATGTTATTATATTATTTGAAACAATTTTTTATAAAATTGTAATTTTATTCTCCTTAAAGTTATAAATTATTTATTAACATTAGTTTTTTTTATAAGGCACCCATATTTTTTATATTTTTTTGCTAAAATTACTAAAACACAAGTCATTTGTTAATAGAGAAAATATTAAACACTTAAACCTTAAAAAACACTTCATCTTACAATAAAGTCATTATTAAAATTGTTTTCATTAAATTAAATTAATATTAATAAAATAAATTACAAAAAAAGTTAAATTACTTTATAAATGTTTTATTTACTGCGAGACTTTAGAATATATAAATTTTCACTTCCGTTTTCAGGTAATTTTTTTTCTAAAACAATTAATTGTCTCTCCAAAAATAATGAAAATAATAAATGAGTTTTCTACGCCCAAAACCTGATTTAAATTTCAATTAACAATTTTATTTATTGAGATTTTCTACGGCGAAAAAATATATTAAATTCAAATAAAACAAGTAAGAGAATAACAGTCGGTCAAATAAGACTATATAGTACTCTACACCGTGATGCACACATGAAGCATAATGGATCGAACCTCATCTCTAAATTTATGCTTATATAAGACAAACAGGCGCACAAAGTGTGCTCAAAACGCTTTTTAGAAATAATTCCGTAACTCCTGCATCGTTAAGGATATTTTGTTTAATTTAACATATTTATAGCTAAAATAGTTTTCAGTTCATGTGAACGAACACAAGCTCCTATCTGACAAGGAAGCGTAGTCGGTAACCCTGCAAACATGGCCATTTCGCGTAAGTACCTTTATTAATTCGCTCATTTCTGAATTGATATTTTTGAAATGTTATATCATTCTGATTTGGAACTTTGTAAAATCGATTTTTTTAATTTCTCAAAAAGGTGGCAACATTGATAAAACTGATGAAACTATTTCTTATTTGTTTCGAACTTTTTAATATTTTCACTATATTTTAAAGATATTTTAACGAGAATACGAGTAAACTAACCCTTCTTGGAAAGATTTGCCCACAGACCTCAAACAAATATGGTCAATTAAAAAAATTTTTTAAATCTTTTTGTTAAGTTCTGAAACTGCAAAGCTTAAATTTTCCTCAGCATATAGCGACTGGTGTAGAGTAAACACCCAAGGAAATATAATCTGGCGAATGGACCTTATAATAACAACATATTAATTTAAAAAAAGCCAAATTTTAAACAGGGTTTAACCCTGATTGGGATTTTGGGTATTTGGTTATGCAAAAAATGGATTTAATTAGGAAACACTCAAATTGTATATAAAATTTGTAAACCTCTAGTTACAAGGCTTTCAAAGATAGCACATAATTGTATAAGAAATGTATATTTTACCTTAAAATCCAACCTTAAACTATGCTGCCTCTAGTTAAATTTTGTTATTTTCCAACATTTACTTGAAAAGACGGCCAAACAGATGGACAGATGGACAGACATCGTTAAATTGTCTTAGAATGTGATTTGGAGTCAATCGTTATAAAAAAGTTAACCGATTTTTTCTTTTATCATATTATTCTGCAAAAGCGCATAATACCCTAAATCACCTATGATGGTGTAGGGTATAAAAAATCTCACAAGTTTTTTGTTTTGTTTTTATGTTGAAAAGCTATTTGACAAATTGCCATAATTTTAACGTTCTAAATGCAATAATCAATGTCAATGTTGCAAAAACACAACGCACTTGCTTAAGCAACAACAACAAAATACCCTAAAATTCTCATGTAACTCAAAAAAACTCTACACTCTAGTATAAATTATTTATAACATAGTTTTTTATAAGGCACCCATATTTTTTATATTTTTTTGCTAAAAAATTAACTAAAACACAATCATTGTTAATAGAGAAAAATAATTAAACACTTAAACCTAAAAAAAAACACTTATCTTACAATAAATCATTAAAATTGTTTTCATTATAATTTAAATTAATATTAATAAAATTAAATTACAAAAAAAAGTTAAATTACTTCATAAATTGTTTTATTTACTGCGAGACTTTAGAATATATAAATTTTTACTGTCCTTTCAGGTATTTTTTGTTCTAAAACAATTAATTGTCTCTCCAAAAATAATGAAAATAATAAATGAGTTTTCTACGCCCAAAACCTGATTTTAAATTTCAATTAACAATTTTATTTATTGAGATTTTCTACGGCGAAAAAAATATTAAATTTCAAATAAAACAAGTAAGAGAATAACAGTCGGTCAAATAAGACTATATAGTACTCTACACCGTGATGCACACATGAAGCATAATGGATCGAACCTCATCTCTAAATTTATGCTTATATAAGACAAACAGGCGCACAAAGTGTGCTCAAAACGCTTTTTAGAAATAATTCCGTAACTCCTGCATCGTTAAGGATATTTTGTTTTAATTTAACATATTTATAGCTAAAATAGTTTTCAGTTCATGTGAACGAACACAAGCTCCTATCTGACAAGGAGCGTAGTCGGTAACCCTGCAAACATGGCCATTTCGCGTAAGTACCTTTATTTAATTCGCTCATTTCTGAATTGATATTTTTGAAATGTTATATCATTCTGATTTTGGAACTTTGTAAAATCGATTTTTTTAATTTCTCAAAAAGGTGGCAACATTGATAAAACTGATGAAACTATTTCTTATTTGTTTCGAACTTTTTAATATTTTCACTATATTTTAAAGATATTTTAACGAGAATACGAGTAAACTAACCCTTCTTGGAAAGATTTGCCCACAGACCTCAAACAAATATGGTCAATTAAAAAAATTTTTAAAATCTTTTTGTTAAGTTCTGAAACTGCAAAGCTTAAATTTTCCTCAGCATATAGCGACTGGTGTAGAGTAAACACCCAAGGAAATATAATCTGGCGAATGGACCTTATAATAACAACATATTAATTTAAAAAAAGCCAAATTTTAAACAGGGTTTACCCTGATTGGGATTTTGGGTATTTGGTTATGCAAAAAATGGGAATCTTTTAACTTTTTGCTCTAAGGACAAAGTCTTATACACAGAGCCTTTTTAGTTTTTATTTTATTAAAGTTAAAATTTTATTTCAACTTTCACAAAACCAAGAAAAATGAAATTTTTAAGTTTTTCATAAAATTTTGACAACACATGAGACTCTACTTAAATTTTTATATAAACTTTGTAAAACCTCTAGTTACAAGGCTTTCATAGATAGCACATACATGTATAAGAAATGTATATTTTACCTTAAAATCCAACCTTAACTAGGCTGCCTCTAGTCAAATTTTGTTATTTTCCAACATTTACTTGAAAAGACGGCCAAACAGATGGACAGACATCGTTAAATTGTCTTAGAATGTGATTTGGAGTCAATCGTTATAAAAAATTAAGCAATTTTTTCTTTATATCATATTATTCTGCAAAAGCGCATAATACCCTAAATCACCTATGATGGTGTAGGGTATAAAAAAATCTCACAAGATTTTTGTTTTGTTTTTATGTTGAAAAGCTATTTGACAAATTGCCATAATTTTAACGTTCTAAATGCAATAATCAATGTCAATGTTGCAAAAACACAACGCACTTGCTTAAGCAACAAACAACAACAACAACAAAATACCCTAAAATTCTCATGTAACTCAAAAAAACTCTACACTCTAGCAAAACCAACAACTAAAATCTACAAAATGCGTTAAATTTCAATTTGTATGTCATGCAGGTCATAGCTGCCACTACTGCTGCTGCTGCTTTTGCTCAGATATCAACAAAAAAATATTTAAAATTATATTCACTAGACTTTTGTCTGGTTTTTTTGATAAAAAAATGCAATTTTTCTAAGGTGCAGCCATTTCTCATGTGCGTGCCTGAAAAATAATATTTAAATGCTAAAGACTATTTGACATTTTTTGTTTATTTGCATAATATTTAAATTAAATAATCATTGATTTATTAGTTTAGCAAAAAATTGAAAATTGTATGATTTATATCCGGTATTGTTAATAATGCAATTATGTCTATCAAATTGAGTCAAGAAATTAAGTAAAAAAATTGAATTCAAGTTTTAAGCAACAAAATGATTTTGAAGTAATTAATGAATGATTTTGAAGTAAATAATGAAGGGATATAGTCGGTGATCCTAAATATGCAATCATTTTATTTTTTTGGTTATAATTCTGTAACTTTACCGTTAAAGATATCTGAATGATATTTCACATGGTTAGAGGTGAGGTATTTTGGAATTGAACTGGAGAAGTTCAAGTGCCTATGAAGTCAGGAGCGTAGTCGGCGATTCCCTAAATTTGGTAAACTTGAATATGTTGTTAAATTCGCCGAAAGTACATTAATTGAATTGAGGCAGAAAAATGAAATTTATATAAAAAGTACAGCTACTTAAGTATCTTGTAGTTTCTCAGATATTCAAGTCGAAAAAAATTTTAACCTATTTTTACCCATGTCTTTTTTAGTCTTTTCGAGCTTACTAAAACTATGTGCCAGATTTTCTACGAATATATTTTTAATCATTAAGTGAAAGTTATGTCCAGTTCGAAGTTTGAAAAAAGAAATCGTTTTTTGATTTTTCCAAAAATTAGATGAATTTTATTCTCTTAAAATACCATTTCTTTGTTCCTAACTTTATTAGTTTTATAAAATCTTAGCGAGAACTTGGAGACAGATCTGCCCTGAAGACCAATCCGAATTTAAAAAATGTTTTTTTTTTGTTAGGTTTTCAAATCACATCTCAAATCAACCAAATGATCTTTAAAGTGTAGCTACAAATGTCAAGTAAACAGGCACTAAAGTTTATCAGTCAATATAGCATTATTAATAATGGGTGGACGATCTTTCTTGAAGATTACCTGAAATATACATTCTGTCATTGATTCCACTAATTTCTCAAGAAAATCGGAGTCACTTTGCTCCCAAATTTACTCTGTTTCAAGTTTTAAATCTTTTTCATTTTGGTCATTATTTGCATAAACTTTACGGACCATATATCTCCACAAGCTCTCTATTGGTTTCAAGCCTGACAGTTTGAAAAGGATATGCTGTGCTGGGATATGCAATATTGATACTTTTTTTCATCCATAAAAGATAGAGGATCATCTTCCACCAATTCGTTATAAATTGCGCTATTAATTTTTGCTGCAAAACAAAACAAATTTTGGATTTGCCAACTGGAGTAAATGCTGCCCAAACCTCAATACTCCCACCGCTGCAATCTCAAATCGTGGCAATAACTTAAGTGTAAGTCCGCGCAGGGGGGGGGGAATTAGATTATGATCAGTGAACTCAGCCGCAGACCGGAAAAGTCTTTGCACATGACAATTGACATAATCTATAACACAGACAATAGTTTAATTTATATATTTTATGTATTCGAATGTACCCTATTTTACTATACATTATTCTATGTCCAGGCTATTTACTAGACTGTAGACTAGTCGATGTACTCGAACTTATACTGTGTACTCCTATATAGACTTGTCTGTCTATAAACTTGTCTATGTTCTAGACTATTAAGTAGTCTGGGTAACCGACTATCAACTAGTATATGTACCTGAATATAGTCTGGTCTATGTAAGCGACTATAAACGGATCTATGTATACAGTCTATGACCTTCAGTGTTAAAAAGTCTATGTATTCAAATGAAGAAAGAAATCTAAATTCTAGTCTAAAATTTACACTATGTACTGGACTACAAATTCGACTTTAAACTTGTTTATGTATTCGACTATATATTATTCTATGTACTCGATTTTATAGTAGTGTCGAGTATAAACTTAGTAGCACTTGAATAAAAACTAGTCTATATACTCGACTATAATCTGAAATACTACACGACTATAGCATTCTTTTTTCCTTGATAACAGCCGTAATCTATGATGTCAAGGACAGACTTTTTATGAATTATTTCAAATGTACTCTAGTAAAATTTTTGTCTAAAAAGACAGCTTTAAACAAACCTATGAACTGAGATATTCCATTACTGAGTCCACGAAATCGTTCAAATTAATATGTGAATATCTGATTTATAGTCTAATCTGTACTATTTACTACAGTGTTTTTCGTTAAATGTAGCTTAATCTATTCATTTCTCATTTTTCTAGTTCCGCAAATGATATAATTTTTGTTTTTGTTTTATTTTCATTCACCCACCTTAAATTCATTTATGGTGCGAATGATCTTTCTATTTATTAAAACACTTAAATTTACTACTAATTTTATGACTAGAAGAAAATGAACATAAATTATTTTATATCGTTTTATACACTCGTTTACAAATTCACTTACTCCAGTGACTATTTTCAATTACATTTCATTTTTCATTTAACGTGGGTGTAATCGTCATGTGCACGACTGATATCTTAAAAAAATCTATCTTTTCGCTTTATTTGCGAAACTTTTCTGATTATTATGGTTCATTAATCTCTTAAGTGATCTTGGGATAGTTGTGTTCTACTATCATTTATAGTTTAGTTTTTATATATTTCACTTATTTGTAAGTTGTGGTTTTAATTCAATTAAGTTTATTTTTTTTTCATTTGTTTTAAGTGAATTTATTTTATTAAAAAAAAGAAAGAAAAAAAAACTGAAGAAAAATGTAACAATTGAATTTTAGTGAATGAATTGTTGTTGTAAAATTTTGTTTTAACAAATTATTAAGATTATGTGATTGGAAATTTTAATGACACCCCTTTTGCCCTCAATAGTTTAATAATATGAAAAACAAAATAATCATTATGATTAAATTAGGGTAATAAAATTGAGAGATTACGAGAAGACTGTAGTCGAGTTTACGACAGTGATAAGACAATAAATGAGACTACCGAGCTCTATATGAATGATCGATTTTAATCCTTCATATAAACAAAATTTTCTACGAGAATTAGAATAAGATCAGAGACTTGATTCTAATTGGGATCATTACTGCATGCAAGAAAGAATGATAATTAGAATATAGTGGAGATCATTATATTCCATAACGTACACTTGACTATAATTTAGATCGTAACTGAATAGAAAGTAAAATCATAAATTAATAGTCGATATTATGAAAATCACTAAACTCAAGGTCTAATAAGATTAAACTATAGTTGTGACTATGAAGATCACTGTAGTCGAGATCATTGTTGTGGTCGAGTTTATATACAGTAATATATAGTGGTGATCATAGGCTATAGTACAACTTAGATCATATATACTGTATTAAACTCAAGTTCGAGATCATTAACTACTTCACACTGATGTATTTCCTATAAGCGCATTTAACTTTTCTCCTATTTTTGTTTTATCTATTTTCTTCCCATTCAATGAAAAACATTCACTCCTACTACGCCCCGGATGACAAAAAACTTGTATTCTAAACAGGTGAAATATTGCTAATATATTTTTAACGGTTCAAATGTTATAGAATTAATACTCAAAGTGGATTATAATTGAAATCATAGAATATTTTATAGTCGGAAATTATAAATAAACCAGGAATTGACTATATTGAAGACTTTATTATAGAACAAACCTTACAATATTATATCTAACACAGATCATAGACTACATTCTTCTTCCCAAATCAAAAACTACTTAGTTAAGATCACAAACAAGCCGATAACATATGCCCCCTTTAAAAAAATTAGTTGTCTCCATTAAATTCAATTGCATTTATGTTATCTGATGTTTACACTATCACAATTAACGTCATCAGTGTGTATGTATGTTTCATCAACATTTCATACTAATGAATATGATCATTATGATCAGCCACATGTTAATACAAATGATCATGATAACAACAGCAACAACAGAGATGATGATCATCATCTACTCACAAATTTTAATTGAATGTAATCAAAAGTGATTTTATTTTTATTGTTGTTGTTTTTGTTTGTATACTGATCGTATTTTTTTTTTGTAGACAATGCGACGCAAAGATTAAACGCATTAAACTTTATTTTCCTCATTTTTGGAGACATTTTAGAGAGTAAAGTAGTTGATAATTTTTTTTTCGTATTCATTTTACAAATTTCATTTGATCATTTAGAACTTTAACAGAACAACATTTAAATTGTTTGTGCTTTTGATTTTAATAGTTTTTTCACATGAAATTCATTTCACATCGTAAAATTGTAAAAACAGATTTTTATTCTAGAAATCAGTTTGTAAAATTCAGCGATTAAGTTTAAACGTCTAAAACGCATTGAAAGTGAAATAGTTTTCATTTGAGAAAACGGAAGACAACTATTTTTAGTATTTGAAAAAAATTTATAAAGAAAAAAGTGAAAGTGTTCTAAAAAATGTATTTCCTAATTTGAGAATAATTTTAATGAATTAAATGAATTAAAAAAATTAAATAAAATTAAAAATTAATTTAAATTAAAGCGCTTTTTAAGAAAAAGAAATTAAAAAGTAACTGCCAAAATGTCTATATTTAAAAAATATTTAAAAATTTTAATATTTTTAAATTTTATTTTATTAAATCTATCAAAAACTAATGATGGTTTAAAAATTAATACCGATCTGACGGCGGGCATTATCAGTGATACGCTTAATTCGGCCAGTAGTAATAATAATCAAAATCAAAATTTTGTTAATACTTTAAATTCATCTTCACAAAATATTTCGGATTCATCATTAGAGGATAATCATATCTGTACAAAGGAAGAGGAATATGTGGAGGAGATACGAACACCTTCAATGCAGCCAGTTAAAATACGAACCTCCACCTGGTGTTTGGAATTTCCACCCAGATGCTCGAATTATAAAACCGAAATTAGAGAAGTGGTTAAAGTTCAGGTGGGTAAATTAGAAGAAAATGTAAAATTTTCTTAAAAGAAAATCTCTCATTTTATGAGAAATTTTCTTAAATCAGAAATTCTCTCATTCTATGAGAAATTATCTCAGAAGAAAATCTCTCATTATTTGAAAAATTTTCCAAAAAAAAATTATTCGAATTATAAAACCGAAATGAGAAAAGTGGTTAAAGTTCAGGTGGGTAAAATAGAAATCTCTCTCTAAAGAAATATAAAATTTTCTTAAAAGAAAATTTATCATTTTATAAAAAATTATCTTAAAAGTAAATCTGAGATTTTATAAGAAATTTTCTTAAATAAAAAGTCTCTTATTTTATGAGAAATTTTCTCAAAGGAAAATTTCTTAAAAAATCTCTTACTTTATGAAAAATGTTCTTAAAAGAAAATCTCTAACTTTGTGAGAAATTTTCTTGAAAAAAAACCTCTCAGTTTGTGAGAAATTTTCTTAAAAGAAATCTTCTCATTCTATGAGAAATTTCCTTGAAAGAAATTTTCTCATTCTATGAGAAATTTCCCCGAAAGAAAATCTCTCACTTTATTAGAAATTCTCGTAAAAGAAAGTCTCTCATTTTATGAGAAATTTTCTTAAAAAAAATCTTCTCATTCTACGAGAAATTTCCCTGAAAGAAATTTTCTCATTTTATGAGAAATTTCCTTGAAAGAAAATCTCTCACTTTAAAAGAAATTTTCGTAAAAGAAAGTCTCTCATTTTATGAGAAAAATAACTCCTTTTGTAAGGAAAAATTTCTTTGATTAAAAAATTTTCTATGATTTTCATTTTTCCATTTCCAACCAGTTTCCTTAAATAGTAAGTTTTTTTTATTAAACCAAGATTTGTGCTCCAGTTTAGGAAATAATTACATTATAATTGACACTGTTACTTGAAAGAAAATAAAGTTTTTTTTTCTATTAAACAAAACCATTTCTTTTATTAAATATTGTCTTTGGCATTGCAAAATTTTCCTTGCAACAAAACGTTGCATTATTCGCATTGTAAAAGAAGACAAGAAGAGATTTAAAACTCTTCAGACTTGTTGAAGTGTAATTAGAGACAACAAGTCTTTATTTTGTAATTTATGTCTGTAATTTAATTCCAAATACTATAAATCTGTAATATTTTGTAAAATGTGCTTAAAATAGATTTCTGGTGCAACGATATATATATGTACTGAAAACGGAAGTGACAAGTGTTAGATGATTTTAAAAGGAAATAACATATTTTTATTATGAAAGATCAAATTCATTCATCTTTTTTGCATTAAAAAGATATAAAATTTCAATGTCTAAAATCTTTACAAAAAAAGTAAAAATATTAAAATGAAATCAATAACTTTTATAAATATTATATGTTTAATCGTTTCAATTAATTTTTAAACAAATATCGCCATCTGGTCTCTTATGTCAACAGCTGTGGGCAGAAATTTCCATGAATAAATTTGATTAGAATATAATACCGTATTAGTCACTAAAAACGGTAGCAAAAATACTAAAACCAAGATTAAGATCGTAAACTGACAAGAAACAAGAATAAAAGAGATTTTGCATTTAATAAAAAATGTTCTTAATACAAAATCTCAAATTGGAATAAATAAATAATAAAATGTTTTGCATTAAATAACAAATTTTCTTAATAGAAAATTTTTGCATTTAATGACAAATTTTCTTAATAGAAATTTTTCGCATTTAATGATAAATTTTCTTAATAGAAAATTTTGCATTTAATGACAAATTTTCTTAATAGAAAATTTTGCATTTAGTGACAAATTTTCTTAATAGAAAATTTTGCATTTAATGACAAATTTTCTTAATAGAAAATTTTGCATTTAATGACAAATTTTCTTAATAGAAAATTTTTACATTTAATGACAAATTTTCTTAATAGAAAATTTTGCATTTAGTGACAAATTTTCTTAATAGAAAATTTTACATTTAATGACAAATTTTCTTAATAGAAAATTTTACATTTAATGACAAATTTTCTTAATAGAAAATTTTGCATTTAATGACAAATTTTCTTAATAGAAAATTTTGCATTTAATGAAAAATTTTCTTAATAGAAAATTTTGCATTTAATGAAAAATTTTCTTAATAGAAAATTTTGCATTTAATGACAAATTTTCTTAATAGAAAATTTTGCATTTAATGACAAATTTTCTTAATAGAAAATTTTGCATTTAATGACAAATTTTCTTAATAGAAAATTTTGCATTTAATGACAAATTTTCTTAATAGAAAATTTTGCATTTAATGACAAATTTTCTTAATAGAAAATTTTGCATTTAATGACAAATTTTCTTAATAGAAAATTTTGCATTTAATGACAAATTTTCTTAATAGAAAATTTTGCATTTAATGACAAATTTTCTTAATAGAAAATTTTGCATTTAATGACAAATTTTCTTAATAGAAAATTTTGCATTTAATGACAAATTTTCTTAATAGAAAATTTTGCATTTAGTGACAAATTTTCTTAATAGAAAATTTTGCATTTAATGACAAATTTTCTTAATAGAAAATTTTGCGTTTAATGACAAATTTTCTTAATAGAAAATTTTGCGTTTAATGACAAATTTTCTTAATAGAAAATTTTGCGTTTAATGACAAATTTTCTTAATAGAAAATTTTGCATTTAGTGACAAATTTTCTTAATAGAAAATTTTGCATTAAGTGACAAATTTTCTTAATAGAAAATTTTGCATTAAATGACAAATTTTCTTAATAGAAAATTTTGCATTAAATGACAAATTTTCTTAATAGAAAATTTTGCATTAAATGACTAATTTTCTTAATAGAAAATTTTGCATTAAATGACTAATTTTCTTAATAGAAAATTTTGCATTAAATGACTAATTTTCTTAATAGAAAATTTTGCATTAAATGACTAATTTTCTTAATAGAAAATTTTGCATTTAGTGACAAATTTTCTTAATAGAAAATTTTGCATTTAATGACAAATTTTCTTAATAGAAAATTTTGCATTTAATGACAAATTTTCTTAATAGAAAATTTTGCATTTAATGACAAATTTTCTTAATAGAAAATTTTGCATTTAATGACAAATTTTCTTAATAGAAAATTTTCGCATTTAATGACAAATTTTCTTAATAGAAAATTTTCGCATTTAATGACAAATTTTCTTAATAGAAAATTTTCGCATTTAATGACAAATTTTCTTAATAGAAAATTTTCGCATTTAATGACAAATTTTCTTAATAGAAAATTTTCGCATTTAATGACAAATTTTCTTAATAGAAAATTTTCGCATTTAATGACAAATTTTCTTAATAGAAAATTTTGGATTTAATGACAAATTTTCTTAATAGAAAATTTTGGATTTAATTACAAATTTTCTTAATAGAAAATTTTGCATTAAATAACAAGTTTTCTTAATAGAAAATTTTGCATTAAATAACAAGTTTTCTAAGAAGAAAATTTTATTTTTCTCTGATTCTGATTATGTTGCTTTTAATTGCTTTTTAAATATCTGATTTTTATACTAAATTTTATTCATTGTGAAGCCATTAAAAAAAGATTTTTTTATGGTTTTTATAGTTGTTTTTTGCATAAAGCTGATGATTAGATTGTGTTCTAGTTTTTATGATTCTAGTCTGTCAATCAGCGAATTTGACTCTATTGTATCGAGACATTAATTCTAATGGATGAATTAAGACTACTTTCGATTTCGTTTATTTTAATTTGCATAAATAAATTTGATGAGAAACATCTTAATGAGGTGGGTGGTCTTTGGGGATTTTTTGTAAATAAGTTACTTAATTTCGGAAGCAATATTTATAGCTGTGTTTGGAGTCGAGATTATAATCTTGGGTGTTGTGGTTAATACAGTCGAAATTTATAAAATAATTATTTCCATTAACGTTTTTATAGTGTTTTCTGTCACTCTGCTCGAATTAATAGTTTGGGCACCTATTTTGTACTCTTCAATTCACTTTTAACAAGAACCAAATTTCTCTTCACTGGTATTAGCTTCGGACAGTTAAGAGGATTTTCCTTTGTTGGTACATTTACCACATTATTTCTTGTGCCACTCTAGGTCTTGTTTGCTGTAATGACTGGATAAGAAGTCAGGCCAAAAATATATTGACACATTATAAACGCTTACAAATGAAAGCATACTGTTTCGTAAACATTTAATAATGTAATATTCCATATTTATAGAATGATTGACTTATTTTGCCGCAACTAAAAGATTTTTTTTTTTAAATTCTTACTGATTTGAGTCCATAAATTTTTATCATTCGCTCAAGCATTAGTAACATAAAATGTTTGACCAGTGGAGCCAGAACAGAATATTATGCAGAATATATTTTTTAATTAAACTTCAATTCAATTTCCGTGCTCTGTGTTTTGTCCTGTCAATTTATACCAACATTCCCATTAGGAACTGTTTGAGCCCAGTATATTTTTAAACCTGCATCAGCTTTAACTTTTCGTACCTAAAAGTACGAGTACTGAGCTAACCGGACTGCTTTTCAACCGTATGTTTTGGGAAATGTACTGAAAATACTTTCTGCTTTTTTGTTTTAGAAATTCTCCAGGTTCTATTTAATAATGTTGGAAATAATTTGATGATCTTGAATCCTTGGCCACCTTTTTGTAGGACCATATTTAATAATTTTAGTACGGACTTCTGGTCACTCATTTTAATCAGATTAACGACATATTTACTTGTTTGACATAAAAACTAATAACTGACGTACCTTCAAAAGTAACTTGGTCCAAAATAATAAATACTTGAGATAAAAATATAAATGAAAAACGTGTGTTAAAATGTTTTCGGCAAATATTGTAGAATATATATGCTCACAGCCTTTTCGTATACTCTGAGTCCTTAATTACACTATATTATCGCGTGAATTGTCTGTTATTTAAAAGGCAAAATAATTATTTAAATTTGTCTGTTATTCGTGAACATGTTAAGGAAATTTCGTAAACGACTTTCAATGACTTTCTTGTTATTTAAGCTTGAATTGACTTACATTCCCAATACCAAGTCACTGGATTAAAATTTCTCCTACAATTCCATTTACCTACCTGAAATCTATGAAAACAGGTCATTATACTTTGCCACAAAAAGGAGTTTATGAACACCAGATTATAAAGCTAAAAATTGAAAACAACTTGTTTGAAAATGGGGAAAAATACTCTTCATATATGAAAACTCAAGTAAGTTTTCTACTAAAATCATTTTACTTACATTTTTGTTTGAAAAAAAAAAAAAGAAAAAACCTCAATGCAATCGATTAAATGCTTTTTTGCTAATTTTGAAAGAAAAAAAAGATATATGTTAGACATCCTGCCCCAACTAATCATGAAAAACTGGCTCTGAAATATTTTCAACTGTGAGTTACTTTTAAGAAAAAAAAACATAAAAAATTAAAAAAATAGTAAAATGTTATAATAAAGTATTGACTTTTTAAAGTTTTTTGGCGGTAAACTTGTTTTTATTTGAAAATTAGATATAAAAAACGTTTATAGTGAAAAGTTGAAAAATAAAACTGCTTAAATACCCGGAAATGCACAAAAGTCTAGTCGCCCCGTTTTATTTTTGTTCATTTTCAATTGAATCATTTTTGTAGAAATTGTAAAATAAAGTGTAATTGTGGAGCATTTTTTTGATAAGTTAATCTATTTTCTATTTTTCATTGTGATTAATTATCAAAAATAACACAAATTATATCAATAAAAATGTTAATTAAACTAATTATTTCTTTGTTTTAATTATAACAGTTTTCAGAGTAATTAACTAAATTGAACGACTTTTTTTTGTCAGAAATCTACTTCATTTAAAAAATTTTTCTGATTATAGAAATTCTTTGGCAGCACAAGTTTTCAATGAAAAAGCAAAAAAGAAAAAAACTAAACAATTTTGTGGTAAAAATTAACGACCTTAAAATAAGACTACAAAAAACTATAAACGAGATCATTGAATATGCTATTAACTAGATCGAAAAGAACTTCAAACCCCACATCAGATTGTCCATATTATAGTCTAGATTATAGCTAAGTTCTTATCTTAGACTATAATATAGTTCATAAACTATAGTTGAGATCAGTCTATATTGTAGTCAAAACATTGATCAAGATCTCCTACTGAACTACATTTGAGATTACAAACTTTTGGTAAACATCATAGACTAAACTTAATGACCTTAAAAAGACTACAAAGAACTGTGGACAAGATTATTGAATATGCTATAAAAAAGCCAAACCAGGTTGTCCACATTGTAGTCTAGATTATAGCTAAGTTCATAAATTAGAATATAATGTAGTTCAGAGATTATATTACAGTTGAGTTAAAATCCAAATTATAGTCAAAATATTGGTCGAGATCTCAGACTGAATTACATTTGAGGTTATAGACTTAACTATGACAAAGCTCGCAGGCTAATCTATGGTCAACATCATAGGCTATACTATGACCGAGATCATAAAGATCACATACTGAAGTATGGTTGCAATCGTCTTAATTATGCTAAGGATCACAATCACATAAGCCTGATTATAGTTTATAACATACACGAGTTCATAATTTAATAATTAAGTCCAGAAACAAGACTATAGCCAAGATCACTGGCTAGAATTTACTCAAATTATGGTAAAGTTCAAAGACTGAAGCTCGCCGACTGAATTATGTTTGAGATCACTGACTAAACCATGAACAAGTTCATAGACTAAATTATGATAAAGATCACTAAACTATGGTCGAGATCACATACTAAACTATGTTCAAAGACTAATCTGTGGTTAAGATTATACACTTAACTATTATAAAGATCACAGATTAAACTATGATAAAGAAAATGTATTAAGCTACAACAAAGAACAGAGACTAAACTATGGTCGAGATCACAGACTGTATTATGGTTTAGATCATAGATTTTATTATTATGAAAATTAAAGATTTACTGTGATAAAGACTAATGATTGAATCATGATCGAAATCAAAGACTAAACTTGTCAAGATCATGTACTAAGCTAAAGTAGACTAAACTATGATCTAGATCAAAGACTGGGCTATAGTGAAGATTATAGACTTAACTATGGTCGATATCATAGACT
Source organism: Cochliomyia hominivorax (assembly GCA_004302925.2). NCBI lineage: Eukaryota > Metazoa > Arthropoda > Insecta > Diptera > Calliphoridae > Cochliomyia > Cochliomyia hominivorax. The sequence continues at coordinate 90,696,638 of PYHX02000158.1, read as the reverse complement.
AAATTATGATCAATATCATATAATAAACTTTGGTCTAGATCGTACCATAACTATGGTGATGATCAAAGACTGAACTCTCTCAATCATAGCAAAATTATTGTCGACATTATAGAATAAACTATATACAAAATTATTGGCTAAACTTCGGTTGAGACCACAAATTTAAATACAAAGTCCAAGAGATTATAGAAAGCTTTCATTAAGATCACAGACTGAACAATGTGAAGATCTGTTCATACACTTTACTACGATCGGGATCAAGAATTAAAACTTTTACCATGTACTAAGCTATAGTAAGTCTACCTTTTGTAGGGTACTCTCCCATTAATCTTAAAATAACATCATTAAACTCTTTTGGGATGTATTTGGTGTTGAACCAGTTTATTGTGTTTGTTATTTGTTGTTTTTTTCAGTTTTATATTTTTTGACGCAAAATCTGATTGGGACATTTGCTTATTTAAGGCAGGTGGTTTGTTATATAATTCACGTTTTTTCTTTCTTGTTTTAAATTTTGTATTTTTTTCTTTAATTTATTAGATCTTTTCTTCTAGTATTGTTTAAATTTATTGCTTTTTATTATATTTAATTTATATATTTTTTTAAATATTTATTTTTGAACAATTTAAGTGTTAAATTTTTTCAAACCTAATATGTTCATGGCAAAAATTTAATTAACAGATATTTTTTGAAGTGATAAGAAATTAAAAGAATTTAAAATTCTTTAAAAGGTTTTTAAAATCTAAAACAAAAAATTAAAAAATAAAAATAAATTTATTGGCAAAAAATTGTTCATATTACGTAATAAACGCCATAAAAACGTCATAAAGATTAACACTAAATTATCAATTGTAATTAAAACAAAATTTTCTACTAAGAAAATTTGGTACTTAATATACAATTTTCTATTAAGAAAATTTATATTTTAATGCAAAATTTTCTATTGAGAAAATTTTTCATTTAATGCAAAATTTTCTATTGAGAAAATTTTTCATTTAATGCAAAATTTTCTATTGAGAAAATTTTTCATTTAATGCAAAATTTTCTATTGAGAAAATTTTTCATTAAATGCAAAATTTTCTATTGAGAAAATTTTTCATTTAATGCAAAATTTTCTATTGAGAAAATTTGTCATTTAATGCAAAATTTTCTATTGAGAAAATTTGTCATTTAATGCAAAATTTTCTATTGAGAAAATTTGTCATTTAATGCAAAATTTTCTATTGAGAAAATTTGTCATTTAATGCAAAATTTTCTATTGAGAAAATTTGTCATTTAATGCAAAATTTTCTATTGAGAAAATTTGTCATTTAATGCAAAATTTTCTATTGAGAAAATTTGTCATTTAATGCAAAATTTTCTATTGAGAAAATTTGTCATTTAATGCAAAATTTTCTATTGAGAAAATTTGTCATTTAATGCAAAATTTTCTATTGAGAAAATTTGTCATTTAATGCAAAATTTTCTATTGAGAAAATTTGTCATTAAATGCAAAATTTTCTATTGAGAAAATTTGTCATTTAATGCAAAATTTTCTATTACGAAAATTTGTCATTTAATGCAAAATTTTCTATTGAGAAAATTTGTCATTTAATGCAAAATTTTCTTTTACGAAAATTTGTCATTTAATGCAAAATTTTCTATTACGAAAATTTGTCATTTAATGCAAAATTTTCTATTGAGAAAATTTGTCATTTAATGCAAAATTTTCTATTGAGAAAATTTGTCATTTAATGCAAAATTTTTTATTGAGAAAATTTATATTTTAATGCAAAATTTTCTATTACGAAAATTTGTCATTTAATGCAAAATTTTCTATTACGATAATTTGTCATTTAATGCAAAATTTTCTATTACGAAAATTTGTCATTTAATGCAAAATTTTCTATTGAGAAAATTTGTCATTTAATGCAAAATTTTCTATTGAGAAAATTTGTCATTTAATGCAAACTTTTCTATTACGAAAATTTGTCATTTAATGCAAAATTTTCTATTGAGAAAATTTTTTATTTAATGCAAAATTTTCTATTGAGAAAATTTTTCATTTAATGCAAAATTTTCTATTGAGAAAATTTTTCATTTAATGCAAAATTTTCTATTGAGAAAATTTTTCATTTATTGCAAAATTTTCTATTGAGAAAATTTTTCATTTAATGCAAAATTTTCTATTGAGAAAATTTTTCATTTAATGCAAAATTTTCTATTGAGAAAATTTTTCATTTAATGCAAAATTTTCTATTGAGAAAATTTGTCATTTAATGCAAAATTTTCTATTGAGAAAATTTGTCATTTAATGCAAAATTTTCTATTGAGAAAATTTGTCATTTAATGCAAAATTTTCTATTGAGAAAATTTGTCATTTAATGCAAAATTTTCTATTGAGAAAATTTGTCATTTAATGCAAAATTTTCTATTGAGAAAATTTGTCATTTAATGCAAAATTTTCTATTGAGAAAATTTGTCATTTAATGCAAAATTTTCTATTGAGAAAATTTGTCATTTAATGCAAAATTTTCTATTGAGAAAATTTGTCATTTAATGCAAAATTTTCTATTGAGAAAATTTGTCATTTAATGCAAAATTTTCTATTGAGAAAATTTGTCATTTAATGCAAAATTTTCTATTGAGAAAATTTGTCATTTAATGCAAAATTTTCTATTGAGAAAATTTGTCATTTAATGCAAAATTTTCTATTGAGAAAATTTGTCATTTAATGCAAAATTTTCTATTGAGAAAATTTGTCATTTAATGCAAAATTTTCTATTGAGAAAATTTGTCATTTAATGCAAAATTTTCTATTGAGAAAATTTGTCATTTAATGCAAAATTTTCTATTGAGAAAATTTGTCATTTAATGCAAAATTTTCTATTGAGAAAATTTGTCATTTAATGCAAAATTTTCTATTACGAAAATTTGTCATTTAATGCAAAATTTTCTATTACGAAAATTTGTCATTTAATGCAAAATTTTCTATTACGAAAATTTGTCATTTAATGCAAAATTTTCTATTACGAAAATTTGTCATTTAATGCAAAATTTTCTATTGAGAAAATTTGTCATTTAATGCAAAATTTTCTATTACGAAATTTTCTTTTAATGCAAAATTTTCTATTGAGAAAATTTGTCACTTAATGCAAATGAAAGAAAAAGTAAAGAAAATTTTTCATTTAGTTTAAGATTTTGTGTTCATGAATTTTTTATTTAATACGAAATTTCCTCTTAAGAAAATTTCTTATTGAATGAAATAATTTTTAGTTGTTTTACTTTCTAAAACCAACAAATTCGATAATTAATCCTGCAAAAAAACTTTTGAAACTATTATCCAACAATTGTCTGTATCTAAGCAAAAAAAGTACTTGTAGTTGGTAATAACCAAACCTTAAGATATGAGGAAATAATATCTAAAGTTACAAATTAAAATTTGCAAACTCCCCTATAAACCATATGAGTTACGCATAGCAGATGGTTTGGAACACACACACATACACTCCCATATCATTGCGGTAGCCTTTTGGTAACTTTAGATATTTCATATTTGTGTGCATTTGTATCTATAGCTAAGTATCTTCCATGGATTTCATAAAAGTGTAGGTACTTTTAGTATCATATTGTTTTTACTCCTCTGTGTATTATAGTTTTTTTGTCTTAATTGTGGGTCTTAAGTTGGTAATTGTATTTTATTTAGTTTTGCGTTTTATTGTTGCCAATTAAGTAACTGAAAACTTAAGAAGAAATAAAAATTGGAGTCTTAAAAGTAAGCAAAATATTAATTACCAGATATTTCCCAATACGTTGGAATTAAATAAAGAAATAAATTGTATTTGTAATTAGAGCCTTTTTAAAAATTTAGTAATTTTCTTCAATTCAACAAAAAGAAAAAAAAACAAAAACAATCAAATCAAATTGTTTAATAATGAAGAAATGAAATTAATTAAAATTACGAAATTGTTTGTTCATTTAATTAGATTTTAAATATTTTCTTTGAATTTATTCGATGGAAACTTGTTTAAGAAATCATTTTAATTTGTTTACCTTTTCGAAAGTGTAATATTTTTTTCTTTTTCGAAAATCAAAAGAAAATCTCATAACTTTTTTTATATAATTTGGAAAAATATTTGTAAGTTTTAAATTAAAAACTAAGAAAACAGAAGAAAATAAATCCGACATTAATAAGGGGATGGATAACCAATGAAAGGTGTTTGTGACTACAAACAAGACTATTCGATAGAATAAGATCTAGAATATTTTGCAGAGATTGGAAATGAAGGCTAAACATACATATTTGTGTGTCAGTAAAAATTAAAAATGTTATAGTCGATCAAGTCCGACCGTGTAATAATTTATACCTCATTGTTGGTTGTAAATGCCAGTTACGAAAAATTTATGATTGACCCTCGTATTATTTACATTATTATGTTAAATTTATGCTTTTTCAAACGCTTTTTTCTTGGGGGGGATGTAAAATCAAAATAATTTTCTCTAAATAGAAAATTCATAGAGAATTTGCTATAATGCGAAAATTTATGGAAATTTTCTATAAAAAAAGAAAAAAATTTCGATAATTTTCTATAAAGAGAAAATTCATAAAGAATTTCCTATAAAGACAAAATCCATCCAAAATTTTCTCTTTATAGAAAATTCTTCCAGAATTTTCTATAAAGAGAAAATTTATCAAAAACTTTCTATAAAGAGAAAATTTATAATAAAGAAAATAATAAAAAAATAATAAAAAAAAATTAAATAAAGAAAAATTCATCGAAAATTTTTTAAATAGAAAATTCATCGAAAATTCTTCACAAAGAGAAATTCATCGAAAATTTCCTTCAAAGAAAAATTTTTCGAAATTTTTCCATAAAGAGAAAATTCATCGAAATTTTTCCATAAAGAGAAAATTCATCGGAAATTTTCTATGAAAAAAATTCATCAAAAATTTTCCATGAAGTGAAAATTCATCGAAAATTTTCTAAGAAGAGAAAATTCATCGAAAATTTTCTATGAAGAGAAAATTCATAGAAAATTTTCTATGAAGAGAAAATTCATCGAAAATTTTCTAAGAAGAGAAAGTTTATTGAAAATTTTCTATAAAGAGAAAATTCATTAAAATTTTTTATAAGGAGAAAATTCATCGAAAATTTTCTACGAAGAAAAAATTCATCGAAAATTTTCTAAGAAGAGAAAGTTTATTAAAAATTTTCTACAAAGAGAAAATTCATTGAAAATTTTCTATAAGGAGAAAGTTCATTGAAAATATTCTATAAGGAGAAAATTCATTGGAAATTTTTCTAAAGAGAAAATTCATCGAAAATTTTCTAAGGAGAGAAGAGAACGTTTATTGAAAATTTTCTATAAAGAGAAAATTCATTGAAAATTTTTTATAAGGAAAAAATTCATTGGAAATTTTTCTTAAGAGAAAATTCATCGAAAATTTTTTATGAAGAGAAAATTCATCGAATATTTTCCATTAAGAGAAAATTTATCGAAAATTTTCTATAAAGAGAAAATTCGTGAAATTTTTTGTAAAAAATTAATATAAGAAAATTTCGAATACAAAAATTTTAAAAAAATTAACTTTCATTACTTTTCATTTATTTAAAACTTTCCATGAAATCTGGGTTATCCTTCCCCTTTTCTGTTATTATTCAATGTTTTCTTGAATAATCATTTAACGCCCAATTACAAAATCGTAAATAAAAATGGGATTTCAACTGGTTCCTTGAATAAAAAATTATGTTAATTTCAGAAAAAAAAAAAAATAATTTCAGAAAAAAATAGTAAACATTTTTCAGCGTTAATAACTTTGTTATTTTGCTCTTTATTTTAAACTCGTCTCTAATAAACAGCAATTTCATATTTTTTGCTGTAAATAATATTACATGAAAATTATGTCACGGTGTCAGTCATAGGAAAAAAATATATATAATTTTTTCAATTCATTCACAACAATCTAAGTTGCATGTGTGGTTAGTTTGTTGTTGTTGCAGTTGGATCCATCATTAGAAATGTCTGAAACATCACATGTGGGGAAAATGCAACAAATTTGTGATTTTAGTTTTTTTGTTGCGTATTTTTTCATACTTTTTGTAGATATCACATGTTTCGATTGTAAATAAGAGCAAAATAAAATGAAATAAAAGTGAATGCACAACGTAAACAAATATTCGTCGATAAGATTGTTAAGTAGTCGCATGTTGTTTTAGATTTAGTTGGTGGGTATTTTGGTACTAAATTGTTTTTATATTAAAAGTATTTTTTCATATTTTTTGTTTATCTCACATTTTATATGTCAGCATGAATTTTATTCATCGAAAATTTTATTCATCGAAAATTTTCTATAAATAGAAAATTCATCGAAAATTTTCTATAAATAGAAAATTCATCGAAAATTTTCTATAAATAGAAAATTCACCGAAAATTTTCTATAAATAGAAAATTCATCGAAAATTTTCTACAAATAGAAAATTCATCGAAAATTTTCTATAAATAGAAAATTTATCGAAAATTTTCTATAAATAGAAAATTTATCGAAAATTTTCTATAAATAGAAAATTTATCGAAAATTTTCTATAAATAGAAAATTTATCGAAAATTTTCTATAAATAGAAAATTTATTGAAAATTTTCTATAAATAGAAAATTTATCGAAAATTTTCTATAAATAGAAAATTTATCGAAAATTTTCTATAAATAGAAAATTTATCGAAAATTTTCTATAAATAGAAAATTTATCGAAAATTTTCTATAAATAGAAAATTTATATAAATAGAAAATTCATCGAAAATTTTCTATAAATAGAAAATTCACCGAAAATTTTCTATAAATAGAAAATTCATCGAAAATTTTCTATAAATAGAAAATTTATCGAAAATTTTCTATAAATAGAAAATTTATCGAAAATTTTCTATAAATAGAAAATTTATCGAAAATTTTCTATAAATAGAAAATTTATCGAAAATTTTCTATAAATAGAAAATTTATCGAAAATTTTCTATAAATAGAAAATTTATCGAAAATTTTCTATAAATAGAAAATTTATCGAAAATTTTCTATAAATAGAAAATTTATCGAAAATTTTCTATAAATAGAAAATTTATCGAAAATTTTCTATAAATAGAAAATTTATCGAAAATTTTCTATAAATAGAAAATTTATCGAAAATTTTCTATAAATAGAAAATTTATCGAAAATTTTCTATAAATAGAAAATTTATCGAAAATTTTCTATAAATAGAAAATTTATCGAAAATTTTCTATAAATAGAAAATTTATCGAAAATTTTCTATAAATAGAAAATTAATCGAAAATTTTCTATAAATAGAAAATTCATTTTTTCCCATAAAAATAAAATTTGTCGATTATTTGCCATAATTAGAAAATTCGCATTTTTTTATTTTCTTTCGAAATTTTCCTAAAAATAGAAAACTCTTCAGAATTTTATCATTAAAGAAAAATTCATGGACATTTTTTCTATCAATGTAAAACTCGTCGAAAATTTTCAATAAATAGAAAACTCAAACATTTTCTATAAATCACAAAATATGGATAATAATACTTACAAAATCTTTAACTTAAATACTCGTTTAAATGTAGTTAAAAAACTAATATAAATATCTGTAATATTAGAGCACCTGGACCAATACATTAATACGAAATACAAAATCTGCCACATATATATATTTTTATATTTAATGGTCTTATGTAATTTTTGTTTTATTTTATTTTCGACTGATTGTAATTTGAATGTAGTGGCGGGAGTATAATTTTACCGCTTTTTTGTCTTATATTATTAATTTCATTGAAATGCCATGATTTTTACTATTGAATGGAATCCATATGGATGGAATTGAAACTACTGTACGTAATAATAAATGTTAATAACTAATAAAAATGAAAAATATTTGAGTTAAGTGTTGCAGACAAAAAAAGCAAACAAGAAATATTTGCAACAGATTTGCAGCAGAAAATTGGGGGGAAGTGAAAATCGTAAACCATGGGTGATCAATCTGGTGAATTACATTAAATAACACAAAAGAGAGTGAGAAAAATATAAACACATGAATATTATTATTAATTTGATATGAAGGATATATTATGTACATATAATTTAAGAATATTTTAAATATTAAAATAATGTCAGAAATTGGTCGGAATAAGTTACTTTGGGATATAATTATGTAACTATGGAACTATTGAATATTTTTTTATAAAATTTTACATGAACATTTTTTATGTATTTTCCAACTGATTTGAACCTGCTCGAGATCATAGTGAATCCATGAGACGTGACCTGAACCCACAAATTTAGTCACCTCGGGTTTTTTATTTTTTTTTAAATTAAATTTTTATTCTTTCGACGTAAATTTGTTTTAAAAACGTTTCTAGATTTTAGTTTTAATCACTAGTGATAAAGATTTGAACCATTTTCGGAAAACCTTCCATTATTGTTTGTTTTTCACTTTGTTGGTAAAAGTCGATTTCAATTTTAGACACTTACGCTTCGTCAAACATTACGCAGTAATATTATTTTTTAGGAAAACTTTACTTTAATTTCTGTGCTCTGTTTTTGGCCTAAAATTTTTAGCAGTGTTTCTGTTTCAGGAGTTTTTTTTCGTACCAAATAGTGCGAGCACTGAGCCAAGACGCTTTTATTCGAAACAGTTTGATTGTAAACCTTTAAATGCTAGACCAACTTGAGCCAAGTTGGAATTTGTTTAAAATATTTAGTAATTTTATTACGCACTTTTTGCTGATCACAGATTAACAATATTTTCATTTGATTGACATTATCTTGTTCCAAAAAAGATCAGATCCCTTCGAAATTTTACAAAATTAACCTAAAATTGTCTTTATATCCACCAATTAAGTATCTAAGAAATGAACACAAAGATAAAAAATTTGGCTCTAAATTCTCTTTTGTTAATTAGCAAAGTAAACGTAAGTTTCGCTCTAAGTTCATAAATTAGCGCCCATTTAAGAAACCAAGCGAAATCTGTGATCACTTTTAGAATTTTTTATTGAAGTAATTGTTTCTTTAATTCTAATTCATTCATCAATAATTATGGTTATAAATTAAAAGCCATTGACCTATTGTCGCTTAAATATAATAAACGTTTTATGATTTTAATATTTTCATTGTTTTTCACTTTTGCTACCAGAAATGAGGAGAAAAATGCAATAAATTACAAAAGAATTTTTAGTACAAATACGCGGGGACAAAAAGAGATTCCAAAATGATTGCAACTTCATTGAAATTTCCTGCTTATTAATTTATGCAACAATTACCCATAATAAAGAATCCAGAATAAAGACCAATAATATTAATAAAACTGAAATGAGAAAAAATATTAATTTAGTTGCATTAATGACGAAAATAAAAAGAGCAGTAACACAAAGAAATCATGATGATCATGATTAAAAGACTGATAATGAGGGCAGTTTTGCGGAATTATGAGAGAAATGAAAAAAAAATAAATTTTTAAAATTTCACTTGAACTTTGAAGTGAGATCATATCTAAAGATCGTGTTTGATCAAAAATATTTTTTTCAAAACTATAGCATACCATTAGGCTAACTGACATAAAAAGATCTTTTTTGCAGAATGTAACCAAGACACGAACCATACGTTTCTGTTGCGCTGGCTATGAGGGTAACATATCGATTAATGATACGATTTGTAAACCGGTTTGTCGAAGTGGTTGTGGTCGTGGCTATTGTTTAAAACCCGATGTCTGTAGTTGTGAACCTGGCTATATGGGCAAACATTGTACGCAACGTAAGTTATTGATCTTGGTAATGGATTTTTTCGAATCTTTCATATTATTTCTTAATAATTTTCTACAGGTTGCGATCATGATCACTGGGGTCTGGAATGTAAAAATCAATGTCAGTGCCATAATGGAGCTGCTTGTGATAATAAATCTGGTATTTGCCATTGTACTATAGGCTGGACAGGAGAATTGTGAGTAGTCCATAAAATAATGAATTTTCTTTTATGATCCTTTTCTCTTTTTCAAGTTGTGAACAACCTTGTCCCATGGGCACACATGGTGTTATGTGCCGTAAGGCATGTGAGTGCGATAATAAACTATGTCATCCCCAAACGGGGGCCTGTGACAATCCTTTGGACCCCACTATAGCTCCCAATGCCACACATGTTATGATTGCTACCTTAAATTCCACTATCGTCAATATAACTCATAATTTAGATCGTATAGCAAAAAATATTGTCACTATTGCAACCAGTACCACAGAGAATATAAATTTGGCTTTGCCTCCCCAAATTCTTGAACTCACTACAGCTAAAACTATACCTGAAGTGATAGTAATAAAACAGGATGAGCCCCCACATACACCCAAGATTATTGTACATCAACAGGGATCAGGATTATTGGAAAATTTACATACTGGAGCCAAAACGCCGGAAGTGATACATGTTATAACTAATTGGCCAGCAGGATCACCACCCCAACATAATGGCACACAAGAAGAAAAAATAAATTTAGCAGGATTTGCTGGCCATAGTAACAAGGATAAAGAGGAAAATTCCAATCTGCCGGAGGGTCACAATTCAGATCATGAGAATAGCTTGCTAACCACACTCTTAGTTATTTTACTGATTATAATGGTGGCAATAGGTATAGGCTTCCTCTATGTGTATCGGCGTTATCATTTGCAAAAGGCTCAAGTGGAGGCAGCCTTAGCAGCCCGAAATGTCAGCCTAGTGCCAGGAGCAAGTGCTCCTATAGTAATAACTCCTCCTCCATTGCCACCACATACCAATGAACAACATTTAAAGGAAATGGGTGGAAGCGGTTTGGTGAGTGGTGGACCCTTGAATAAAAGTTTTTTAAAACCTTTACCGGATTTACCAGCATTCACACAAATGGTACGCAATAAAATCGAGGGTATGTAAGTGTCCTATTTTATACGTTTTTTTACATAAAATCGGGAAATAAATTGTACTCTTGTTTTTCTTCTCCTAGCAGGACCCGACTTGTATGATTCACCCAGTAATACCTCCTCGTTAACCTCGCAAAATCCTACACCAACACCTTATGCTTATGCCCGTAAAGAATCTTTATATTCTGTAGTCACACCCAAGTCACGCAAAGGCAGTATGGATTCACATCTCTACGATGAAATACGTTATCCCACAGCATTACATCAACAGAATCTTCATCATTTGAATTATCCTCATCATGGAGCACATCACAATTCACCACAACAACAGACATTACAACATCATTCACATCACACAACTCATCATCAATCACACGCTCACCAACAACAGCAGTCTCATCACCCTCACTCACACTCACACTCTCATCATCATCAACATCCTTCCACTCACACGACATCCACCACACATCATGTCTCTCACTTGATCATTCCACCACAAAATTCTAAATATCTTCAAGTGCCACAAATTTCTCATACATCTCATAAAGTTGCTCATATTTAAGTTAAGATCACAAATATTTTACAAAAAAAATCTTTTTCTCTGTATTTTATATTAAAACACACATAATTTTGCTTTTTATTATAATTTTTCTTATTTAAGCTTAAATGTATATTTTACCTTTTTTTTAAATAAAAATATAAAAATAAAACGTTAAATGAAAAAAGCCGTCAATCAAAAATCTAAAGAAAATTCGTGATCATTTTTTAATTTTTTTATGAAAAAAGCTAAAATTGGCTTTAAATTTTCAATAAACCTCCTGATTGGATTAATCGAAAAAAAGGCTCTAAATGCTTAAATAATCCTCCAGTCGAGAATCTAATGAAAATCCATGATTATGTTTTATGGAAACCTAAAATGGCTCTAAATACCTAAATAAGCCTCCATATAAGGATCTAATAAAAATCCATTATCATTTTTCAAGTTTTAATGAAAAACCTTTAATTGGTTCTCAATCCTTTAATAAGCCTCCAATTAAAAACCTAATGAAAATCCATGATCAATATTCAATATATGAAAACCTAAAAATGGCTCTAAATCCTTAATTAAGCCTCCAGTCACAAATCTGATTAAAATCCATGATAATTTTAAAGTTTTTTCATAAAAATCCTAAAATTCGCTCAAATTCCTTAGATAAACTTCCAATGAAGAATATAATAGAATTTTTCGATTAATTTTGAAAGATCAAAGTTTTTGTTTAGTTTCTTCAATGACCAAATTTAAAATTTTACTAGACATTTTGACTGGTGATCACAGATTTCTCTTATTTTCTGAGTTTGTGGAATTTTTTCAGAGTTTTTATATTCAGATTATTGATTTTTTCCTTTTAGGGTTAAATGGTGATAAGTTGTTGATTAAAAGACTTTAATTCAGAGTTGATTAAATGCTTGTGTTTTCACGAGATCATGACAGATAAGTTGGCGTTTCGGTGAGAATTAATATGTTTATTTTTTATTTAAGGAAACGTTAAATACAGAAAATGATGTTAATTTTAGTTTTGGTGGAAACTTTATTTTGTGTTGCTTTTGGCATTTTCAAATCATTGGCTTATTCCGAGATCTATGGTGATATCTTATATCCATCTAGTTGGGATTTGACCATGTACGATTCTGCGCTATATACTGAAAATAAATGTTATGAAGAAAAACCGTATGTATTTATTTATCTGAAAGACATGATTTAAGTTGTATTGCAATTTTAGTTATTTTCCCATAATAGAGCCTTTTACGCACAAACTAAAGAACATTTATTGATTACGGGTAATGGTTCAACACCTTTTTACAACCGTTACGAAATTTGCTGTGAGGGTTTTAGAAGATCGTCGCGGGACTGCCATAAATGTGAACCTGATTGTTCTAAAATTTCTCCTAATAATTGTCGTCATGGTTTTTGCCGTTCCCCCCAAAATTGTGAATGCTTTGAGGGTTTTATTAAGAATCTGGAGGGAAATTGCGTTCAAACTTGCCCGATATCCTGTGAAAATGGTCATTGTCTATTGGATGGTACTTGTATATGTAAACCGGGTTATATATTGGATGCGAAAAGTAGAAAATTTTGTATACCCGATTGTTATCATATACCCTGTGGTCTTCACCAGAAATGTATAGACCCGGGGGAATGTGCTTGTGAGAAGGGCTATCAGTGGCTAGAGGGTTTAGGATGCCAACCTTTATGTTTGCCTCACTGTGGTCATGGTCGTTGTGTGGCCCCCAATAAATGTGAATGTTTTGCGGGATTTATAAAACGGCCGGGAAAAAATCTATGTGAGGCAGAGTGTTATATGTAAGTAGCGATTTGGAAAGGAGGTTTTCAACTTCTCACAATGATGTTGTGTTTTTTAAGAAATTGTGAAAACGGATTTTGTGTTTCACGCTATAAATGTCAATGTCATGTGGGTTTTATATATGACCCTTTGACGTCCTCTTGTTTGCCCGATTGCCAGGGATTGTGTCAACATGGCGTGTGTATAGCTCCGGGTATATGTAAATGTTTTGAGGGCTATAATTTGATCGATAATAATTGCTCACCAATATGTGAGAAGTAAGTTGTATGACAAATAATAAATAATTTAAATGAACTAAATATCTGGTCCATTTCTCCTTCCCTCTAGGGGCTGTGGTCTATACGGCAAGTGCATAGCTCCTAACAAATGTGCCTGCGGTTTTGGTCTTCAATTGTGTCTTAATGGTTCCTGTGATGCTATAGGTCATTGTGTGTGTCCTCAGGGTATGTCTCATTTTATAGATCAATGTTTATATAGTTCGATCTTAAAAACTACTATATATAGTTATATACAACGGGAATTTTATAATAAACAGCTTAATTATGAATTTAATGCTTTAATTGGTAGACATTTTAGATTTTAGTTTTAATTCTTTTATAAAAAAAATTGTATCTTTAAGTTTAATGAGAGAATAAAATAAATTATATAAAAATGATTATAATAAAATCAAGGCCAAGGTCGGCAAACATTTTTTTCAACTGATATCACAAATAACTAGCACAAACATTGTTAGAGTGAGACTTTACAAAAAAACTCACACACACGTGTTGATAAAAAATATTTAAAATTATCCAGAGATGTAGTTGCAAAAAGGGAATTAATTACCTTTTCTTTGAAAGGTTGGTTCAATTACATCGCATGATGTTAATTAATCAGCTCGATAATCAGAAACGATTTATTTTTGAAATAAATCTGTAATTTTTGATCGGTCAGATGAATTTGTATGAAATTTTAAATAATGATGATGAGTAATAATCAGAATCAATATCTCTTGGATTCAAATTTGTTACTTTTGATCGACTTTGGGGATTTGGCTAAAATTTAACGCAATAACAGCAGAGGAGTGTGGACTTGTAACCTCGGTACCAAGAACTGCATTATGGCTACATGGGCGGAGTTATTTAAGCGCATAACAGGGTACTTCGAATATTACATTTTTTAACTGAGTGCAAAATTCAAGATCTGGAGTCAGTTATTTTAATATATATATCCAAAAGTATTGCCCTGATCCACCTTAAAACTTTTACATAGTTAAAAATCGAAATGATTTATCAAACAAGAAAAGGCTTAGGCCAACATCTTCATCGCTCTAAAAAGTAATAAATTTTGAATTTGAAATTTCAAAAAATAAGAAACTTTTGCGTTTTTATGTAAAATGCAAATTTTCTTTATAAAATGTTCTTGTTAAAAATTCGTATAGAAAAACCTTATAGGACTTGATCCTGACCGTCTTGAAAGCTATTTTCTTGAATTCGACACTGTGTAGCCTTTAATTTTAATTATTTCTGTAACTTGTATACCGTTAATTATATATTAATCAAATTTTAAATGTTTCGAGCTGATGTATTTTCGAGATGATTTGGTGGTTAACATAATCCTATCTGATTAGGGGCGCAGTTGGTAACTGTACACCTTGGGTGGTCAAATTAAAAAATCATTTTTAAATTATGAATTCTGCAACTTCTGAACTGATAGAGATATCTTAACAAAATTTCATATATATAGTGCTACAGTGTTTGGTACTTGCTTTTGTGGAGCACACGGCCCTGCCAGGTCAGTAGTTGATTAGCTTCTAAATGTGAATACTACACGTATGATAATTTGTCGAAAATTCGCCAAATATTTTTTTAAGAATTAACAATTCTATAACTTCTCAACTGATAGAGATATTTTAACAAAATTTCATATATATAGAGCTAAGATGTTTTCGACTTGCTTAAGTAGAGCACATGTCTCTTTCGGGTCAGGGGGGTGGTCCGTTACCCTCCAAATTGGCCATGTCGGGCATATTGATTTTTTGAATATTTTCAAACTTTTTTATGAGTTAATAATAAGGAAATCTTAACAAAATTTCATAGATATATACAGCTGATGCTGTGCAGCACATGTCCTTATCGGATTAGAAGCGTAGTCGAATTAGTACCGTTATTCTATTCAATTCTGTTATAGTCATTTTTAAAAGTAAAAATCGAAAATTTATGTTCTTCACATAATTTTGACATCTAACACTCGCTTTTATTAAATTCTGAATCTCCAAGTTATACAATTTTCGTAGATATCAAATACTTGTCTTAACTGGGTTTCTTCTAGTCAAAATAAATAGTTACAATTTACTAGCTCTATTTTTAGGTCGTCCTGACACTGCTCTAAAAACAGTTCTTGATGGACAAGATTGTTCTTTACAACGATCCCTAAGCAGATCCCTATTTGAATGCCTTTTGAACTTATGCACTGACACTAAAAGCTAAGATCAAATATATTAAATACAAAAAAAAACTTTATTTCAAAAAAACATTTCATCAACAATAAAAACCATAAAGCATATTAAATCACATATTTAATTTTAAACAAAAATCAAAACTTAAACAGGATTGCAAGATTGACGTCCCTTGATGCCGGTCTTAATAAAACCAGGCTTACAAATACAGAAATTCGGAGCACTACAAAAACCATTCGGGCATCCTTGAGGACAATGTGGTTTACACATATTGGGTTGAAGTTCATCGGCAATATAGCCAGGATTGCAAACACATTGATTATTGCCACCACACACACCATTCAAACAGGGCAAAGTACAATGGGGTACACACTTAGTACCAGAATGATCCAATTCAAAACCTGAATCACAGGCACATGTCTCGGGAGCGACACATTTGCCTTTATCGCAACCACTATAAAATCAAATAAATAAAAATAAGAAATATTAAAATCCATTTATATTTCCCTACTTTAATCCAACTTACCGAGAACACACTGGTTCACATACAGGACCAACTTTAATATAACCTTCATTACAGCTACAAAAACCTGGTGAAGTACATTTACCATTATCACAGTTATCACAATGTGGCTCACATACGCCGGTAGCTGTTAAGCGATAACCATCTTCACAGGCACACTTATTGGGTGCAACACATTTTCCAAATTGACAACCAGGCTCACAGAGGGGGACACAATATTTTTGTTGTACTGGTTCCAAAACATAACCAGGTTTACATTTACATTCATTATTATCACCACAAATACCATTACCACAGCCAATGGGGCAAGTTGTTATACATTTACCCAATTCATTACGAACATGACCGGGTAAACAGACACATGTATTGGGTGCCGTGCAAATACCATTTGGACAATCATCTTCACAAATGGGATCACAACGTTTGAAAACGTGAGGATTACGTTCGTAACCTTCACAGCAAACTTGAATTTTACTCATTTCGGGTTTAGTGCCGTTGCCAACGGGAATAACGCCAGAGCCATGGACCAGAGAGGCAGTGCTGGAGAGAGAAAAAGGTAACTTTATAAATAAGAGCAAAATAATTTGTACTAGAAGCTAAGTTAAGTCTTAAGTCTGAACTAAACTTAGAACTAGAAACGAAACTAGAATAAGTGCTACATTCTGAATTAGAATCAGAAATACAATCATGATAAGAAAAAGAAATAAAATTGAACTTACATCTGGGATATTAGTATATATATGGGTAAGGATCTGAATATTAATCTGAGCGAACTGCACTAGAGTCTGCATGAGAATGAAATCTAGAATCAGAACCAGAACTACTGAACTAGAACTAAACTAGAACTTAACTTTAACTTAACTTGAACATAACTTGAACTTAACTTGAACTAGAACTGAATTGGAACTGAACTGGAACTGAACTATAACTGAGCTGGTACTGAACTGGAACTAAATTGGAACTGAACTAGAACTGAACTGGAACTGAACTAAAACTGAAGTAGAATTAAACTAGAACTAAACTAGAACTGAACTAGAACTGGAACTGGAACTGGAACTGAACTAAAACTGGATTAAAACTGAAGTAGAATTGAAATAGAACTGAAGTAGAACTGGAACTGAACTGGAACTGAACTAGAATCTGAAATATAATCTGAATTTGGTTCTGGATTAGAGTCTGAACTACAATTTGAATCTGAAAAAAATCTAAATCTGAACATGGGTCAGGATGAGGGTCTTAATTATTATTGAAAAAATTCAGAATATTTCTGAATTATGTTCTAAATTTTTATTTATATAAAAAATTCTTAGAATTCAAACTGATTAGATTTAAATTTCATTGAAATCTCTTTTCGTTTCGTAAACGAATCTCACAATGTTCTAGTTTTATGAAAAATATTTATTTTTTTATAAAAAAAAAACGTATTATCACCACTAATGAGGATGTGAAGGTTAGAGGTTCAAACTATTCCCCTCTCATACACCAAAAAATTATTGTAATATATTTTTACTTAAATTCATTAGTGATTTTAGAATATAAATAAAGAACTTACGGTACTTCTTTATAGCAAACACCCGAGGCCATGGCTGCTCTGGTTTTATTGATAAATTCAGCAGTGGGATCTAAAATCACAGGAGGTCTTGTTACCGTGGGTAATGGACCACCTGGATAATATTCGGCTGGTTTAAAATTACCATTATAACGATCGTGGGTGTTGGGTTGCGATTGAGGATTTTCATATTGATGTTGTGTATGAACATAATGTGTGTTTTCATTATGTTCGGTTGCATTACCCAATATCAAATTACCCGAACTGGGTGGTGGTGGTGGATAACGGGTTTTAATACCAAGATTTTTATATTGTCCCTGACAGCCATAGAACAATAATATGGTTGTCGCAAACACTACGTATGACTTCATGCTTTAAATATATATTTTCGTTTTTAACAAAATCAAATTATAGCACACAAGAACCTCTATATTTTTTAAAAGTCGAATGATAACTGAACTGAAATAAAGATTTTAATATTAAAAAAATTCAAAATGCATTTGAATACAGATTAAAATGAGAGCTGAATATAAATTAATCTTAAATGGAATTTAAATAAAGAGAGGTTCACTCAATTACTCATTTATTGCTTTTTATAACAAATAAACTCTCTTATGTTAAACTTATTTGTTTCTGAAATGATTTCATATTATTTTTATTATGTTTTTTAACAATAAAGACAACTTTAGTCCAGATTGATTTTTTTCGAGATTTCATTGTTTTTAAAGAATAAAAACAAAATAATCTTGGTTTCCTAGAATGAAAGATAACGTCATTTGTTTATGATGTCAAGTTTTTGTTTATTTACAACAAGTTTAATCGATAACAAATATAATAAAAATTTATATATATTTTTTCTTCAAACACTGATCTTTTGTTTCAAATATTTTTTAGAAAGGAGTAGAGCTTTAGGTGATAAAATGTTCGAATGAAAGCTTGGTGAGTAAGCTCTTTAAAATAAATCAAGTAAAAAAGCTATAATCGGCTGTGTCGCATCTTAAAATTCCTCCACATAATGTAAATTGGTCTATACGCTTCAGTTCATCAACTTTTCACAGATTCTGAAAATGATACAAATATCTGAATATTAAGAACCATTAAAGCTAAATTTCAATAAAATTAAGAAGTTTTGTAAGCTTAGAACTACTTTCTGGAAAGGGATCTTATATGGGAGTTATATTAAAGTATGGCCGGATGTTGGTTAACATAAGATCTTTAAGATCTTTATAAAGTAAATGGGAGCTAAAGCAAAAACTGGACCAATAGTGGTCAAATTATATATATAAAGTAGATGATACCCCTCCCTAGAGTCCTAACCATCCTATATTTTAGGCCAGTAAGAAAGATCCATGCGAAAGTCATTGGAACTCATTTGATTACTCCCGCTTTTACAGTTCTTTAGATATTTAATAAGTAATATTTGCTTTGTATGGGGGACAACTTTCCCCATGATCCAATCCGTCCTTCATTCTGTCAAGTAAAATAGTTACTTGAACAATTTATTGGGACCGAAATGTAAAATTCTCGGTGTAGTGAGTCTTTACATATTCGATTATCAATATTTTATTTGTATGGAATTTACCTCTGTACATTCTGTTCCAGTTATTTTTTACTGAACAATCCAGAAGAGATCTTTTTCGAAGTTTTGAGGTTATGAAATGATTTATTTGGCTTTAAGTAGCGATCTGTATGCAACAATAATATTTTTTGGCAAAATTTCTTAATTAGTTCAGACTTTAGGACAGATTTTGGTTCAAATTCAAGTTCAAATTGTGGTTCGTTTTATGCTTCAGATCATGTCATTGTTTAGATAAAATTCAGATTGTGGTTTTGAGTCAAGTTCATGTGTAGTTTTGATTCAAGTTCAGATTGTGTTTTTTTTTCCAGTACCGATTCTGTTTCAAAGTCTGATTCTGATTGAAGTTATGATTTTAAATCCACACTCCATCTTATATTCTAGTTCAGACTCTGGTTCATATTTTTATTTAGAATCAAATCCGGATCAAATTATCTTGGCAATTCTTTGAAACCAAATGCTCCATGTTTTAAGTCCTAAAGAAATTACGGACTCTCTGGTCTGTGGCTCTGTTATTATTCCTGCTAGCAATGGCACTAAATCTGATAAGTTCTAGTTCAGTTCCAGTTCAATTCTGGATCAGTTCTAGTTTGGTTTTAGTTCAGTTCTAGTTCCATTTAAATACACTTCTTTCAATTACGTTTTTTCATCTACATTTCCCATTGTGTCTTAAAATTAATCTCTTAAATTTATAGTTGAGATATTTCTCTTAAATCCATCTGAAACAGAGGAACTATTTTTAGTTTCTTTTAAATAAATAAAACAATACGAATCCAAAAAATTCAACTTGACCAAGCGGATTTATGTATTTACTTTCTTTCAACGCCGCCATCCGCAACTGATAAGAAGAGTAAATGAAATGTGAAATTCTAAAGAATAGAAAAAGAACGATAATTAAATGAGTAGAATTTTAAAAAGGCTGCAATTAAACCGTAGTCATTGAGAAGATCTTGTAAAAGAAAAGTGTTTGTTTGCTTCAATTAAGTTAAAATATTAAAAAAAAATGTTTAAAATTATGATCATTTTGTTTGCGATCAGTAGTTCAGTACAAGCACAATTTTGGAAAATGAATAGAATGAGTGAAAGAGATATGTTTATATTGGATGTGAAAAGTACAATGCCAGCTGGTATTTGCTATAAAAAAGTGGAGTAGGTCTCAAAAAGTAATAAAAAAAGTTAAATAATCCTTCATTTTCTTTATTTTGAAGAGCCAAAGCTAGTGATCCTGAATTACGTATTCGTACCGTATCATTTTGTTGTCCTGGTTATCAGCGCAATCCCTTGTTTCCCCATTCAGTGAAATGTGATCCTATTTGTAATGAAGACTGCAGTAACGGCATTTGCTCGGAGCCTGATGTTTGTGAGTGTTTCCCTGGTTATGAGCGCAAAGGCGGAAGATGTGAAAGTATATATCAATAACAGTGATTTCTTAAAATTATAGAAATTATTATTCAATAAAATTATAATTCCTTTAATTTATATTATCTATATTGATCTTTTTATATGATCTTCATTTAGGTGACCTGGTTTGATATTTTGTGTTTTATTGAATTAATTAATATGCATTGTCTTCATTTTGTGATCTTTTAATTAGAAAGAGAGTTTATATGATATATTTACACTTGGCTTTGAAAATAAAAAATAATGAGTGCATGATCACTCAGATTTTATATCAAAGCCTAAAATTATACCATACTTTTCATTATGTGAAAACACACTTTTAAATACATGTATAATAATTCTAACGGCTTATTACACTCCATCCGATAAATAAATGCCAATCAAAATTTTTTATTTAATTAAAAAAAATATTATTATTTAAGATTATTTAAAATTTTATTCCGTAATTTAACTTCCTACTTATAATAACCAGCATATTGTGGAAATTCACCAAATATAAAATGTCGTCCAATTAACAAATTGAATTCGGCAATAAGAGCCTCATTTAATTTCTGATGTTTCATAGATGCATAAGTGGTTACTTTGTCGGAGCAAAACATTGATCAATAAACCTTGTAGTACCAACTTGACAACGACAGCGTCCTTTGGAAGTGCAATAGCCTAATTCACACTTTTGGTAAGATTTAAGGGGTCCATCGACAATAGAACAGCCGCACACTCCAGGTGCAATACATTTTCCATAAAAACCGCAACCGCTAAAAAGAGACAAAAAATTACATTTTAAAAGAACTAAACTAGAACTGAACTGAGTTACAATTGAACTTGAACTGAGCTAGAACTGAATTAGAACTCAACTAGAAATGTATTGGAACTGAACTTGAATCGAACTAAAACTGAACTAGAATTTTCCTAGAACTGAATTAAAAATGAATGAGAACTGAACTATAACTGAACTAGAACTTTCCTAGAAATGAATTAAAACTGAATGAGAACTGAACTAGAACTGTATTAGAACAGAACTGAATTAAAACTGAATGAGAACTGAACTAGAACTCAACTAGAACTGAACCAGAACTAAACTGAAACTCAACTAGAACTTTACTAGAACTGAATTAGAGCTCAACCAGAACTGAACTAGATCTGAACCAGAACTTAAGTATAACTGAACTAGAAGTGAACTGAACTACTTAAAACAGACAATTGAATAATTTTTACTTACTGTTCACATATAGCCTCGCATTTGGTGCCATTACGTTGATAACCATTAAAACACCTACAGAATCCAGGTGCCGTACATATACCATTCTCACAATCGTCACCGCAATCTGGCAAACAGGAAGTGGTATTCACATCATATTTATAACCATCCTGACAGATACAACCGGTGCGATTGGCACAAAAGCCGTTTTCACAACGTCTAAAAAATTCAAGATAAATTAATTGTCATCAATCAGAGTGAAAATTTCACTCACAAATAACAATTGCTTTCACAAACCGAACTATTCGCCCTCTTTTGATAACCCGGAAAACACTCACACTGATTGGGTCCCACACAATGGCCAAACCCACAATCTGGTATACATACAGGTTGACAGCCTATTTGGCTCATACTCAAATCAGGAGCTTTAGCATAACCCTCCGCACATACGCAGGTATCGGGAGCATCACATACTTCATTACGACCACAACCCAGAGTACAAATTGGTTCACAATACTTCTTGGTGGCATCTAGCTCATAACCCTGATCACAAACACAGGTACCATTCAAATAACACTGACCATTGGGACAACCCAAAGGACAAGTGGGTACACAATCATTGCGATGATTCAAAACAAAATCATCGAAACATTGACAGACGCCACCTTCTAGGCAAAAGCCATTACGGTGACATTTATTACCACAATCCGGAACACATTTGGTCCAATCGAAATCATAACGTTTATAACCCAGACAGCAAACTTCAATTAAATTGAAATGAGGATTAAGAGAACTATTGCCGATAACTTCGATATCTTTTTCGTATTGAAAGAAAACAGCTCTAGAGATTTAAACATGTGGAGGAATTAATATCGGTTTTGGGATTTCTGAATTAAGTAAACTTACGGCACTTCCTTAGTACATTTGGGAGGATTGGAATCTCGTCGAGGCAGCGATAGACCTGGTGTTCTTATTATGGGTTGTTTTGTTGTTGTAGTGGTTGTATACTTTGTTGTATGATATTCAGTTTGTATGGAATTAAAGAATGAACATAAAAATATTAGAGATAAGATTGTTTTGATCGCTAAATCCCGTCTGGTTTTCATCTTTTTTCTTCAAATTTCTATTTAATTTTTGTGATTTTCTATGTGTCTGGATGTTGATTATTGGGAGATCAATGAGAAACTGAAACAAGCATTTGTGTATGAAGTTGACGGAAGGCAGATGGTTTTATTATAAATTGAGGTTTTAAGAGATAAGAAAAGATCGGTAAAGAGAATCAAAACCTGAGCTGGATTCCACTGAAAGAAATTTGTTATTTGAAATTGATTTGAAAATTTTCTTTAATTTGAATTTAAATTTTATTGATTTCTTAACATTTTTAAAACTGTATCTTAAGGATTAGCAATTGGCTGACAATCATTATCGGTTAAGGAATAACCCTTTACACAACCGCAAACTTCGGGTGCGGTGCAATTGTGCAATGGATTGACACCGCAACCAGTACGACAAATGGGTCGGCAAAATTGTCCCGTCTCATCCAATTCGTAACCCTTATTACACATACATGTGCCCATCAATAGATTGCAACGACCATTCAAACAGGAAATCGGACATGTGAAAACACACTCCTCATTATCCGTCAAAACGAAACCATCAAAACAGCGACACTTCTCTGGAGCAATGCAATCACCATTGCGGCAGCTTGAACAAAATGGTCTGCACAAAGTATTACCCATATAACGCACGGGACCATAGTCGGGACAGCAGATTTCTACATGATATAAATCCTGCCCTTCCAAAGCCTGAATAATAGCTGGCCATTTATATTGCTTAAGTTCTTCGGCACTAAAACCAACAAAAAGAAAATTCACTCTGATTGTCATATTTTCCCAAATCATCTTCTTACTTAACCCATTTATAGCATTTATGTAACTTCCTCTCAATCGGTGTTATTGCTCTTATTTTTGTATTATGTCCTCTTTGTTTTCTGGATTTCCACATATATTCACCATAATTTACCGGACCATGCCAACGATTTCCGCTGGGTATAACTTTCTTTGTAGGATTTTCTAATTCCTCTTCGGCTTTTTTCTTTTTCAAGTTTCTAACACACAAGGACTCGGTGGTACTGGGAAAATGTTGTTGAGGTTTATGTTTCCTTTTTGGACTTTTAGTGGCTGGTTCATAAGGATTTCTATAGGGAGGATCCAGTTTATAAGCAGGTTCCTTTAAAATATTGGTATCTGAAATGTCGTCATCATCATCGAAATCGTTTTCATCCATTTGAACTGATCCAGTCGTCACCAAATATAAAAACTCTAGAAGACTTAAGAGTAAAATTAAATTTCTTAACATTTTTGCGCAATTTTAAAGCAATTTAACTTCTCCTTAAAAGTGTTACAATCAAACTAACTAATATAAGCAAAATTCTAATCGAAATTGCAATTAGAATCTAAAATCTCATTTTTCATTTTGGCCTTCAGAATGTCAGTTGATAGATTTGCAAATGAAATATTTTAATTCTGATTAAAATAAATCAGATAAGGAGGAATTCGTTTAGCATTATATTCCTACCCCAAAGAAGATGTAAAACACCAGGTAACTTATAATTTATTTTTATAGCCGAAACAGAACAAAGAATGAAACGAGAAGAGACCCTGAACGAGGAAAGAAACTAAAATTGTAACTGTACAATTAAACCAGAATTTAAAAATGAAGATGGAACTGAACTTGGATAAGCATTTGAGATAAACTATGATAATTAAATGGCAATTGAACCGCAATCTTCTTCTAGAAACATTATTCGAAATTCCAGAATAGTCTTAGATCAGTTCAAGTATAGTTTTAGTTAAAGTCTCGATTTAGATTCCAGTTCAAATTTTAGCTCAGAATTTAATTTCAGCTATTTTAGTGCTGTTCTTGTTCAGTTCTAGTTTAGTTCCAGATCAATTCTAGTTCATTTCTAGATCATTTTTAGTTCAGTTCTAGTTCTTTTTAAGTTCATTTCTAGTATAATTTTAGTTCAGACCTAATTCTAGTGCTGGAACACATTCCTGATTCAGTTCTAGTTCATTTCTAGTGCAGATTTTATTTCAGGTCAGAACTCAACACGGACTGAACTTATATTTAAACTCGAGTAATAAGTGCGAACTCTGTTAGATTTTGATTTAGATTTTACTTCAGTTTCGAGCTTTGATTCTAGTTGAAATTGCTGCCCAGATTTTAGTTTAGTTCACTTATGGTTCTAGTTCAGTCTTAGTTAAGATTCTTGTTCGACCAGATTATCTTAGGATTCTGCTTTGAATTATAGTTCAAATAATTTTTTTTTACGAATCGCCCTGTTTATTAAAATTATAACGATTTATTATTATTTTTTAGATTTCTCTACTTGTCAATTCATTACTCTTCTAAAGCTCGAATGAGAACTTTTATTTCTCCAAAGACCTTCACTCTGGAGCAAATTCAATGTTAAGCTCAAGCTCATTTCTCAATAAATAAATTTCCCCATGAAAACAAAGATTTTTGTTGAACAAATGTTATCAGTTAAAGAGCAGCGAAGAGTTGAAATGTTTCACAAATTAATATTAATTTGTAAATATAAATAAAACTAGAAATAATATTTCCTTAAATCACAATTTTAGTGCAAAAATAAATATTTTACAGAATGAAATAAATTTTAGTTGTTTTTGAAAACGTTGAATGTGTAGAACATAAATTTTAGCGAACTAGAAAAATGTTTAGAAATAATTATATAATTCGAGTGCCAATTTTGGCTGTAATTGTGGCAACAATATTGGCGCAATTGCAACTGTTTGAGGCCAGACATTATGGTCAACCATATGGTGATATATTGCTGGAAGAAGATGAGAATGGTTATCAAAATAGTTTTGATAATAGAAATGGTGTAAATCGTTATGAACCGAGAAGTGGCTCGCGTATGGGTAACATGTATCAACCATCAACAAGTAACTATGGGGGACGTAGAAGAGGCGAACAGGGAAATAGTCAATATCAAAATGTGGACAATAGGTTTTACAATCGCAATAATCAAAATTTTGGTAGAAACAATTTAAATGGTTGGATGACAGCTTCTAATATTGTGGAAGATCAGCAAAATTCGAATATCACTATGGGATTAGGTCATGAATCTAGAGATCATAAATGTCAAATTTGGGTACCGTAAGTATAAAACAAACAATGTTTAAATGTGGGGCACAATTAACTTAATTAGAGTTTTTGTGTACATTTTACAGTATCGATGCTTTAGATAAATATCCAGATGCCGAGCGGAAACAAGAAAATAAACTTGCAGGATCGGTGTACATAGAAATTTGCTGTAATGGTTATACGGCCATGAGATGGCGTGGTAAAACTTTATGTCGTCCTGTATGTGATAACTGTCAAAATGGTCGTTGCATAGCACCCAATGTATGTGAATGCTATGAAGAATATGTGGCCAATGATAATGGTGACTGTGTGTTCACATGCCCCATGGGTTGCCTAAATGGACGTTGCTATTTAGACGGCAGTTGTGAATGTGACCCCGGTTATAAACTCGATGAATCACGTAAATTTTGTCGACCTATTTGTAGTAAAGGTTGTGGTACAAGTCGTTTGCACAATTGTACTGAACCCGAAGTTTGTGGTTGCATAAAGGGTTATCTCTTAACCGATAATGATTGCCAACCGGTTTGTCAACCTGATTGCGGTGTTGGAGGTACCTGTATAGGTCCCAATAAATGTAATTGTATACACGGCTATAAAGAAAAGGATGGTGTCTGTCAATCCGATTGTTATCAGTAAGTTTTGTCATGGGGAATATTTTAAGCTTTGTAAATAATTTTTAATAATTTTTTCATTTTATTTTGCAGAAAATGCGATAATGGAATTTGCTATAATCGCAATCGTTGTATTTGTAATCCCGGTTATACTTATCATGAACGATCGACGCAGTGTGTCCCGAAATAGAATGAAACAATTTTTTATTTATTATTTTAAAATTTTACATTGTGATATATATTAAGGTGTGGATTTTTTACCTAAATTGAAAGAAAAACATGAAATAATTAAAACAAATAATTAAAAAAAATATTTTTTATAAATATTGCGAGTGAGTTCGACAAGTTACTTCACAAAAATAAAGTTCCATAAAATAATTAATTAATATAAGCAAATTTTTTTCAGTTCTAGTCCTGTCCAAGTTTAATTATAGTTCAGATCTGGTTCAGTTCCAGCACAGGTCTACTTCAGTTCCGATTCAGTTTTAGCTCAGATCTATTTCAGTTCTATTTCAGTTTTAGTTTAGTTCCAGTTCGATTCTAGTTCAGTTCTTTTTCAGCTTTATTTCAGTTCTACTTCAGTTATAGTTCAATTCCACTTATGTTCAGTTCTATATCAGTTCTAGTTCAGTTCTAGATCAGTTCAAGTTCAGCTCTAGTTCAGTTCTAATTCAGTTCAGTTCTAGATCAGTTCAAGTTCAGTTCTAGTTCAGTTCTATTTCAGTTCTAGTTCAGATTTAGTTCAATTCTAGTTGAGTTCTAGTTTAGTTTTAAATTAGTTCTGGTTCACTTCCAGTTGAGTTTTAGTTCAGTTGTAGATTAGTTCTAGTTGAGTTCTAGTTCAGTTCTAATTCAGTTCTAGTTCAGTTCTAGTTCAATTTTAGTTCAATTCCAGTTCTAGTTCAGAGTTGTTCAACTGTAGTTCAATTAACATTTTATAGCAAAAGATTATTGTCGTACTAACTCTCTTTTTAAAGTACTTAAGGAAGTTTATATTTTAATCTAATTGGTGGTGATTTTCTGTATATTTGTTATGCTTGAATTATTTCTACACTGGACCATATCAAGTTAAATAAATTTTAAGTTCGAGTTCAAAACTTCACTTAAGATTTTCTTAATCTTTATTTTTCTCAGTTAAATCAGAATTATAATTTAAAA
This sequence comes from Cochliomyia hominivorax, assembly GCA_004302925.2. Classification (NCBI taxonomy): domain Eukaryota; kingdom Metazoa; phylum Arthropoda; class Insecta; order Diptera; family Calliphoridae; genus Cochliomyia; species Cochliomyia hominivorax. The sequence goes on along the minus strand of PYHX02000158.1, from coordinate 90,668,782 downwards.
AATATTTAAAGTTTTTAAAAAATTTAGGAATGAATTTATTCAAAATCGAATCATGTTCTCTACCCTTAGTCGTGATGCATAAATTTGTCTTCTTTTGTATACTCGACAATTAGATCTGAAAGCAGGATAAATATGGATGTTTGAAAATCTGAGTTAATGGAAATATTTAGTGTTTACTTACATTCGTGGGTTTTATGCCGTGTATGCAATAAAATTCCCACTAATACCAATGATAACAATAATATTATCAAAATTCCCGGCAACCACCAATTTTCGATGAAGAAATTTTTAGATTTCTCTAAGTGAAAAAGTGCTTTACCAGATATGCCACCAAATAAAGTTATTAATTCACAATCATGGTAATTGAGAGATGTATTATATTCAGAAGGTTTATAATTTTCCCAGCAGACACATTTATTAGGAGCTACACATATACCATTACGACAAGCAGGTTTACATGTGGGCTCACATAAATGTGAAGAATTATTGTGAAATTGAAAACCTTCATGACACTGACATACTTCCGGCATAATGCAAGTAGCATTTTGACAAGTTAATGAACAAATTGGTTTACATTGCTCTGGTGACTCCATAAAATATCCAGGATAACATGTGCATTTTTCAGGTTGAGAGCATATGCCATTAAGACAGCCACGTGTGCATATTGGTTGGCAAATGTTCGAGGCATTCATTTCATAACCCTTCAGACATTCACATTTATTGGGAAAAATACATTTACCATATTCCGAACAAGTGGGTTGACATTGTGGTTCGCAAAACTCTTGGCGGGAAGAGTTTAATTTCATTTGATAACCCTCCTTACAAAGACATTTATTGGGTTCACTACACAGGGCTTGGTGGGGACAAGTCTGTTTACAAATTGGTTGACATTTCTCTTCTAACATTTCATAGCCTTTATGGCAAGAGCATTCATTGGGTCGGATACAAGAGGCATGTAGTGGACATTTGTTTTTGCAAATGGGTTGGCATACATTTCCATCCAACTGCTCATAACCTTCCAAACATTGACAGGTATTAGGTTTAATACATTCAGCATTCTGGGGACAAGCTCCATTACATATTGGCAAACATTTGAAATTAGGTGAATCAATATGTTCGATTTTTATATAACCCTCCTTGCAATCACATTTATTGGGTCCAATACACTGAGAATTTGAAGGACAGTCATTTATGTAAATAGGTTCGCAGATATTAAAATTCTTTTTGTAACCCTTTGAACACTCGCATGTATTTGGCTTTACACATTCAGCATTCTGAGAACAACCTCCTTCACATTTTGGCAAACATTTGAAATTGGTAGAATTGATATATTCCGTTTTCTCATAACCTTCCTTACAAGCGCATATATTGGGTTTTGCACAATTAGAATTTAGAGGACATTCTTCTGTGCAAATAGGCCAACATTTTCCTCCTTTCATTTCGTAACTCTCCAGACAAGTACAAACGTTTGGTTTGAACATTTACTAAATTCTGGACATGGTTTACTACACACGGGTTTACATTCTCCCAAGCTATTATCCAAATATCCATCGATACAGGTACACTGATCGGGTTGAGTACAAGTAGAAAATAAAGGACACTTTTTACATTGAGGTTGACATTGTTCTTCCGTCATAACGTAGCCTTCATTACACGAGCATTTGTTGGGTTCGATACAAGAGGCATGAAGAGGACACTTCTTCATGCAAATAGGTTCGCAGACATTAAAATTCTTTTTGTAACCCTTTGTACACTCGCAGATATTTGGCTTTACACATTCAGCATTCTGAGAACAACCTTCTTCACATTTTGGCAAACATTTGAAATTGGTAGAATTTGCATATCCCGTTACTTCATAACCCTCGTTACAAGCACATACATTGGGTTTGGCGCAATAAGAATTCAGAGGACATTCTTCTGTGCATATAGGCCAACATTTACCCGCTTTCATTTCATAGCTCTCCTGACAAGAACAAACGTCTGGTTGTGAACATTTACTAAATTCTGGACAAGCTGTACTACAAACTGGTTGACAGTGTTCTTTGGTATCTAGTTCATAACCTGTAACACATTCACATTTATTTGGTGAAATACATATTGAATTTTCTTGACATTGTGGCTGGCAAAATGGTTCACAAAGGAGGCCATTCGAATTTCCACTAGTCCCTTTATAACCCTGATTACACTCACATACATTTGGTTTTATACAATAGGAATTTTCCGGACATGTTGGACATATGGGTTGACATTTTGCATCTCTCATTCGGTAGCCCTTAACACATGTACATTTATTTGGTTCGGTACAAGTGGCATGAAGTGGACAAGCCATATGACATATTGGCCAACATTTTCCCGATCTCATTTCATAATTATCCAGACAAGTACAAACCTCTGGTTGTGAACATTTACTAAATTCTGGACAAGCTGTACTACAAACTGGTTGACAGTCTCCATTGTTATCCAGCATAAAACCCTTTTTGCATTCACATTTATTTGGTGAATTACATTCGGAATTTTCTTTACATTGTGGCTGACAAATCGCTTCACATTTGATAACATTTGGATTTGCTGAATATCCTCTGTAGCCAGTATTACATTCACATAAATTTGGTTTGTAACAATGGGAATTGTTTGGACATTTTGGACTGCAAATGGGTTCACATTTGGTGCTACTCACTTGATTATAACCTTCACAACAAACATTTACATTGTCATATGCCGTGAAAGTCTGCAAGAGAAGCCTCTTAAGCCATATACACATTATGGGTTTGGAAATACTTACATATATTTGGGTATAAGTATATTGTTGTTTCTTCCTAATTCTGCTAAAAACTCGCTTTTGTGTATTGGGATGTTCACCAGTTTTCCTTTGAATTCCAGTTTTAATAACAGGTTTATACTCAATACACCATTGAGCTTTAATAAAATTGAAATTGTAATAAATTATTTGTAATAATAATAATTTATAAAATATATTCATCTCACTGCCTTCTTTGAGTGATTGTATCATAATGTTCTTAAAACCCTTAACAGACACAAGATATTATTTAATCAAATAGAATGGAACGTAAAAATATAAAAATAAAAGTTCTTTACATGATGAATATAAGAATGCTTTATTCCGCTTTATTGGATCTTAATTACCCTACACTAATTCGCTTAAAATCTTACTCCGGTAAAGGAACCTAAGGTAAAAATGGTCTCTGCATAATACATCAAAGTTATTGCAGAAAATTATCTCTAAACTGGCGATTTATCTAATCTTTTCCAATATAAAGAGTGACAAACACAAAAATTGACAAATATTTGATGTATGAAAAAAAGTACAGATGATTACCTACCACATATGCCCACTTTTAGCACCAGTAGCAGTGTAGGGTATAATAATGTAAATTATAGAAATGTGGTTTATAAAATTCACATTACGCAGCACGAGCTTTAAAACAAATAGATAATCTTTTATATATATTTAGATCACTTTAGTGAATTTAGTACCACAATGTTCAAATGACTAATACAGTTAATAAGACTCGACTTTTGTTACACCACAACAAAGAACTGAGGCTGAAATAGAGCTAAGTTCACTTTCAATTTTGATTCTAGTCTCGCTTAAGCTCAGTTTTAGTTAAGTTCTAGTTGACTTCTAGTTCAGATTTTAGTTCAGATTCTAGTTTAGGTTCTAGTTCAGTTCTAGATCAGTTTTAGTTTAGTTTTAGTTTAGTTCTATTTCAGTTTAGTTTTAGTTAAGTTTTAGTTAAGTTCTAGTTCTATTCTAGTTCAGTTTCCGGTTCAGATTCTGGTTCAGATTCTAGATCAGATTCTAGTTCAGATTCAAATTATAACTCAGACTCTTGTTCAGTTCTATTTTAGATTTTATTTAAAGTTTCTAGTTTAGATTACTTTTCTGAATTCTAGTTCAGATTTTGGTTCAGTTTTAGCTCAGTTCAAGTTATGTTCTTGTTCAGTTCTATTTAAGCTTTAGTTTAGTTCTAGTTCAGTTCCAGTTCAGTTTTAGTTAAGTTCTAGTTCAGTGCCAGTTCAGTTTTAGTTAAGTTCTAGTTCAATTCTAGTTTAGTTCTAGTTCAGTTCGAGTTCAGTTCGAGTTCAGTTCTAGTTCAGTTCCAGTTCAGTTCTAGTTCAGTTCTAGTTCAATTCTAGTTTAGTTCTAGTTCAGTTATAATTTAATTCTAGTTCAGTTCGAGTTCAGTTCAAGTTCAGTTTTAGTTAAGTTCGAGTTCAGTTCAGTTCTAATTCGTTTCTAGTTCAGTTCTAGTTTAGTTCTAATTCAGTTCTAGTTTAGTTCTATTTCAGTTCGAGTTCAGTTTTAGTTAAGTTCAAGTTCAGTTCTAATTCGTTTCTAGTTCAGTTTCAGTTCAGTTTGAGTTAAGTTCTAGTTCAGTTGTAATTCGTTTCTAGTTCAGTTCTAGTTTAGTTCTTATTCAGTTCTAGTTCAGTTTAGGTTCAGTTTTAGTTAAGTTCAAATTCGTTTCTAGTTCAGTTCTAGTTCAGTTCGAGTTCAGTTCAAGTTCAAGTTTAATTCTAACTTAGTTCTAGTTCAATACAAGTTTACTTCAAGTTTAGTTCTTTCTCAGTTTTAGTTCAGTTCTAGATAAGTTGTAGTTCAGATTCTAGTCCATATTATAACTCATATTCTTGTTTATTTATATATTTGATTTTTTTAAATCTATTTCAGATTCTAGTTGAGATTCTAATTCAAATTCTAGTTTAGATTCTCTTTCAGATTCTGATTCAGGTTATAGCTCAGATTATAGTTAAATTCTTATTTTATATTCTTTTTAAAATTCATTTTAGATTCCAGTTCAGCTTCTATGTCAGATTCTATTGCAGATTATCAGAATTTATGTAACAATTTAAGTTCAGAATATAGTTCAGATTAAAGTTAAGATTCTAGCTCGGATTCTGTTTCAGTTTATTGTTTGCATGTCAGTTAAGATTCTGCCTCGAGTTCTTTTCTACCAGTTCTGATTTAATTCAGTACAGTTTCAGCTCTTGTTTCTTATTAGAATTGGAAAATCGAGTACTATTTTTGAGTATTATATATATTGCTATTAAGTTGGATTACATAAATCTGTATATTATAATTAAGAATATATTAAGTAATTTATTACATCTGATTTATTTTATTTTCATCACAGTTCATATTCAATAAATGGTTCTGTAAAATATAATAAAAAAATATTATTTTATAACTTTATTGCGATATTTCAGCGAACTTACCTTCAAATTTTTTACAACGCATATATATTATAGCACCCATGGCTATCAATACCAAACTAACACCCGCAATAGTTGGCCACCACCAGGGAAATTTTGACTCTTCCACTAGTTGTATGCTTTTCATATCACTACTCTTGGCATTGTTGTGAGGCTTAAATGTGGTGACTTTTAAGTGTTGTATTTCACATCTATAAAACACAGGATCATCATCCTCCAAAATATCGGCTGAAATACGACAAACTAAATTCACATTAACAGTATCACATTGACAAAGATTTAGATTCAAGCAGTGTTTATCGGAGGTAGACGAACACAAACGAGTGCATTTTTGTGATACCAAAGGACCAAATTCATCGAATTCACGCCAACATTCACACTGATCATTACAAATATGAGCGGCTACCAAGGGTTCGGCAGTTGTTCGCGTTAAGGTAACAGGAAAGGTAGTGGTGATAGTTTTTTGAGTTGATGAAGGAGAAGAAATGGTACTATTATCTGCTGAATTAAGAGTGTACTCAGTTATTGTGGATTCTTCGTAGGGAGTTGTTGGTTCAAAAGTAACTGCCACAGTTGTGGTTGTTATTAACTGACAATTGCTATGATTAAGACCCAATTCTGTGGCTACAGGTTCATAATTTTCATGACATATACAAACATTTGGTGCTACACATATACCATTAATACATGACGGATCACATATGGGCTCACATATATTAATTGAATTTTCTTTTAGTTTAAAATCTTCATAGCACTGACATATCTCAGGCTCAATACAAGAACCATTTTGACATGGCAAAGAACATGAGGGCTCACATTCTGCTTGAGGACCCATTAAATAACCTGGTTTACAAATACATATTTCGGGTTGAAAGCAAAAACCATTTTTACAACCTCGACTACAAACCGGTTGACAAACTTCCATCTCATCCATTTCATAGCCCTCTAGACACTCACATTTATTGGGTGCAACGCATTTGCCAAATGTTGAACAGTTAGTTTGACATATCGGTTCACAATATGGATTATACGAGGATGTTAATTTCATTTGATAACCTGCCTTGCATTCACATTTATTGGGTTGAATACAGTTCGCAAATTCTGGGCAGTGCTTCTCACAAATGGGTTGACATTTTTGTTCTATCATCTCATAGCCCATGTGGCAAGTACATACATTTGGTTGGGTACAAGAGGCATTTAGGGGACATGGATTTTCACATACCGGTTCACATTTATTATCCTGAGTCGTTTTATAACCCTTATCACATTCGCAGATATTCGGTTTTGTACAAGAGGCATTTTCTGGACAGTCCCCATTACATTTTGCTAAACATTTGAAATTGTTAGGAGAAATTTGATGAGCTTTTTCATAACCCTCTTTACATTCACATAAATAAGGTGTCATGCATGCAGAATATTCTGGACACTGATCGTTACAAATAGGCAAACATTTACCATCCTTCATTTCATAGTCCTGCAAGCAAGTACAGATATCTGGTTTCGTGCATTCGCTATATTTAGGGCATCCAGCACTACACACAGGTTTACATTTACCATCAAGCATTTCATAGTTCTGTTCACAAGTGCAAATATCTGGTTCTGTACATTCGCTATACTCGGGACATTCAGAACTACATACAGGTTTACATTCACCGATTCCATTATCTAGGTACCCTTTATTACAGGTACATTGTTCCGGTTTTATACAGCTAGAATTTTCTGGACACTGTTGGCATATAGGTTGACATTTCCCATTACTATCGGCAATATAACCTTCATTGCAGATACATTTATATGGTTCACTGCAATAAGCGTTCTCCTCACATGCTGGATCACAAAATGGTTGACAATTGATCAACTGAGCACTAGCACTATAACCTCTATAACCTGAATTACATTCACATATATTCGGTCGCATACAATAAGAATTTTTGGGACAAGTTGGATCACAGACAGGCTCACATGAGTAACCAACTTTTCGATAATTTGGACAACAAACTTGGACGCGATCGTAATCGGTGTAGTGCTGGAAGAAATATATGAATATATAATGAATAAATAAACATTTAAAAATAGAGCTGATCTAAACTATCGCATAATTAGATCTTAAAACATTTAAAACTTTTAGATAAATCAAGGCACTGTGGAACTGTTTCTACATAAATTCATTAATTTTGTTATTTATATACTTTAATTTTTATTATTCATAAAATATGAATCACCAAAAATTCACTCAGTTTTTAATTCCTCTTTTTTAAATATAACAGAAAAAATTTTCAATTAAGGAAATGTTATCGTGAAAGATTGGAATTTTTCAAATTAAAATTTATATGAAATTCATAAATACTTAAAGCCATAGCGATACATAATTTATTGTGTTTCTACAAAAAAAAACTCAGTTCTAGATCAGCACCTACTTCGGGATCAGCTTCTTGTTTACAATTTAGCTCTAGAAAATTTAGGCTCACGGGCAGCGAAAACTAGAAAAAGCCCTCAACGTATTTGATAGAAAAGCTATGCTCTAGATCTGGTCCTGGTCCAGGAATCAGCTCCTAGTTCAATTTTGCTTCTTATATATTTAATATATCGGAATATTTAAAATATCGGAATCCAATTCCAATTTAAGTTTCAATTATAGTCCAATAGGTTCTTCGGATTTAAATTCCCCACGTAGTCATCTTTTTAATTTAGATTATAATCCCAATTCTGGTTTAGATTTATATTCTCAAACAGGTTGAAATTCTAATTCCGATATTTATTCAGTCTGAAGATAAAATTTTAACTAAAATTTTTATAAATTTTCTAGTTCAGAATGTAGATCATATCCTGATTTAGATTACAGTTCAAGGATAAATTAGATTACTGGCTAAGGATAAATTCCCTATCTAGTTGAGATTTCAATTCAGTTTACAATTAAGATTTAAGTTATGTTGTCGTTCATTTATGACTTAGTTTTAGTTAAGATTCTAGCTCCCGTACTATTCAAGTTCAGTTGCTAAAACGGTTCCAATTAAGTTCTAGTTTAATTCTAGATAAGATCTACTTAAATTCCTACTTCTGCTTTTTCATATAAGCTCTTAGTTCAGTTTCTAGTTCAGCTCATAGTTTGATTCATTGTTTAGCTTATGGTACTGTTCAAGTTCACATTCAGTTCAGTTTAAGTTCATTTAAGTTCAGTTCCAGTTCAGTTCCAATTTAGTGCTAGTTCAGTTGTTTTTCAGTTCTACTACATTTCTAGTTCTGTTTAGGTTCAGTTCTAGTACAGTTCTGGTTCAGTTCTAGTTTAGTTCTAGTTCAATTCAATTTCAGTTTAAGTTCGTTTCTAGTTCAGTTGAATTTCAGTTCTAGTTTAGTTCCAGTTCAGTTCCAGTTCAGTTTAAGTTCGGTTCTAGTTCAGTTCAATTTCAGTTCTAGTTCAGTTCTACTTCAGTTCTAGTTCAGTTCCAGTTCAGTTTTAGTTCAGTTCCAGTTCAGTTTTAGTTCAGTTCAATTTCAGTTCTACTTCAGTTCTAATGCATTTATAGTTCAGTTCTACTTTGGTTCAAGTTCAGATCGAGTTTATTTTAAGTTCGGCTCTAGTTCAGTTCTAGTTCAGTTCAAGTTCAGTTCTAGTTCATTTTATAGCTCAGTTGCATGGTCAGTTTATAGAAAGTGTTAAATTTCAGACCTGTCGCAGTTCATAGTTCCGTCAACAGATCCGTTCCTAATTTTTGGTTACCCTGAAAATGTATTTTACAGAACATCAGAGTGAGAAATAAACTGAAAAATAAATAGAAACTCTATTTTAATGGAAAGAATTTTCATTATCTCAATTTAATATGATGTAATTATTATATAAACGTTAATCCGTTTTCTCCGCTATAATTGTTTGACATTTGAAGGACATAAAGAGTAAGTTTAAATTTTTTTTTATACATTATAGAATCAATGTCCAATTTTAAATATAGCACCCGTTTTCAACGAATCCTCGATTAAATCGGCACATCTGTGTCTGTTTAACTTCTAAATAATTTAATCAATTTTCAGATTTTAATATTTAATCAAATTGCTAATTTGTATACCTCTACTGTAGAATATATATACGGTTCATATTTGTATTTGATGCCACCAAAAAAATTGCGCTTTGAAGTCAAACGTTGTCCATTATTCCACCGCACCTGAGTTTTTGTAACGGTTTTATAATCAATACACCACTGAGCTGTTATCAAATCCAAATGATTACAAAATGTTATCAATAATAAACTTTTAATTAGAATTTTCATTTTTATTTTTATTATAATTTTTTCCACAATTTCAAACCTCAAGCAACTGTTCGGAAAGTGTCTTAAATAATACTGAAAATATTTAAGCTTTAGTTTTGTAAAATTAGCAAACTGAGACTAAGGGGAAGAAATAATTATCGTTTAAAAATTCTATACTATATTTAATGTATAACTATAGCGAATATGAAAACAAAGAAATAATTACATCAATGTTATGACATTCCTTTCAGTTTTATTTGAAAATCTAGAAAAAAAGTTGTGAATTGAAAGTTTTTTTCTCGTTTTTTTTTAGTTTTATCACAACAAAATTGTTGTGTCGTAATAGGTTTTGCAGTTAAGCAGCAAAAAAAAGCATAAAAAGTCTTAAATTATCATAGCAGACATAATTGCAGAATAGCAGTTTTACAATTTGGTGCTTTCCCCATTTTTTAAAATTGTTAATCCTTTCTGTTTCTAAAAGACATTTCTATCTAATTCACTTTAAGTAATGTTATCTTACATTTCAGATTCTAATTAACATTCAGTTAATTTGTAGTCAAGTTCTATTTTAGTTATATCCAAATTTATATATCAGTTTTAGTTCAGTTCCAAATCTAGTTCAGTTCTACTTCAGTTTACTACAGTTCTATTTTAGTTCTGGTTCACTTTTATTTCAGTTCTACTTCATACCTCGTTCAGTGCTAGTACAGTTCATCTTCAGTTCTAGTTCAGATTCTGGTTCAGATTATGTTTCAGATTTTGGTTCAGTTCTAGTTCAGTTTACTCCAGCTCTACTTCAGATTCTGGTTCAGTTTACTTCAGTTCAGGTTCAGTTTTAGTTCAGGTTTAGTTCATTTCAAGTTCATTTCTTGTTCAGTCCTAGTACAATACTGGTAAAGTTCTAGTTAAGTTCCACTTTAGATTCTGGTTCAGTTCCAGTTCAGATTTTGGTTCAGTTCTATTTCAGTTCAAGTTCAGTTTTAGTTCATTTCTAGTTCAGTTCTAGATCAGTTCTAGTAAAGTTCCAGTTCAGATTCTGGTTCAGTAGTCAGTTCAGATTCTGGTTCATTTCTAGTTCAGCTCTAGTTTAGTTTTAGTTTATTTCTAGTTCAGTTTTAGATCAGTTCTAGTAAAGTTTCAGTTCAGTTCAAGTTCAATTCTAGTTCAGTTCTAGTTTAGTTTTAGTTCAGTTCTAGTTCAGCTCTAGTTCAGTTCAAGTTCAATTCTAGCTCAGTTCTAGTTCAGCTCTAGTTCAGTTTTAGTTCAGTTCTAGTTCAGTTCTACTTCAGTTCCAGTTCAGTTCTAGTTCAGTTCTACTTCAGTTCTAGTTCAGTTCTAGTTCAGTTCTAGTTCAGTTCTACTTCAGTTCCAGTTCAGTTCAAGTTCAGTTCTACTTCAGTTCCAGTTCAGTTCTAGTTCAGTTCTAGTTCATTTCTAGTTCAGTTCAAGTTCAATTTTAGTTCAGTTCTAGTTCAGTTTTAGTTCATTTCTAGTTCAGCTATCGTTCTAGTGTAGTTCTGGTTCAATCCTAGTTCAGTTTTAATTCAGTTCTATCTCATTTCTAATTCTGCTCTAGTTCATTTCAAGTTCAATTCCATTTCTAGTTCAGTTCTAGTTCAGTTCCAGTTCCGTTCTAGTTCAGTCTAGTTCAGTTCATTTCCGGTTCAGTTCTACTTCTAAATTAATTAAAAAAAAAAAAAATTTTAAAATTTTGAGTTTTCACTAAAATTTAAAAATTTTACTGGCATCGTATAATTGAGAGGGAAGACATTTTCCAGAAATGCAGTATTTATGACCTTCCCGAGCTTTGTACTTTTACTTATTTCTTTTTTTAATAAAGTCTTTTTTTAATATATTTTTAAGTAATAATTTTCTCCACAAGCCATAGTGCTTTCAAGGTTTTATATATATTTTTTTGCAAACTTTTGATTAAACAAAAACAAATAAATTTTTATCAAAAATTTTAATTTAAATTTTTCAAAAAACATAATATTTTAATCTCCTTTTTTTTGGACTTCAAGTTCCATTTTAACAAATTTTATTAGTTTTAATTAAAACCCGTAAAGTGCACAAGTTTTTGAAAGAAATTTATAGAGGAAAATATAAATAATTTGATTCGAAATAAATTTAAAAATGTTGAATTGTCGTGTGGTTTTATTAATTGTTTTTTTGGCGAAAACTCAGGGATTTATTTGTGAGGAGGGATGTCCGGAAAATTCCAGATGTGTTGGAACAAATTTGTGTGCCTGTAATTTAGGTTATGTTAATGTTATAGCAGAATATGATGGTTTACCACATTGTCAATGGCAAGGAACTACAACAACTCCAAAAAATACTTTAGCAGAAGTGGATCGAGTGAATCAAGGGAGAAATGATTTTAATGTAGACACAGTAAAAGACAAGGAAGTGGATAAAGAAGCAGAAATCACATTTAAAACTACAACAGATAATTCCATAACTGATAAATCTATTGAAATGTCAACTGTGAAAGAAGCTGATTATTTCACCACAGCATTACCCAGTAATGAACTAAATAATCACAATATTCTTACCACTTTAGAAGACATGGAAGCAAATAGTCTTATGACCACTTCACCAAGTAATCGATTAATTAAAAATAGTTCACAATTTTTAGAAAAACTAAGAAAATATGTTATTCCCATGAAAGAATATAATGACCATAATATATGGGACTTAGAAATGACGACAACTTCTGAAATTCCAAATGAAATTTTCTCTACCACAACAGGGGAAAATTTAGAAGAAGAGAGTATTTTATACAGAAAATATTAGTTATTTGGGAAAATTTGCTTTGGAGAAATTTTATATATATTTGGGTATATTTTGCATATTAGTGGCGTTTTTATTTTTAATAACCGTTATTTTGAATTGTGTTAAAATTTAGATAAGAAATAAATATTTGAATTGAACACAGTTTTTTTTAGTTTTTATTTATATTTTTACCCGGTGAGTTTTGCTGCGCAAAAATTCTCCTCGGCCGAAGATCTCGAAAGGAATTTAACACATCATGAAGTTAATTAAAAAATCATGCAACGAGGATTTTTCTATCTCTCTCTTTTTTCCTTTGTACCATTCATTTTCTCACATAAAACTGTTTAACAGGAAAATTATTGAGGTAAATTAAAGAGTTTTAGCTGGGGGCTCCCACTTCCATTTTGTCCAGTAAAACTGTTTCCTAAAGCTTGTATGTACTCTGACTTCGATAGTATGGATATTCGATAACTAATATTTGATTTATATCAGATCTACCTCTGTCCCTGATCCTATTCATACGTTTGTCCAGTAAAACTCTACATTGGGAGGGTAATTGGGATAAAATCTTAATACTCACACTTCAATAGTTCTTTAGATATTCGATAATTAAAATTTGTTTTGCAGGGAGGCTGCCTGTCCCCCTGATCCCATCCATATCACATTTTGTCTAATGAAACTTTTCCAAGCGAAAGTAATTGAAATTAAATATTTATACTCTCATTTAAATATTGGGGAATACACCTCCCTTTGGTCCTATCGCAAGTTGTTCAGCCTATGTTACTCTCGGATATATGGGAATCATTCTGTGATCCTGTGATTTTAGAAAGATGAAATGGTTAGGAAGTACCGTTTATATTGGTTTTAATTAGGGAACTTCTCCGGGTTATAGTCAATACTCAGGCCAAATTTCATTGTGCGCCGTCAATTTTTATCATCAGACCCAACTATTTTTGCATCAAATTAAAATTGTCCTGTCTGTCCGTCTATTTATTGTTGGCACACTCACATCAACACTAATTGACAGAGCTCAATGAAATTTGGAACGAGTATTCGTCATCGTCGTGAGAAGTTTCTTATTTAAAATAAGGGAAATCAGTTTTGTATATTTAAAGATATAGACCGATATCTGAGGCAACCTCTAAGTTCCAGCGAAGAATTTTCGTAAATTAAATTAGAATACGATTTTGGCATGATGTAAAGCTAAATATACTTCATTTCTATTCCAATATTATCAAAATCGGTTCAATAGAAAAAAATTAAGCCAAAAATATAACTTATTTTATGAGTCATTAAGTGTTCCTGTGCATTGCATGCTTTTGTGAGTGTGTGTATGTGGATTTGTATGTACGTAACATAAGGAATTTACTTCATATGCATTTTTGATGGAGGGTATTGAAGATTCGGCGTAGCCGAATGTAGCATTCTTAATTTCTCTATATTTCTATGATAAAGACATAAATGCAAATATACACCAGATCTGACCTGTATCTTTCTATTATATATAACAATTTACTTGCATTTATATATAGATTTTAATTTCCAAAAATATTTTTATAAAAACAAAAACAAATTTTATTTTTAATTTTTGATGATAAGAATTTTTAAACCGAAATTTATACCCCCATATAAGTGATATTTTTTGTGGTGTTATCAGTCGTTTGACAGTTGTATCACCAAAAATTCATGTTTACAATTTGTTTGTTTTCTCAATCTTGATTAAAATTTTAATAGAACACAAATTCTGTCATACACATGATCACTGGGTTATAGAGAAATCTCAGAGCGCTAGATTTAACAGGGTGACAGGCAAGCATCACGCCAGCGTTTTGTTATTGTTGAGCATGTTATCTGTGATAAAGAGTTTTTCGAACTTATTCACACATACTCATACTCACACTTCCATAAAGAGGGTCACACTTATATAAAAATCACTCATAATATTTTAGTTAAGTCCTAAACACTGGATAACAAAATATCACAAAAAATCAATATTATCCAATCTGAGATTTAAATATTTTTTTTTTATTTTGATCTTTAAATTCTAATTCTATTTTTCTTAAATCTATTTTTAAAAATATAAATATTTTTCCTGTAGTCTGGTGTATTTTTTTAATATTATTTATTTTTCGATTATCAGTTGTTTTAAATGCGACTATAAATTTTATATAAATATATTATTTTAATTTGTTCCTTATTATTATTGTTGTTGTTATTGTTTTTGGTGGTACGAGACATTTGTTGCGGTTGTTGTTTTTCTTACGATGCTTAAATAAGCAATATGTGAGCTACTGGTGATATAAGAAATAAAATAAATGGTTCATGATTTTTGATACCCTACAACCAAACAATGTGAAGAAAAATGAACGAAAATCTGTAAGAAAATTCGTCTTTAAATACGTAACAAAATCTTGAGCTGAAATTGCATTCGAAAATGAACCACTGAGAAGATTCTAGACTAGAATCTGAACTGGAATCTGAACCTAAATATAAACTGGAAGCTGAACAAGAATTTGAATCAGAAGCTGAACATTAATTTTTACTAGAACTGAACTGAAACTAAACTAGAACTGAACAAGAACTTATCTAGAACTGAATTAGAACTGAAATAGATCTGAACTAGAATTGTACTAGAACTGAACTGAACTAAAACTGAACCATAACTGAACTAGAACTGAACCAGAACTGAACTAGAACTGAGGGAACTGAACTAGGACTAAAACTGAACTAAACTAGAACTGTACTAGAACTGAATAGAACTGTACAAGAAATGTACTAGAAATGAACTAAACTTAACTAAACTAAAACTGTACTAGAACTGAAGTGGAACTGCAAGAGAACTGAATTAGAAATGAACTAGAACTTAACTAGAACCGAACTAAAACTGAAATGGAACTGAAATAAAAGTGAACTAAAACTGAACTAACTGAAAACCAGAACTGTACTAGAACTGAAAGGGAACTGAAATAGAACTGAACTAGAACTGAACTGGAACTGAACTAGAACTGAAATAGAACTGAACAGAACTGAACCATAACTAACCTACGACTGAACTAAAACTGAACTAAACCAGAACTGTACTAGAACTTAAGTAGAACTTTACTAGAAATGAACTACAACTTATCTAGAACTAAACTAGAACTGAACCAGAACTGTACTAACTGAAGTACTAACTGAAAGGAACTGAAATAGAAACTGAACTATAACTGAAATAGAACTGGACTAGAACTGAACTAGAAGTGAATTAGAACTGAACTATGACTGAATTAGGACTGAACTATGACTGAATTAGGACTGAACAAAACTTAATTTTTTAAATTCCTCAAATCAATAAATCACTAAAATAATACTTTAAATTTTGTAGAGCTTGCCTTAAGCCTATGTCAGCTAAGTTAAAAGCTTTTCACACTTATCGCTTGTACTGATATTAAGATGCTACATTTTATTATTATTATTTTTTTTTTCGTTCGAGATGTTCTATACGAAATGGACTCAAATGGAAATTCTAAAAATGGTGGTATTCATTCATTAAATTAATTTACAATAAAATACATCAAAGAAAGAAAAATAAACAAATAAATACATAATTGTGCCATTAAAATACTTAAGGAAACAATAAAAACAATAATTAAATAAATAAATAAAAATTGTTAAAATTAATAAAGAAAATATATTTTAAAAAAAGTGTACCTATTTACAACAAAAACACGTTATTATAAAAAATCGACCATAATAATTAAAATATGAAATATAATATAATTTCGTTGATATTTATAATCAAATATATACGCTGCCTTAACGCCTTAACTGTAACCACCGGTCATTGTTATCGTAATGTTACAGTCAAATATCAAATACCCATAACAAAGACACGCCTTAAAGCTAATTCACAGTTAATGGAATATTATGTAGAATTTGAAGAACGCATACGCGTCGATTCATTGCGCATGTGTTGTCCTGGCTATCGTACTATTATTTTTGGTCTATGTGAACCTATCTGTTCGGAATTATGTCCCGCCAATAGTTATTGTGGTGAACCCGAAAAATGTCTATGTATACGTGGCTATGAAGAATCACACAATCATCATGTACGATCCTTAACCAGTAAGCAACCACGACAATTACGTTGTCGTCCCAAATGTTCGGGCGGTTGTCCGAATCACAGTCAATGTGTGGCCCATAATAAGTGTGCATGTCGTGCTGGTTATAAGGATACCAGTAGTTGGTTTAATAGTTTGCGCTGTGAACGTATACAATGTCCCCTGGATCAGGTATACGATGTGCTACAGCATAAATGCGTTAAAGTGGATATGAATCTAGAGGAATTAATGCAACAAGTGGGTTTAAAATTAACCAAAGGTTTTAATAGTTTGGACTATGATGAAGATAGTAATCAGACGGAGGACGATAATGAGACATCACGTTTAATAAATTCCCGAGAAGACTGGTTTTTAAAGTCCCGCTAACGAGCAAAATTTTGTAACTAAATTTTATATATTTTTTATTGTTTAAAAAAAAGAAATCATATGTAAAAACTTTATTAGTATTATAAAAGTTTATGTTGTGTGTGATACGTGTTTTAAATGTGAAAAAAGTGATTTAAATCACACAATGGAATCAATTTGTATTATATTGAAATTATTAATTAAATGTATTTAGATAAAAATATTTTTTAATTTAAATTGTGTAAATGTAAAAAAATTATAATAAAAAATAAATTACAAAATTCCTGAAATCAGCTATTTAATTGTAAATCCCTTTATCTGGCAACACTGAATAAAATTCAAACTATATCACAACAGAGTTTTTTAATAAAAATATAATATAATAATAGAATTGTAATATAAACAAATTGCTTTTCTTGTAAAAAATTAAATTTTTAAATTTCAATTGCTGGTGAAAAATTCAGTTTTAGGAAGAATTATATTTTTTAATTAAAATTTCAATTTTTAGCAAAAATTTTATATTTAGTAAAAATTTCATTTTTTAAATTTTTCGTAAAAATTTCGATTTTTAGTAAAAGATTTAAATTTTTCGTAAAGATTTCAATTTTTCGTAAAAATTTAAATTTTTAGTAAAAATTTAAATTTTTAGTAAAAATTTCAATTTTTCGTAAAAATTTAAATTTTTAGTAAAATTTAAATTTTCGTAAAAATTTAATGTTTCTTCGTAAAATTTTAATGTTTCGTAAAATTTAATGTTTTCGTAAAAATTTAAATTTTTCGTAAAAATTCAATTTTTCGTAAAAATTTCAATTTTTCGTAAAATTTCAATTTTTCGTAAAAAATTTCAATTTTTCGTAAAAATTTCAATTTTTCGTAAAAATTTCAATTTTTCGTAAAAATTTCAATTTTCGTAAAATTTCAATTTTTCGTAAAAATTTCAATTTTTCGTAAAATTTCAATTTTTCGTAAAAATTTCAATTTTTCGTAAAAATTTCAATTTTTTAGTAAAAATTTAATTTTTTTAGTAAAAATTTATTTTTTTAGTAAAATTTATTTTTTAGTAAAAATTTCATTTTTTAGTAAAAATTTCAATTTTTTAGTAAAAATTTCAATTTTTAGTAAAAATTTCAATTTTTAGTAAAAATTTCAATTTTTAGTAAAAATTTCAATTTTTAGTAAAAATTTCAATTTTTTAGTAAAAATTTCAATTTTTAGTAAAAATTTCAATTTTCCGTAAAATTTAGTAAAAACTTCAATTCAAAATTTAAGCTTTTAGTGAAAATTTAATTTTTTTGTGAAATTTTCAATTTTTAGTGAAAATTTTAAAATTTAAGTGAAAATTGAAATTTTTAGTGAAACTTTACAAAATAACTTGGTCTAAAATTTGAACTAGAAACTTTGTTAGACACTAAATTGTGATGAATTTTTAGTAAAAATTTCAATTTTTAGTAAAAATATAAATTTTTAGCAAAAATTTCAATTTTTAGTAAAAATTTCAATTTTTCGTAAAAATTTCAATTTTTCGTAAAAATTTCAATTTTTAGTAAAAATTTCAATTTTTAGTAAAAATTTCAATTTTTAGTAAAAATTTCAATTTAAATTCATTTTAGTAAAAATTTCAATTTTTAGTAAAATTTCAATTTTTCGTAAAAATTTAAATTTTTCGTAAAAATTTAATTTTTCGTAAAAATTTAATTTTTAGTAAAAATTTCAATTTATAGTAAAAATTAAAATTTTTAGTAAAAATTTCAATTTTTATTAAAATTAAAATTTTTAGTAAAAATTTCAATTTTTAGTAAAAATTTAAATTTTTAGTAAAAATTTTAATTTTTAGTAAAAATTTCAATTTTTATTAAAATTTAGTAAAAACTTCAATTCAAAATTTTAGCTTTTAGTGAAAATTTTGACTTTTGGTGAAAATTTTAATTTTTAGTGAAAATTTAATTTTTTTGTGAAATTTTCAATTTTTAGTGAAAATTGAAATTTTTAGTGAAATATAACTTTGTCTAAAATTTGAACTAGAAACTTTGTTAGACACTAAATTGTGATGAATTGAATATTGAATTTCAATCTAGACTTGAATATGAAGCAGAATCTTAATTAGATTATCGACTATAAACTGAATCAGATCCGGAATTATTATCTGAACAAAGAACTAATTTAGAATCTGAAATGGAATTTAAAAAAATTGAAGATTCGGAGCTGAATTATCATTAAATAACAATTAGCAACATGATCTATCTTAGAGTCTGGACTAGGGTCTATAATGAATGGTATTAAACCCTCCACATTTTCATCTCTAATAGAAGACTCCTTCCAGGAAAATAGTTTTTTCTCAATTCATTTCTCAAGCCATTTTTGACTTAACTTTTACATAAGATCCCTTCCCGTTTGACTTACAAAATGTTAAAATTCTGTTGAAATTACACAGAACTCTTTTCTAACTGCCTTGAATTTATGAACAAAGTTTGCCTATATTTTGCTATAGCTTCTATATAAGACTCCTTCCCGAAGACAGATTATATTAAATTATATTGAAATTTAATTATATTGGTGGTTGTACCAACTACGAATAATGTTGTCATTATGAATGTAATGCTAAGAAGAAATCTTGAAAGACCCCATAATGTATATCTATTCATGCATCAAATCAAAATCTGAATCGATTTTGCTATTTCCGTCTGTATGTCTGCAAGTTAAACAACTTAAAAATACTATATTCAACTATACTGAATCTTCAATCAAACTTTTCTAATGCATCATCTATAATGTATTTGTTGGAGGGTTATAAAGATTCGGTACTGCCGAATAAAACAGTTTTTCCTTAATTAATTCTAAAACGTTTGAAACTTTTCACAAGTTACTGTTGTTAATTTTTGTGCCTTAACTTAACCTAACGGAAAGCTATTCCCTTTAAGATTTACGTTTTTTTCCAGTTAATTTATCTTGAAACCACAAATTATTAAACCGTTAAAAAACCACATAAAATATTAGTTTGTATTGATGGCGATAACGTATTAAATAAGTTCTCACTTTTAATAACTTTTAAATTTATTAAACAAAACCATTTTGTTTGTGTTGGTTTCTTAAATTAAAGTTATTTTATTTGTATTACAAATAATAAAAATTTATTTTTTTTCGAATTTTATTTAAAATGTAGTGGAATTTTTAAATTTGTGTAACTTAAAAAGAGCAAACCCTAAAGCTGCCACTATGCAGCCTAAACCGATAAATGTATAGAATGCAGCAGCTGTACTTGTATTTGCATCAGTTCTTGAGATTTCGTTAATTTTTGTCACACATTCCCCCAAATAATTGCAAACTTGTTGGTCATCACAACATTTCTCAAGACACTGTATTTGACCATTAGCACAAATAATATCGCCAAAACCAAAAATATTAATTATGTCATCGAAATTTGAATATTTGCTGGTTTCATCGATCTGTTCTCCTGTAATGGCAGCAGCATTTTTTATAGTTTCGAATTCAGAATTTTCCGTAATTTCCTCATATTTAGGGGATTGTAAAGTGGTGATTTTAATTTCTTTTGGATTTAATATTTCATCATTTATATTCCTTGTATTTTCCGGGATTTCAGTCGATTTAGAGTGATCAGTGGTAGTAGCAACAACAATATTCTCTTCAGCATTACTTTCTTTATCCTGTTTATTTGTAAACTGTTGAGCGGATTGTAAAGTGGT
This sequence comes from Cochliomyia hominivorax, assembly GCA_004302925.2. Lineage (NCBI taxonomy): Eukaryota > Metazoa > Arthropoda > Insecta > Diptera > Calliphoridae > Cochliomyia > Cochliomyia hominivorax. The sequence goes on along the minus strand of PYHX02000158.1, from coordinate 90,648,388 downwards.
GGTTTTCATTTCTATCGGATCCAATATATTTTCTTCAGCAATAAATAAATTGATTTTGCTGGTTGTACTCTCCTTGATGCTCTCTGTTGTTAAAGTAGAGTAATTCTCAACATAATCGATATCGTTTACACTGTCACCCAACTCATTCATCACTGTATCATCATTAAACACTTCATTACACTCCCTTCCCTCAACGCATTTTTCTTTTATTTCACCCTTCTCTTCTTCGACCTGAGAGCTTTCCTTCGCATTGTGTATAACACTGCCCTTGTCTGTATTCGGGTTTTCTATAAAAATTTCACCATCAGCGTTAATCTCTTTGGGAAATTGTATTTGATCAGTTATCTCGTTCGGAATTTCAGTTGAATGTGAATCTTCATGATCTCTATATTTTAAATCTATCGCATCACGCTCTACACATTCTATGCCCTTGAGAATTTTTCTTTTACTACTTCCGTTCAAACATTCACATACCAATTCATTATCTTTGTTCAAATCACATCGGGAATTTAAACCTCTACATTCGTTATTTCCGCACAAAGTGGCTTTAGTGGATTCAATTATTAAAGCCATTAATAACACCTTATGAAACAGGTAATTTATTTTTAAATGCATCTTAAGAAATATATAGTTGATGTTTTATTAATAGTTATTCCCCCGGAGTGTAACAAGCTACTAAATATTTCAAAAAATTTATTATTAAAACAAAGTACAACATTTTAGGGCGAATAATATTATTTTGTGATAAAACTTGCGGTTTTTCACTCTACGTTAATCAAAAAACGAACATTTGTGCTGTTTAATTTATGAATTTCATCTCCAATTCAGGTCTACTTTAATTTATTTTTAAGATTGGATTTGAATTCAAAAACACTTGCTACAATTCTTTTGAGTTCAAGTTCTAGCTAAGTTTCTAGTCAAGATCAATTCTAGTTAAGATTCTAATTCAAGTTCTGATTCAGTTCTAGTTCAATTCTAGTTCAGTGCCAGTTCAGTTCTGGTTCAGTTCAGATCTAGTTCTGTTCTAGTACCATTCAAGTTCGGTTTTAATTAAGTTCTAGTTCTCTTCTAGTTCCACTCAAGTTTGGTTTTAGTTTAGTTCTAGTTCTGTTCTAGTTCAGTTCTATTTAAGATTCTAGTACATATCTAGTTTGATTCTAGTTTTTATTCTAAATGCTAGTTCTCTTGCTATAACATTATAGTGAAATAGCTAAAGATCGGTTAGTCTGTCATAATATAACTGAGACCAAACACACAAAAATTTTTTTTATATAATTATTTTCACAGTTGTGTCCCAGATTCTGGTAAATGCGATCATGGTTTTTGTGAAGCTTCAGGGAAATGTACATGCCATGTGGGTTTTAAACTTAATGGTGACACTTGTGAACCGATTTGTAATAATTGCGAGAATGATTTCTACAAAAAACAATGTGAATGTAAAAAATGTTATGAAAAAGCTTCAACCACTTGAAATTGTGAACCGATTTGTGAAAGAAAATATGTCAACGCCCGATTTGTAAAGGAGGGTGTTCTAATGGAAAATGTATAGTAACAAAATTATGCCAGCAGCAATGAAGGTTATGAAATGAACAAAGAAAATGTATGTCAACCTATATGTCGAGAAGGATGTTTGAATGGTATATGTGTGCCTCCAGATAAATGCGAATGTTTAAAAGGTTTCCATAAAAATGCTAACGGAATTTGTGAACCAATTTGTGAGTCTGATTGTCCTAATGGTTTTTGTAAAGATCCGGATAAATGTAAAAGCAATCAGAGCTAAAAAATGAGTGATAAAGAAAAATGTCAACCAGTCTGCTTAAATGGTCGGTGTATAACGCAAGATGGTTATACAAAAATAACCGAAAATAAATGTGAGCCGATTTGTCATCCAAAGTGTGTTAATGGCAAATATGTCGCTCCTAACACTTGTGATTCTAATGAAGGTTATAAAATTACTGAAAAGGAAAATAAATGTGAACCAATTTGTCTTGAGAAATGTCACAATGGGTCATGTGTAGCATAGAATTTCTGTTCTTTAAATAAAGGCTACACCAAAACATCACCTTATATATGTGAACCTATTTGTGAATCAGAATGACCGAATGGTTGTTATATAGCACCTAATACTTGTGAATGTGACGAGGGCTATCAGTTGATTGAAGATAATAAATGTGAACCGATTTGTAGAGAAAATTGTTTTTGTATAGCTCTTGATACTTTTAATATTTTTGGATTATAAATATAAATTTAAACTTTATATTCATGGCCCAATTTGCGACTCCAGATGTCCAATTGATAAATATGTTTCACCCGATGATTTAAAAAATTCGTTGTGATCCTTTTTGTTTAGAAAGTTGCAAAATTGGTAAATGTATAGCTCCAGAGTATGTAAATGTGATCCGGGTTACATAAGGCAAAAAGATTGTATTAACGCTCATTGTATAGCTCATGAAAGTTGTGAATGTTTGGAGGACTATTACAAAACGGAACATCAGATTTGTCCGCCGATATGCGACTCAGGATGTCCGAATGGTAAATATAGTTCTCCCGGGTTATGTGAATGTAATCAGGACCACGAAATAAATAAAGATAACCATTATAATCCAGTATGCTCTCAGGGCTTCTGAAGTATGTGAGTGTAACGAAGTTTATCAGATGGATGAAGCAAATAAATGTCAACCAATTTGTTTTAAACAATGTGAGAATGGACGCTGTATAGCATCAAATATTTGCGAGTGTTTTCCAGGTTATACCAATGAACATATATGTCAACCCACTTGTTCTAATGGATGCATTAATGCTTTATGTGTTGCTCCCGAACACTGTAAATGCTATCAGGGTTATAACATGACTTCTACAAATTTGTGTGAACCAATTTGTGATCTCGGCTGTCACAATGGTATTTGCCGCGTACCTAACAATTGTCAATGTTTGCCTGGTTAATCCAAAACCCAACCTCATCTATGTGAACCTGTGTGTAGTAATGGTTGTCCTAATGGTGAATGTATTGCACCAGATCTTTGCAAATGTTTAGAAGGTTATGAAATGTCTTTGACAAATCAATGCGAACCATTATGTGATCGTAGCTGTTAGAATGGTTAATGTGCAGTTCCAAGTAGATGTGGATGTAATCCATAATATTTGAATGGAGTCTGTGTAGCAGCTGTATAACATTCAAACATGTCTCTATATAAGGAAATGTATAAAAATAATTAATAATAAAAACTGTATTCCAGTTGCCTTAATGGTACTGTCCTTGAAGGACTATGTTTATGTCCAAATAATTTATTTTAAAACATATTTATGGATTCAGTTAATTCAATTGAGTTATTTTTTATATTTGATTTTTTTTTAATTCATATTTTACAACAAATTTGAATTTTATTAAAATAAAAAAATTTTAAAGAATATTTTGGAAATTTTTGCAAAAAAACTAAAATTCTTCAAAATGTGCAGACATGGCAACACTGAAAATCAACTTAAGAAAAACATTTATGTGTGTAGAATTTCTAACTGCTGTGGTGAATATAAAACTAAGTGTAGGTTTATCTAAGTTTCAAACCTGCATAATAGTTTGAAAACCATTATTTATTTTCATTAAAGTTTATCACTATTTATTACTAAAATATAATCTATAAAATAAAATCTATATATGTATAAAAATGAATCTGTGTGTGTTTGTTTGAGATTTATAAACAGCTAAACTACTGGACGAATTTTGCTGAAAATTTTAAAGTATGATTCCAATATACTCGAAAGAAACATAGGGCATAAAGAGATCCAGTAGAAGCATGGGAAGATTATAGAACTAAACGGAGAGATATTTCAAATTTGGTTGTAATCACCTTCTCAAGGAAACAGTTTTACTTAACAAAATGTTGGATGGTAAGGATCAAAGGAAGGGAACCTTCCATGCAATGCAAGAACGGACTGGGCCAGTGAGATTTCGCAAAATGGTTGAGAGGTCGTGATTTGTGAAATTTCTTTTAAGATCTCTAACTGTAGAATTATTTGTGCAGAATAGCGCACTGGGTAAAAACTAGTTTACTATAACTAAAGCTTTGTGGACCCAAAAGTGAATTACTTTTATAACAAATGTAATAAAATGAAATCATATTGACAAAATTAAATAAAATTATAATCCAATTGGTTTGATAATATTAACAGCATTTTTGTAACACATTCATTCAATATAATTATGTTGTTTTCCACTGATTTCAATATTATAATTTTTTATTTCTTATTCTACATTTAATCTTGGAAAATTTTACAGAATATAAAAAAGAGAATACATCAGAGACTTTATTGACGAGTTGTTATTCATAAATGTTATTTCCGTCCGTGTAGTTCTACTGTAAAATCTTCCACAAATACAAGACTCATATCCCTCTTCAGAATGAGTTATTTTTTTCAGTTTCTAGTTCATTCATTAGTTTCAAATTATAGTTTCGATTCTAAATTAAATTCTAATTAATTTGCTGTGTCATATTTCACTTCAAAATCTATGTGAAATTCCAATTTTGCTTTTTCACCCTTATTCTGCTTTAGATGATATTCCCGATTCCAGTTCTGAATCAAGTTCAGAAAGTAATTCAAATTGATTTTGCTTCAGATTTAACTACAAATTCCATTTCAGAGTATTGTTCGGATTTTCGGACTGGACTATAGTCCAGTTTATAGTTCAGATTCAATATCAGACTTTTATCAAAATTCTAAATCGGATCAAAGCCCAAAAATTTAAATTCTAGTAACAAATAATTCAAATTTATTGTTCTTATTCAGATGTTGATACTATTTCAAATTCTACTCCAATATATATCATAGTTTTTTTGATCAGTTTTCAGTTCAGATTTTAATTCTGATTCTGGTTCTGATTCTAACTTAATAAAAGATTATATCAGTTTTCATCTCAAATTATAAATTAAACTTTAGTTTACTTATTTGTCGGATTCTATTTCAAAATCTATTTGAAATAAAAATAATTATCCACGTTTTAGCTCAGTTTTTTCTCCTTATTTTAGACCAGGTCCTTCCACAGACACCAAATCAAACTCTAGTTTAAGGTTCTAGTACAGACTGTAGTTCAGTTTGTAATTAAGATTTTGGTTTAGATTTTATTTAAAATTCTACTTCGGATTACAGTTGCGATTATACACTCCAACATTCGATTTCACTTCAAAATCTAGTACAGATCATATTTAAAGTTCTAAAGGTTTAGTCAGTCCACGATAAAAATTAAGTTCAATTTCATATCAGAATATAGTTCATATTCCAGTTCCGTTCTACTTCAGATTTTAGTTCTGATACTGGTTCGAATTTTAGTTCACATTATAATTAAGATTTAAGTTCAGATTATAAATCAGATGCTGATTCAGACCCCGGTAAAAATTCTAATTTAGATTCTTATTCAGTTTTTGTTTCCAATTTAATGTTGACTTTATTTCAGATTCAAGATTAAATTCCGATTTCGATTTTAATTTTGATAGTAATTCAGAATTTTGTTCAAATACTAAATCAGATTCTATTTCAAATATAATTCAAATTCTAATTCGGGTTTAAGTTCAAAACGTTCCCATTTTAAATAAGATTCTGGTTCAGATTTGAGTTAATCTAATATTGAATCTAGTTAAGATATAATTTATATTTTAGATAAAATGCTTGTTCATTTATATTTAGATTTTAGTTTATATTATAGTTTCGACTTTAATAGATAATCTTGTCCAAATAATAATTTGGGATAAAGTGCAGATTTTATTTAAAGTCAAACCCAATTTCTAATTATGTTTCTCGCTCAAGTTTTTCATAATATAATTCTGATTTCATTTCCGATTCCATTTAAAATTCTAGTTCAGATTCAAGTTTGGATTCTAATTCAGATTTTGGTTTTGATTGTAAATAAGATTTTAATTCAGATTTTAGTACTTGTATTTAAGATTTATTCAGTTTATAGTTTCAATTCTAATTCATATTTTCTATTTTTCCGATTCTAGTTTTGATCATAGATTAGAGTCTAATTTATATTTAAGTTAAGAATTTAGTTCAGATTCTTGTTATTTCAAATCAGTTTCATATCTCTTATAGTTTTTCACCCATTTCCTTGAGCCGTTGAATGTAGCACGGATGTAACAAATCTTTGTTTTTTCTTTGAACGTGTGTAAGTTAACAAACAAAAGTGATATAATTCCTTTATTATTTATTTAATATTCATTGAAAGCTCAACTTAAAGTCTATAAATAAATTTTTATTATTGTTTTATTCCGCTGGTTAAAAAAGAATAATGAAAGATAATTAAAGAATCGTTCTTGAAGTCACATGTCTCATGCCACAAGAACCCACACAAAAATGAATAATGCCACATTTAGAGTTAATAAGTGACAGATATTAAACGTTGTTTAGGAAAATAATTATTTTAATTTTTCTTATTCAATCATTTTCACATAGAAAACTATGGGCAAATTAACGGAAACTTTATTTCCCTTATCCACTTCTTTGGATAATTCTCATATCTATAGCACAAGTCCCAGTGTTCTCGATGATTCCTTTTTTAATATCATGGACAATTTCGATGACAATTCGACGGAGTTACCGCCTATAGTTTGTAAAATGCATTTACCCACCTGGTTAAATTTATGGTGTGTGTTCATAAGTGTGTCGGTGTTAATGTTACTGGTAATTTTGGGTATTTTGGTGCGTTACATACAAGTGCAAAAGCAGCGTGTCATACGATCAGAGATAGTACATGGTAAATATTTTAATACCTCATTTTTAATCTCTTTATTAAATTTCATTTTACTTTTCAGTGTCTCCGGATTTCTATCAAGAGCATTATTTAGATCGTAGTCAGATTATGGTTTACTAAATTAAAAAATAACTGTATATATAATAATAACTGTAAAAAATTTATTTTATTTATAATTAAACTTATAAACTATGTTTAAAATATATAACAAACAAAAAAAAACAAACTTAATTTTACAATAAAAAATTAGACGTCTATATTATTGCCTTGACGTATTATATCGGCCTTCTGGGAAAGTTTCTTCAAACCAAACTCATTTTCTGAAACGAAAGAGAATATGTAAATATCATAAGTTAATTAATCCAGTTCAAATCCTATATCATTTTTAGTTCAGCTCTAGTTTAGTTCTGGTTCAGTTCTAGTCCAGTTCTAGTTTAGTTATAATTCAGTTCTAGTTTTATTCTAGTTTAGTTCAAGTTCAGTTCCAGTTCATGTTCAATTCTAGTTTAGTTCTAGTTCAGTTCTAGTTAAGTTTTTGTTCAGTTCTAGTTCAGTTAAAGTTCATTTCAAGTTCTGTTCAAGTTCATTTAATTTAAATTTTATTTCTAGTTCAGTTCTAATTCACTTCTAATTCAGCTCTAAATCAGTTCTAATTCAGTTCTAATTCAGTTCTAGTTCAGTTCTAATTCATTTCTAGTTAAGTTCCACTTCAGTTCTAATTCAGTTCTAGTTCTGTTCTAGTTCAGTTATAGTTCAGTTTGAGTTTAGTTCTAGTTCAGTAAAAGTTCATTTCAAGTTCTGTTTAAGTCCATTTAATTTATATTTTAGTTCTAGTTATTGTTCAGTTCTAATTCACTTCTAGTTCAGTTCTAAATTAGTTCTAATTCACTTCTAGTTCAGTTCTAATTCAGTTCCAGTTCAGTTCTAGTTCAGTTCTACTTCAGTTCTAATTCAGTTCTTGTTCAGTTCTAGTTCAGTTCTAGTTCAGTTCAAGTTCTGTTTAAATCCATTTAATTTATATTTTAGTTCTAGTTCTTGTTCAGTTCTAGTTCAGTTCTAATTCATTTCTAGTTAAGTTCCACTTCAGTTCTAATTCAGTTCTAGTTCAGTTATAGATCAGTTTTAGTTTAGTTCTAGTTCAGTTAAAGTTCAGTTCAAGTTCTGTTTAAATCCATTTAATTTATATTTTAGTTCTAGTTCTTGTTCAGTTCTAGTTCAGTTCTAATTCATTTCTAGTTAAGTTCCACTTCAGTTCTAATTCAGTTCTAGTTCAGTTATAGATCAGTTTTAGTTTAGTTCTAGTTCAGTTAAAGTTCATTTCAAGTTCTGTTTAAATCCATTTAATTTATATTTTAGTTATAGTTCTTGTTCAGTTCTAGTTCAGTTCTAATTCACTTCTAGTTCAGTTCTAAATCAGTTCTTGATTAGTTCTAATTCAGTTCTTGTCCAGTTCTATTCCAGTTCTAATACAGTTCAGGTTCAGTTCTAGTTAAGTTCTAGTTCAGTTCAAGTTCAGTTTTACTTCTTTTTGTTAGGATTTACTTGCCTTTCTTGTCCACATTGTATGAAACTTTCCTTGTCAAACAATACATAACCACCAATATTTTCAACGCCAATATAAATGAGATCAAAGCGAATATGAATAACCATTTGAAAACTGGATTTGAAATTATGCCTTGACTGTCACTTAATGCAATGACTTCTTCACACCGATAACTTACATCAGAGAATCGAAAACCTTTCATGCACTTACACAAACCACTAGGCGAACACTCGCCATTAATGCAGTCACTATCCAGGTTACATTTGGGCAGGCAAATATCATGTAAACGAAAATGTCTTAAAATAAAATTCGGTGAACAAGAGCAAACGCCATTAATGCAGATGCCATTTAAACAAGTCGTTAGACATTTCTGTTGTTTAACTTCTAAAGGATTTGAATCTTTTCCTGAATTGTTCGTTAATAACTTCTCACATTGATTTGTTTTATTTTTTTCATAACCTTTATGGCAGTGACATAGATTAGGGGCTATACAGTCACCATTCAAACATTCTGGCTGGCAAATGGGTGAACACTTTTGATCGGCATTAAGTATATAACCTTGTTGACAACTGCATTTATTAGGTGCGCTACAAAATCCATTATCACAAGGGGTTGAGCATATTGGTTCACATTGGGTATTTGTAACTTTACCATAACCTGTATTACATTCACAAATATTAGGTTCTACACATTTAGCATTTTCACATGACGGTTCACAAACAGGTTCACATTTTGTGGCAGAAATTTTATTATAACCTTCAAGACATTCACATATACCGGGAGCCATGCAAGTAGCATTTTCACATTTTGGATCACAAATTGGCGAACATGTTTGTTGTTCATTTAATTCGAAACCGGGGTGGCACTCACATTTTCCTGTTTGGCTTGAACATTTTCCATTTAAGCATTCACTTTCACAAGCAATTTCACACTCATTTTCGCTTATTTGCTGAAAACCTTTCAGACATTCACACTTTCCAGGAGCTACACATAAACCATTTACACATTTAGGATCACATTCTGGTTCACAAATATTAGAAATAGAACTGTTTGAATAACCAGGTTTACATTTACATGTATCAGGAGCTATACAATAACCATTCTCACAGTTAGATTTACACAGTGGAACACATTGACCTTCTAGGTTCGTTTCGTAGCCCTCATTACACTCGCAAGTATTAGGTGCTGTACACTCGCCATTCACACATGAGGTGTCACAAATTGGAGAACAACTGTTATTGGTAGTTCTCAAATATCCCTCATCACACATTATCTCACATTCGTTGTAGGCATTTTTAATAAAGCCTTCATTGCAATCACAAATACCTGGTTCAATGCATTTACCATTCGGACAACCAGTCTCACATAGAGGATAACATTCTGTGGGCGATATTTTAGTAAAACCTTGCAAACATTTACAAGTATCAGGAGCAGTACAAAAACCATTCAAACATTCATGTACACAAACTGGTTGACAATGATTTGTTGAGTTCAGTTGATAACCCTCATGACATTGACAATTTCCTGGTGATACGCAATCACCATGAGAGCAACCATTCTCACATACTGGTTCACATATATGAGGAGAAATTTTTCTATAACCCACTAAACATTCACATTCGTTTGGTTGAATGCATTTTGCATTTGAACATTCTGGAGAACATACGGGTTGGCAGGTATATTCATTGATCATTTCATAACCTTCGTGGCAGGCGCATTCATCAGGAGCTATGCATATACCATTAATACAATCTGAACTACATATTGGTTGACATTGTTGTTGCTCATCCATATAAAATCCAGGATTGCATCCACATCTATTTGGAGCTGCACAATAACCATTCTCACAGCTACGATCACACAATGGTTCACATTGGTTTGTCAAAGACATTTCATAACCTTCCAAACATTTGCAAAGATCTGGTGCTATACATTCACCATTAGGACAACCATTACTACATACAGGTTCACATAGATGAGGTTGGATTTTGGAGTAACCAGGCAAACATTGACAATTGTTAGGTGCGCGGCAAACGCCATTGTGACAGCCGAGATCACAAATTGGTTCACACAAATTTGTAGAAGTCATGTTATAACCCTGATAGCATTCACAGTGTTCGGGAGCAACACATAAAGCATTAATGCATCCATTAGAACAAATGGGTTGACATATATGTTCATTGGTGGGAGTATAACCTGGAAAACACTCGCATATATTTGGTGCTATACAGCGTCCATTCTCACATTGTTTAAAACAAATTGGTTGACATTTATTTTCTTCATCCATCTGATAACCTTCGTTACACTCACATACTTCAGGTGATATACATTTGCCATGTTCACAGCCCTTAGAGCATATTGGATTACACTCGTTATCTTTATTCATTTCGTAGCCCTGATTACATTCACATAAGCCAGGAGAAATACAGTTACCATTCGGACAACGAGAATCACATATCGGCTGACAAATATGAGGTTCCGTTTTGTTATAGCCCTCCAAACATTCACAAGTTTCAGGAGCTATACAACGTGCATTAATACAACCTTCTTGACAAACAGGTTCACATTTATTTTCGAAATTCATTTCGTAGCCTTCATTACATTCACATATATCTGGCAAAATGCATTTACCATTCGTACATCCTGAGTTACAAATTGGCTGACATATATGCGGTTGAGTTTTGTTATAGCCCTCCCAACATTCACAAGTTTCGGGAGCAACACAATGTGCATTAATACAACCTTCTTGGCAAACAGGTTCACATTGGTTTTCAGAAACCATTTTATAACCTTCATTACATTCACATTTTCCAGGTAAAACACATTTTCCATTTGGACATCCGGATTCACAAATAGGTTCACATATGTGAGGTTGAGATTTTTGAAAACCCTCCAAACATTCACAAATATCTGGCGCTATGCAATGTGCATTAATACAACCATCTAAGCAAATCGGTTCGCATATTTTTAGGTCATTCATTTTGTAACCCGTATCGCATTCACATACATTTGGAGCTATACATTTACCATTCCTACAGTCTTCTAAACAAACTGGTTCACACTGATTTCCATTTAACATTTCATAGCCCTCATTGCATTCACACGTACCCGGTGAAACACAATGACCATTTGGACATCCGGAGTCACAAATTGGTAGACAAATATTAGGTTCTGATTTATGATAACCTTCGAGACATTCACAAGTGTCAGGAGCTATACAAAAGCTATTTTCACAGTTTTCTCTACAAATCGGTTCACATTTATTATCTTCAATCAACTGATAGCCCTCGTAACATTCACATGTATTAGGTGCTATACAACGACCATTCGGACATCCTGATTCACAAATGGGTTCACATATATTAGGTGATATTTTTAAGTAACCTTTATGACAAGTGCAAAAATTGGGTGCGGTACATTCACCATTGTGACATCTCTGAAGACAAATTGGTTCACAGATATTTCCCTTTTCAGTCATTTCATAACCTTCGTTACAATCACAAGTGTCGGGAGCCACACATTTGCCATTGACACATTTTGAATGACAAATCGGTTCACATATATCTTCGGTAAATTTTATATAACCCTTAAAACATTCGCATGTATCTGGCGATATACACAGACCATTTACGCACCCGTTTAAGCAGACTGGTTCACATTTTTCTTCTTCACTCATTTTATAACCCTTATTGCATTCACATTTATCCGGAGCTTTACAAAAACCATTAGGACAACCGGACTCACAAATTGGTTCACAAATTCCGTTAGCATTTTTATGGAAACCTTTTAAACATTCACATTTTTCTGGAGCCACACATATACCATTCAAACATCCTTCCCGACATATAGGTTGACATACATTTTCTTTGTTCATTTCATAACCTTCATTACAGCTGCATAATTCTGGTGCTATACATTTGCCATTAGGACACCCCCCATTACAAATCGGTGTACATGCTCGAGGATTTAAAAGGCGATAACCTTCATTACATATGCAAAAATCTGGTGCCACACATTGACCATTTAAACAGCCACCCTTACATATTGGTTCACATTCTCCTTGTTCATTAAAACTAAATCCTGATACACACTCACACTTCTCCGGTGCCACGCATTTACCATTTCTACAAGGTCTTGTGCAAATTGGTTTACATTTAAGATCTTTTGTAGAAAATTCGTAACCCGTAAAACAGGCACATTTATCAGGAGCTACACATTTACCGTTTTCACATCCTTGTGAACAAATAGGTTCACACAGAACGTTGGCTATTAATTCATATCCTTTATTGCAGGCACATTTTTCTGGGCCTATACAAATGCCGTTTATACATTTACTTTCACAAATCGGTTCACATTTTCCAGTTAATGCAGATTTTTCATAACCTTTATTGCATTCACACTGTCCGGGATTTTTGCATGAACCATTTTCGCAATTATTACAAATCGGTTCACAAGTCTCACCATTAAGTTTAAAGCCCGCATAGCACGTACATTTCCCAGGAGCTTCACAAAAACCATGATCGCATTTACCACAATCTGGGACACAACTATAAAAATAATTATATAAACAAATATTAATGTGTTTGGTCTCAGTAGTCAGATTAAAAAAGAAATATTTTGACAAACTTACCGATCTTTAGCTATTTCACTAAAATGTTTGTAACCTTTATTGCATCTACATTCATTAGGTTTTATGCACACACCATTATTGCAGCCTTTCTTACAAAATGGTACGCAGGTGCGACTCTTGGTCCTAGTATAACCTTTGCAGCAATCACGGACAAGTCTAAGTTCGAATTTTGTCTGAAAGATAATATGAAAATATAATTAGCAAAATTGAACAGTATGGGCACCGCTAGTAACACTAGAATCAACCGTGTAAGGAGGCCCAATCAAGAATGCTTAAAATTATGACAGGTATCCCTTGAAGTACTGTTAAAATTTTTATTTGTTAAAATTCCTAGACCATCTTAAACCTTTTGCAAGACGTCTTGTTGAAGTACAAAGTATCTCTTGAAATTGTAGATCGGACCCTCCATATCGAGGACAAAGGAGGAACTAGAACTGAACTAGAACTGAACAAGAACTGAATTAGAACTGAACAAAAACTGAACTAGAACTGAACAAGAACTGAATTAGAACTAAACTAGAACTGAACAAGAACTGAACTGAACAAGAACTGAACAAGAACTGAATTAGAACTGAACTACAACTGAACAAGAACTGAATTAGAACTAAACTAGAACTGAACGAGAACTGAACTAGAACTGAACAAGAACTGAATTAGAACTGAACAAAAACTAAACTAGAACTGAACAAGAACTGAATTAGAACTAAACTAGAACTGAACAAACACTGAACTGAACAAGAACTGAACAAGAACTGAATTAGAACTGAACAACAACTGAACAAGAACTGAATTAGAACTAAACTTGAACTGAACTAGAACTGAACTAGAAATGAACTAGAACTGAACAAGAACTGAACTGAACAAGAACTGAACTAGAACTGAATTAGAACTGAACTAGAACTGAACTAGAACTGAACAAGAACTGAATTAGAACTAAACTAGAACTGAATTAGAACCGAACTAGAACTGAACTGAACTTGAACTTGAACTGAACTAGAACTGAACTAGAAATGAACTAGAACTGAACAAGAACTGAACAAGAACTGAATTAGAACTGAACTTGAACTGAACTTGGACTGAATTAGAACTCAACTTGAACAGAACTTGAACTAAAATAGAACTGAATTAGAACTGAATTAGAAATGAACTTAAACTGAACAAGAACTGAATTAGAACTGAACTAGAATTGAACAAGAACTGAATTAGAACTAAACTAGAACTGAATTAGAACCGAACTAGAACTGAGCTTGAACTGAACTAGAACTGAACTAGAACTGAACTAAAACTGAACTAAAACTGAACTTGAACTGTTAAGTTTAACAATATTGAAATTTTATTAAAAAAAGAGGTTATGAAATCCATCTCCGAGCAACATTTACAAAGCGATAAATTAAAAAATAATAACTAGAAAATAATTTCAAAGATCTTGTGCAAAAAGAGGTTTGTTTTTGGATTCTAGAAATGAATCATACTTAGTTCCAAGTGTAAAATAATAAGTCATTAATAAACGATTTAAATTTTGCGAATAATTTAGTTAATATGAGATTGTTGTTCTGCGAGGAACCTGGATTCTTAATTTATTTGAGATTTTAATTAAACCTTTCTATTTTCTCTAAAAGGTTGAGTCTTTATTAACCACTTCCAGTGCGTCGTAGTTTACTGTTGAATTCTGATTTTTATTTTTGAACTAGAAGATTATTAAAATTTATTTTTTCTGATATTTTTATTATTTAAATTGTTTATTATAACAAATAATTTATTTCAATCATTTGAACAAAGCAATTGACCTGATTTTAGGAAAACGCGTAAATAAATCGTATTGCGTAAATTATATCCGATATACGATGCAAATTTACAACGCACTTGCAATTGAACTTTAAAGAATTAAAATAAATTATTGCAAAAGAGCAGTGATAACAAATTAAGTCAATATTAGTGTCCAATATTTCATACGTTCTCCGATCTGTTACATATATATTTCAGTTCAAAAATTGTCATAATTTTATAATTTTTTTTCACCCCATTGTTTATATATCCTCCACAAGTAGTGAGAAGGATACATTAATTTTTTCATTCCCTGCGTAATTCTGAGAAGTAATCATCTTAGCCCCATAGTGTAGATATATTCCGGATTCAAATCAATATCTGGGTCGATTTGGCTGTGTCCGTCTGTCTTTTGTTGGTTGGCACGCCCACATCCACAATAATAAACAGAACTCAATGACATTCGGCCTAAGTTTTCGCTATAGTTCTGAGATTTTTCCTATTTTAAAACCAAATAATCGGTTTTGTATATTAAAAGATATAGAACGATATCTGAAGAAACCTCTAAGTTTAAGGAAAAAACTTTCGTAAAATTGTCATTTATAAATCGAATAGAATTAAAATGAAATTCTGTCGTAACATGTCCATTACTAATTCCAAAAATTATCAAAATCGGTTCAGTAGAAAAATAAATAGTTGTTAAAATATAACTAATTTGATGACTCATAAAGTGTTTCTGTATTATATTTAAGATAAACTTTTATATTGTACTTGTGAGTGTATATGGTTGAAATTTCGCATGCAACTATTCGTATTCGGGAACCCACTTAAAGCTTTTGCTTTTCCTAAGCAATTAAATGTTCAGGAATGTGTGCGAAATTTTATCAGTGGCTTTATTACCGAACTTGGCAACAAAGCAATTGGAAAGTACTTCAAGATACTTTTAATGAATTTGATCTCAAAATAGTTGGTAGTTCTAACTTTATATACTTATTTCCGAAAGCATATTAAAACACTTTGGGATGCACAATAATAACTCTGCAACTTTTAAATCGTTAGAGATATTTTAATTAAAGTGTTTTTGAAAGATAACTAAATTTGATAACGCCCTGTTCAGGTTGGATTTTCAGAAAAGATATAAATTTCTTACAAATTTGTGATACGTAAGAAATTAGGAATTTAAAATTTTTAAATATAAAATAAGTTGATTGTCATTTTATGTCATGACGTTATAAATAATCGCCTTGTTGATATTTTCCTTTTAATTTGCACCAGTCCACTTTTCCACTAAAGATCACTTTATTTACACTACAAATTATTTGCTTATTGAGAGGTTTACATACCTCTTTAAGTACTTGTCCATTTCTAGCAAAAGTTCTAGTTATGGGTACTTTTTTCTTAACCGTACAATATTGAGCATTACAGAACCACAGAAAGTTCAAATTTAAAATCAAAAATATTTTCCAAATTAACATTTTGCACAATTGAAAATTTTTCTTCTTCTTTTAATTAATTTTTTTATAAATTTTATTTTAATAAAAAATTTGAATTCCACTTAAATAACCGTCATTAGTTGTTGTTTGGTTTAAAGTTTTAAAACGACTAAAAATAATGTCCGATAATTCTCAAATAATTTTCATTACGAATATTTTTTATTTATTTTTATTTTTGCAAAATTCTTGCATTAAAAAACAAAAGATTTGAAATAACTTAGAGTATAAAAAAATATCATAAAATAATGAGAGCAAAAGATTTCCATAAGTTCTTTTGTAAAAAAAACGAAATACAAATATATAACTAAAATAATATATGTATTAAAATCCATTCTACATCACATCCCGTTTTCAAGCGATATGAAAATGTAAAGATTTTATTGAAATTATTATCGTAATTTTTGCTTTAATTCTTCTTGTTTTTATATTTTTAAATTTAAAACTTTTCAAACTCTCTCAGGGTTCTCTTTTTTGCATTTTATAGTTTAAAGCCGCTATTTTATAAATAAAACCAAAAAAGATCATTTAAGGTTGAACGCTTAAGAATAAAGTTCCATTCAAGTTTATAAAATTGTCGCTCACAAAAGAATTTCATTCAATAATTTCTGAAGTCGAGTGGGAATTCTAGAGAAATTTTGTAATAATTACGTCATCGGTTGAAAAAGAAGCGGAGAATATCGTAGAAGTATAGTAGAAAAACGTATTAAAAATAAACCACAAAATTCAATATAAACGATGCCACAGTGGGCCAGATTGGATTTGAGGATTTTTTCAAGTTCAACTTCTAGTTCGGTTGTAGTTCAGTTGTAGTTTTGTTTTAGTTCAGTTTTTTTTTTAGCTCTAGTTAAGTTCTAGTTCTAGTTTCAGTTCCAGTTCAAGTTCAATTCTAGTTCAGTTCTAATTCAGTTCTAGTCCAGTTCTAGCTGAATTCTAGTTCGGATCCACTTCAGTTCTAGTTCAGTTCCAGTTCAATTCTAGTTCAGATCCAGTTCATTTCTAGTTCAGTTCTAATTCTCTTCTAGTTCAGTTCTAGTTCAGTTCTAGTTCAGTTCTAGTTCAGTTCTAGTTCACTTCTAGTTCAGTTCTAGTTCAGTTCTAGTTCAGTTCCAGTTCAATTCTAGTTCAGATCCAGTTCATTTCTAGTCCAGTTCTATTTCAGTTCTAATTCTCTTCTAGTTCAGTTCTAGTTCAGTTCTAGTTTAGTTCTAGTTCAGTTCCAGTTCAGTTCTAATTCTCTTCTAGTTCACTTCTAGTTCAGTTCTAGTTCAGTTCTAGTTTAGTTCTAGTTCACTTCTAGTTCAGTTCTAGTTCAGTTCTAGTTCAGTTCTAGTTCAGTTCTAGTTCAGTTCTAGTTCAGTTCTTGTTCAGTTCTAATTCAGTTCTAATTCAGTTCAAGTTCACTTCTAGTTCACTTCTAGTTCACTTCTAGTTCACTTCTAGTTCAGTTCCAGTTCTAGTTCACTTTTAGTTCAGTTCTAGTTCAGTTCTAGTTCAGTTCTAGTTCAGTTCCAGTTCAGTTCTAGTTCACTTCTAGTTCACTTCTAGTTCAGTTCTAGTTCACTTCTAGTTCAGTTCTAGTTCACTTCTAGTTCACTTCTAGTTCAGTTCTAGTTCACTTCTAGTTCAGTTCTAGTTCAGATCTAATTCAGTTCTAATTCAGTTCTAGTTCACTTCTAGTTCAGTTCTAGTTCAGTTCTAGTTCAGTTCTAATTTAGTTCTTGTCTTTTCGAGATCGTTACTCCAAATAGGTCCTTATCAATAATTTAGTACTCTCTAATGTTCACATAAGAAAGAAGAGCGGCAGATATTAAAAATAAATAAAAATTTTGACCGATATTAACTCATGTAAACAATAATTGTAGAAAAAATTTGAACAAAACAAGAAAGAATAATTTATACGGCTATACCGAATTTTCATTACCCTCCACCTCAAATTCGTATGGAGAAATACCTTATGTTTTATACATACACACTCACATATACACTCATTTAGTATTGGCAATTTTAAGAAAAATATTTCCTTGAACTTTAAGAATGATTCAGATATCGATCTACATCTCTTAATATACTGCACCGATTTTGCTGGTTTTAAATAGGACACATATACTCAAGCCAAAATTCATGAAGTTCTGTCAATTATTGTGGATGTGAGCATGCCAAAAACTTACTAACGGATATAGCTTAAGCGACTTAGATTTTAAGTTGATTCCTTCTTAGCGTTACACAAGGAATGACAAAGTTAATATACCCTCTTAAACACTTGTTGTGGTGGAGGGTAAAAAATTTGAAATAAAATAAAAAAATTTTTGTAATCAAAACAAGTTGCGGTCGTTTGCAAGTTTATATCTATATTAATGATTACTCCCCAGAAGAATTCAGTCCTTTAATTTAAGAAGCCTAAAAGTATGTTAAAAAATTGTTATTTTATACTGAGCAAATTCTAAAACTTGATAAAAGAAACGTTTCAGAAATATAACGTGATATGAATTAACACTTAACGCTTTGTAGACCCCAAATAGTGAACGGGTACAAAATTTATTCAGGCGCATAATTCTCAAAAAAATTTTGAATTATGTCATATTAATAAACTTAACGAGAATCTTAACTAGAATCTAAACTAGAATTTGAATTAGAATCTAAACTGTAATCTGAACCTTAACTTGAACCAGAATCTGAACTCGAATCTTAACTAGAATCTGAATCAGAATCTGGATTAGAATCATAACTAGAATATGAACAAGAATCTGAACTGGAATCTAAACTAGAAACTAAACCAGAATCTGAACTAGAATCTGAATTAGATTCCGGACTGTAATTTGAACTATAATCTAATTGAACTATAATCTAAATCTGAATTAGAATCCGGAATGTAATCTTAACTAGAATATGAACAAGAATCTGAACTGGAATCTAAACTATAATCTGAACTAGAATTTGAACTAGAATTTGAATTAGAATCTGAATTAGAATCCAGACTGTAATTTGAACTAGAATCTAAACCAGAATCCGAACTAGAATCTGCATTAGAATCCGGACTGTAATCTGAACTATAATCTGAACTGGATTCTGGTCTGGAATTTCAATTAGAATAGGGACTGGAATCTAAACTATAACCTGAACTAGAATCTGAACTTGAATTTAAACCAAAATCTGAATTCCAATCTTAACTAGAATCTGAATCAGAATCTAGATTAGAATCTTAACTATAAATATAAACTAGAATCTAAACCAGAATCTGAACTCGAATCTGAATTAGAATCCGGACTGTAATTTGAACTATAATCTGAACTAGAATCTGTACTGGAACCTGAACCAGAGGCTGAACTTGAATTTGAACTTGAATCTGAATTAGAATCTGGTCTGGAATTTCAATTAGAATCGGGACTGGAATTTGAACTAGAACTGAACTGAAAGTGAGATAAAACTGAACTAAAAGTGAACTATAACTAAACAAGAACTGAACTAAACTGAACTAGAACTGAATTAGAACTAATCTTGAACTGAACCAGGATCTAAATTAGAGAAAAATTTATCCGATATGAACTGAACTTTTTATTTTTATTAATTTTTTTAAATCTTGGTATTGCTAGTGTTAATACATTAATTACTTTGATTTTAATAATTATTTTGTTGTTCTGCTACAAGACCTAAGATTTTATATACATCTGGTTTTCCTTAAGGATGATTTAAATCTCTTTTATTTTATTACAGTTTATTTTGGTCGGTGATATTAAAGTTTATTGTCTTAATTTTCATTATAATCAAAAAATAGCAAAAGTGTAAAAATATAAATTTTACATTTATAAAATGCAAAATGCTGGGCTACTAACTGGTACCTTAAATCTTATAAAATTCTTTTTTTTTAATTTTATTTATTATAAATATAGAAAAAGAAATGTTAATTTCTTATCAATTAAAGAAAAAAAGTTCATTGGTTCTGCCATTTAATAAATATTATTCTTTTTCGAATTTAAATTGAACAAGTAAGAAAGCTATATTCGTCTAAGTCGAGTGTTTAATACCCTACACCACATATGCGTGTGAAAAAAATATGTTATATTTTGTACATACACACTCACACATACACTCAGAGACATATACAATATATAAACACCTAATGAGTCATAAAATTATTTTTATTTTTGACTATAACTTTTATTACTGAACCGATTTTGATAAATTTTGGAATGATAATATTATTGAAAAAATCAATTTTTCGAATGATCTTCGCTAATCGGTCTATATCTTTGTCGGTCTATATCTTTGTAAACCGATTTTGTTGCCCTTAAATAGGAAACTTTTCAGGAAATACTCAGCAAAATTTCATTAAGTTCTGCCAGTTATTGTGGATGTGAGTGTACCAACAACAGACGGACAGAAATTCAGACGGACATAGCTAAATCGAATCAGACTTTGATTTAAATCAGAGAGGTATATGCATTATCAGATGATTCCCTTTTAGCGCTACACACGGAATGGCAAAGTTAATATATCCTCTTCGCCACTTGTGGTGGTGGAGGGTATAAAAACAAGAAATTGCAAACGATCAACAAACCCAACTTTGTTCCATAATGCAGCTATACAATCACAAATAAAAACCACCATAAATACAGACAGAAAATAATTTGCAGATTTTACATATAAAAAAAATTCAGAACATGAAGATTGAAAAAGAAAATAGATAAGAAATGCTTTTTTCAAAATTAAATTACAGAGTTTGTTTAAGAATTTCACAAAAATTTATTTAATTTATTGAAGACTGTTCTTAAGATCAGTCGTTAATTTTTTTGGAAAAAAATTAGTTAATTAATTAAAAAGAAAATATTTTTAATAATAAAAAATAATAAAATTTAAAACAATAAAATTGTCATAAAGTGCATTTAATAATATAATTGAATTGATTAGAAAATCATAATGAAGTGTTTTATTTTAATATTATGTTTAATAAGTGTTTTAAATATTGTTGAGGTTATGACCTGCACAGAAAAAATATCGTAAGAATTGTGATTTTTTTCATAAAAAATATTAAAAAAAAATAAAATAATTTATATTAATAAAAAAATATTTATTATTAATTTAGTGTTACCAAATATCGTGTTACTTTGGTGACGATGCGTAAATATCCCGAATCTAGTTCAGATTGTTCTAGTTTTTCTTGTCATAATCCTTTGGTCATAAGACCCATAAGAGAAACTTTTACGGATACTGAGGAGGTTTGCTGTGAAGGATATAAAGAGGATAATATAACACAGTAAGTTTAAAATAGATTTTGAATTTAAAACAGAAATATTTAAAATGCTCAAATAAAGTGAGATTGTCATAATATTGGGCCAACAAATTTTTTATTATATAGAATATATTTCTGGCTTCTTTTATTTGTTAAAAGGGAAGGGAAATATGGGAAATATTTCAAAAAAGTCAGATTATGATAATATCCGGCAAACAAATTACCGACACTTTACGAGATATTTTGGGCGAATAAAAAGTATTTTTAGATTTATCAGTTTTATTATTATTTAAAAGCAGTGAAAATTGCAGACAGATTGTGAATTTACTTTATATAAAGAAAATAAATTTTGTCAGATTATGATAATATTTGACAAAAACAACTAACAAAGAATTTAAGAGTCTTTGAGGAGATAATATTTCTATTTATTATTTAAAAAGCGATAAAAATTTAAAATACGTTTTGAATTAAAACATTGAATTAAGATAATAATTTGAAATGGTAATGTATTGTAAGATTATGATAATATTCTAAATTGTTTAAACAGAGTCAGATTATCATAATATATAGCTACATTTTAAGAGCAAATAATACTTATTTATGATAAGTTTAATTTTTTCTTCTAGTAAATAGTTGTACAACTTTAAAACTCTATAAAGATCTCCTGTGAAATTTTAACTTTGCGTTGAAATATATGATCAAACAAAAGTCAGATTTTCATAATATTTAAAGTGAATTTAAACATTTCTAGTATTATCAGTTTGAAATCAATTACGGAATCTATACTCTTTCCAAAAATCTACGTTAATATTTAAGAGCATACAAAACATTGTAAAACCATCAAATACAGTCAGACTATCAAAATATTAAGCAATATATTAAAACTGATGTATTTTTACTAGAAAAACATTTCCTACCAGAATACTTAGTTCAAGTATTGAACAGTTAGGACACTAACGCGAAGTAGACAAATATATGATTAAATATTAGTCAGATTAACATAATATTTCTAGCGAATTGAAAAATGTCATGTGTTAAAACTTTTATTAGCTGAAAAACATATTTTATATGGACAGAAAATTACTCTTGAATGACACAATATATAACTTGTAAGGAGTGAGATCGAAAAATGTTTAATATACATTTACATATTAATAAAATCGAGACCTCCAAACTTATAGTTTTAATAATAATTTTTTATATTTAATTGATATTAATTTTACACTTTACAAAAAGAAATTATTTTTAAAGTTATTTACTAGTGATGCAATTTAGAACCTCTTATGGAAACCCTTCCATTAATATTTCTAAAGTGGTTTTCGTCACTTTGTTCTAACAGGTCATCTCCGTTTAAAATATGCTACTCTTTTGATAACTTTTTTGTGCTCTTCAATTATCGTTTATCAAGAGCCCAATATAACTCCACTGGCCTTAGCTCCGGACAGTCTCTCTGGAGGCTTTGTCTCTCTTAGTATAAATGGCACATTATTGTTCTAGTGCCATTTAAGGGCTTGTTAACCACAGTGACAGGATGCCAAGTCAGGTCAAAAACAAGTGAACACATTATGAAGTCTTATGAATCTACTTTTATATATTCCTTGATCCTTTTTGATTCTAAAATTTATTTCTGTATTTATACAGACCGTTGTAACATATTGCTTGTGATAACAAAAACTTTTTGAGTACTTTTGACTACTTTTTGATCCTAAACTTTTCATCAACATTCCCCCAAGCATCAGCAACATAAATTTTTTTAAAGGAAATTGCGAAAAATCTACCAGGACATATGATTCGTCATCCATTCTGCATAAAGAATATGTTTTTAGAAAACATAATTCTAATTTCCGTGCTCTGGTTTTGGCCTCTAAATTTTTAGCAGCGCTCTTGTCAGGGGCTTTTAGCACAGTGTATATTTCTCAATCTGTATCAGCTTTTACTTTTCGTACTAAATAGTTCGAGCAATAAGATAACCAAGCTTTCCTAAGGGATTTACAGGGAGCTCATTTGAAATTGTTTTCTATTTTTTGGCTTTAGAAAATTACAGGTCTCCAGCAGGTCAGAGGTGGGTATTATGTGGCCATTCCATGTTGAAAATATGACTTTTTTCTATTGATCCGATTTGGTGGCAAAACTGTTTTAAAAAAATTCTTAATTTCTCGTCAAATTATTTGCAAAAAAATCACTAATTTTTGATACTGTTTCAGATATCGGTCCATAACATTTTTTCTACACTAATACAGAGAGTAATATGGACAAATTTTATGAGAAAATTATTTCGTATTTAAATCAAATATATACAATACAGATGTTGTTTCAGATATCGGTCTATAACTGTTTTACGAAACCAATTTCTGCAAACTACTTTCAACAAGAACCGTTTAAAAAGTTTCAGGAAATAAGTGGGGGTGAATAGTCGGTTATGAACGGCGATGCAAAAATTCCAACATTGTACCGGGTCCATATAGGTGTATATGATTTTTGTAAAAACATCTTTTAGAATGATGTACAGAATTCAAACAATAATTGTGACGGGAATGAATCCCACATTAAGATGATTCCTTCCCCTGGACCCATTACGAACATGCGCTGCTCCAAATCAAATTGTTATTATGTTTGTTATATTTTTGATTACAAAAATCTTAAATGATTCCTTATCATTTTCGAAAAACAACTCGATTAAAAAATTTGAAAATTTACTAAAGGAGACCTTGTTTAAAGGTTCAATACACGTCCCCTAGACCCATAAAGAACTTCTCTTATACCAAGGCTCTAAAACACTTTATACATGTTGATTTATCTATAGGGGTATATTATTCTATATATATTAATTACTTCCTTTTATCTCTTCCCTACAGCGAATGTTTGCCCACCTGTGTGGACTGTAAACAGGGTAAATGTATACGGCCGAATGTTTGTCTCTGTGATCATGGTTATCAAAACTACAAAAATTCCACAATCTGTGAACCCTTATGCCTAGATAACTGTATTAATGGTAAATGTACCGCCCCGGACACTTGTACTTGTAACGAGGGCTTCAATTTCATCAATGGCAGTAAAACCGTATGTCAGGCCACTTGCAAGGGAGTAAATTGTACAAATGGCTACTGTGACCTTAATCACAAATGCATCTGTAATTTTGGTTATACCTTCAATGATACACTGAAAGCGTGTGTACCCACCTGTGACGAGCCTTGCGAGAATGGTGTGTGTACTAAACCTAATGAATGTACTTGTGACACGGGTTATGTTTTACCATTGGGAAGTACTAATAAATGTGAACCTGTTTGTTCCACGGGCTGTACAAATGGCTATTGCAAGAAACCGGAGGTGTGTGAATGCAAAGAGGGTTATGTTAATTTTGGAGGAATAGCATCACAGGCCTGCGTACCGGTGTGTAAGGAGAAATGTGTTAATGGCTATTGTACGGCCCCAAATCAATGTACCTGTTTTGAGGGTTTTGGTTTTCGTAATGGTTCAAAATCATGGTGTGAACCAACTTGTCCCAAAGATTGTGAAAATGGTTTCTGCAGTGAGCCGGGAAAATGTGAATGTCATCAGGGTTATGAGAAAACTGATCCTCATCGCTGTACCCCTATCTGCAAGGAGAAATGTGTTAATGGTTATTGTTCAGCTCCAGATACTTGTACCTGTAATCAGGGGTACGTTTATGTTGACAATAAAGAAAAGGTTTGTGAGCCATATTGCCCCAAAACATGTAAGAATGGTAATTGTACGGCACCTGGTATTTGCACTTGTTTTCCCGGTTATCAGTCTTTGTTGTTTTACCTATGTGTACCCATTTGTCAGAAGCCTTGTCTACATGGTACTTGTACAGCTCCAGATACTTGTCGCTGCTTTACGGGTTATAAACCTAATCCGAAATTTCCCAACCAATGTGAACCTATATGTAACTTCGACTGTGGTCATGGCAAGTGTATAGCCCCGGGGGTTTGCAGTTGTGATCCAGGCTATGAAAAGAAATGGTTAACTGGCAAATGTGAGCCACATTGTCCACAAAAATGTGTAAATAGTGTTTGTTCCCCCGGTGGTATATGCCGCTGTTATGAGGGTCATCGTTTGCGAGATGGTTCAAATAGTATTTGTGATCCTGTATGTTTACCCAACTGTATTAATAGTAATTGTGTGGAACCGAATACCTGTCAATGTTGGGATGGTTTTGAAGATACCAAATATTTTAATATGTGTGTGGCCCGCTGTAGGCCGGCCTGTGAAAATGGCAAATGTGTGGCGCCCAACAAATGTCAATGCAATGAGGGTTTTAAGATTACAAATACCTCAATTCCCCATAGTTGCCAGGCATTATGTAAAGAAACCTGCATAAATGCTGAATGTCGGAAGCCCAATAAATGTGAATGTCTAGAGGGTTATCGATTTCTGCCAAATAGTACGGTAGAATGTGAACCTGTATGTGAGCAATCTTGTGAACATGGTCGCTGTGTGGCTCCCAATATGTGTAGCTGTGAAAATGGTTTTATAGCACGCATTAATCCCGATACGGGTTTAACCGAATGTGTGGGTTATTGTAATGAATGGAATTGTCGTAATGGTACCTGTGTCTCTTCGACTTTATGTCAATGTGCCGAGGGTTGGGTGTATAATTCTTTAAGAGGTCTTTGCATGTTGGATGATGTCTCCAAAGAGAGAATATATAATAGGTAAGAGTAAACATTCTTTTAAAATATATAATTTTATATTGATGTGTTTCTCTCTCTCTCTCTCTCTCTTTTGCTCTTGCTTACTGTCTTTTGATAGCGGTGTGCCGGTTTCCCGTTGGACTATTGCCTCTGTAGCCATTATTCTGTTTAGTGTTTGTGTTTTGGCTCTCATTATGGTGTTTCGTGAGATAGCACGCCGGCGTATTAATGATAAGCAACAAGTGCGTCTTATAGAGAATCCTTCGTTTGGGGTGTTAATGCCACAAGATGGCTGCTGTGATGGGGAAGAGGAAACGGATACAACTCAAGAATTAAATAATTAAATGATTTTTATGCATTTTTTTAATTTAAAACAAATTTTATGTATATTTTTTAGATTTATTTTTATACTTTAGAATATAATTTCGCCTTTTTTATTGGAAAATATTTATAATATTTTTTAATTTTATAATTAAATTTATTTTTAATTATTTTTTTTTTAATAATTTTTTAACTGTGTTCTGTTTTCTTTATATATCACGGTTATTCGCTTTTTTCCTTTAACATAATTATAATTTTCATCTTTTTTACAAATTCTTATCGAATAATAAAATTATTATTTTTTTTTAATTTCATTTTTTTTATAATGAAATTTTTTAAATTATTATTATTTTTTTTTAATTTTTTCCATAAAAATTAGTTTCCTTTTTTCTTAATTTTTATTAATAAATTTATACTTTAAGTACATTTTTTTTAAATACTTGTGTATGTTTGTATGTTTTATTTTTAAATATATATTTTTTATTATTAATTTTTAATATAAATTTATTTTATAAATAATAAATAAAATGCTTGGCATTAAATTAATTATAATACTATATTGTTTTTTTGTTTTAATATTTATTTTTATGTTTTTTTGCTTTATAATTTTAAATTTGTTTATCGCTAAAAAAACTGTACAATAAAATTGACTATAATATGTTTGTAGCAAAAGAAGAATAATTGGATGCAAAAATGAATTATAGTCTGTCAAACCACAACTATGTTATACCCTACACCATTTTTGATTGTAAAAGACTGCAATTAAAAATTTATAAACGGCCCTCGAATAACTTGATTTTCTTGTTTATGCTCACATTTATGTGAAATTTATGCGTTTTCAAAGGATTTTTTGAAGGTACATAAGAATATTAGCAAAAGATTTTGGACCGGCCCTCGTATAATTTCACACAACGGTTTTTGCCTAAATATTATTGCAATTCGCTTATATGAATTTTAAAGCGATATTTGGCATGGTGGTTATGTGGGATCTATGAGAAATAATGGACCGATCCTCGTATAACCTGCACTCCATTCCGTGATCTATATAAAATAATTGACCGATCATAACCAATTTCAATTGGCACCATCATTTGGACAAAAAATTATAGTACTTTCGAACAGGTTTTACATGGATATCCCGCCGGACGGACATGTTAAAATCGACTCAGGCGTTTCTGAGAACCACCTACGGTGGTGTAGGGTATAAAATCGATTTCAAATTTTTATAGAAATACTTACAATTTTTTCTTTTGGTTTCAAAATAAGATTCTTTAAATATTTCAAGTAAAAACAGTATAGTCGATCAAGCCTGACTCTTTAATTCCCTACACCACACTGTTAATTGCAAATGTCTGCTATGAAAAAATTATGAACGACCTCCGTATAATTAATATAATTAATTAATAATATAATTCATAATAATATAATTCATGTGGAATTTCTGCGTTTTGAAGGGAACTTTTTCTGAAGGGTTATTTGGGAATTAGTAAAAATTATGACCCTCGTTTAATTTCGCAAAGCGGTTTTGTCTAAAATTTATCTCTTATTTGACTAAATATTTTTACAATATCTAAGAATATGTGCAGTTTATGTATTGATTTGGAGATATTCAAGCACCTTTTTAGTCAGGGGCATAATCATTGACCCTCTAAAGTTGAGCACCACGTGATAGAAAGCGCTATGAAAACTATAATTGAAGGGATTCCGAAAAAGATTAAAAATAAAAAAGTATTTATACCCTACAACACCATAGGAGTATACCGTTCGACTCATAAACACTTTCTGATATATTTTACGGTGTCCGTCCGTCCGTCCGTTCGTCTGGCTGGTGTTAATTTTATGAACAAAATGCATGTCGCAATTTTTGAGAAGCCCTGAATATAAAGCGATTTTCAAAAAATCGCTTTAACCAAATAAATCTAATGATATTCTTAAATGATGTGCCAAATTATACTAGGATCTGTCCATTATTTCTCACAGGTCCTATACAACTCCCCTTAAAAAGAATACTTTGAAGAGCTTTAATTTCATATATACGCAAATATTGTAATAAGAATTGGTAAAATTAAGGAAAATATAAGCAAAAATCGATGTGCAAAATTTTACGAGGATCGATATATAATTTCATCTAGCTAAAATACACAAATCACATATATATTAGTACCAAAATATATTGCACTTTTTACTGTACAAATTAGAAAATATATTTATACGAGGGTCAATCATCAATTTTTGATAGCTACCATAATTAACAATGTGGTGTTGGATCAAGTCCGTCTATTTAATACCCTTTTACATGTTTTTTTTTTGTAAATTGGAATAATAATTTCAATTAAATAATAGTATTTTTTACCAATTTAAGAACAAGCAAGGACATGAACCTTTATTATAGCTTTTCTTGGACAAGTCCAAAGACAAGAAACCTTAATGTAGATGTTCACAATTACAAGATTTCCTGTTTACTTTTCCTGCCTTAATTTGACTCCACTTAATAGGCAAATTAAAAATTTAATAGTTCTGTAAACTAGTTTTTGGACTAGAGTATTAATACAGGATGCTTAAAACTAACTTTCTACTACTCTTCCATATTCCATTACTATATGAACCATGTTTTCGTGATGAATAGAACACAAATTGATTAAAGAATTCCAAGAGATCCAACTGGACGGACAGTGTTGAATCTATTTGGGAAGTAAATTCATCTTGATTAAGTTATTTTGAAATAGATTGAAAACCCGTTGATACCATGGACTTGCAGAAAATATTGCTACAAAATATAAAAATTAAAACCTTAATTTTTTCCTAATTTCATCCAATTATTCCTCTTGAGATTTAAATTTCTAAATCCTAAAAGATTCTCAATTGTTCTCCTTTCAAAAATCCTAAAGAAAAGTTTCCTCTCTTTTTGCTTTCAACTTAAAAAATATTGTCCTTTGTTTGATTTTCCAATATCATGGTGGTTTATCTTGAGGAGTTGGCGGCAGTGTATCAGGCAGTTGTTGTTGCTGTTCTTGGGGTGATATTTGGCTTAATGTTTGTGGTGGTTGTTTTTGCTGCTGCTGCTGCAATTGAGTGGTGGGTGTTGTTGAGGTATTTATTGTAAGGGATTTACCCAATTGAGGAAGATTTTGTAGATTTGTATAAAGACCCGATATACTGGACATTAATCCAGAATCACCATCTTCTAAAATCACAGAACTATCCGCAGCAGAGGGTATGGTAGGTAGAAAACGTACCCCCAAAAGGGGAGGAGAAGTATCTTCTTCCTCTTGTACTGCTTCTTGGCGCACCAGGCGAGGTTTTGGCAGAGTTGAGGCAAATTGAGGATGTGGAACTTTACTACTGTGAGCTAAGGAAAGAAAAGGAAGGTATCATAAGTCATGGTTATTGAGAAAGTGAAAATGTCCAACTTACTTATAATGGCTGGCAAGGGTGTGGTACTTCCTGCACTAGAACGCGACAGTCTAAAAGTAGAAGTACTGGCAGTGGTAGCCGAGGCGGAGGAATCATTTCGCGATGAGGAGAGATTCGAGTCTTGTGAAGTTTTACGTGTAATTAACCATGCCGAGTGCCTTCTTCTATTGGGATCCATCATCTTCATGGGTATGGCACAAGTATGACCATGAGCATGGGTTTGTACATGGCTACCCGTTGGATTGCCATTACGCCAGCTTGATGATCTTGAAGAACAAAAGTTCTCGCTTGATATAGATCCCGCTCGAGTTTGTTTCTTCTGTTTAATTTCCGAAAATTGATATTGATAAGGATCGTTTTTATTGCTTCTCGAAACTCTACCTCGTCGATCTAAACGCTGAGGCTGATTTCTCTCACAACAGGTCACACAACAAGTGCAATAATTATATATTCTTTGCCAAGAGCGTGACCATATCGAACCCTCCTTCTCTTGCATCTTATGCCAATTGGGCATTTCACTAGGCATCATACGCAAGCAGCGACAACCAGGAGGATGTACAGCCGGCAACAGGGGAGGCAATTCTTTTGGCAAACGCTCTGTACCCACAGCTCTCCGTGCCATAGCACCAGCTCCTCTAGTAACTCTAGTCTCCTCAAAGTGTTTGCACAAATTAACACAATCCTTTTTAAACTGCTTCGTCATGATGGCATACAAAAAAGGATTGCAGCAGGAGTTTAAAGGTAAAATGAAGACAGTGAAAATTTTAGCCTGTTCCAGGGAAATCAATTGTAAACCAAATATGGCTGTGATAGAGAAGAAAGCTATGGGTGACCAACATAAAAAATCAGTGAAAACCAATAAAGCCATACGTTTGGCTATTCTCGAATCATTAGTATTCCAGGCCTGAGAACCCCTTATGGCCCAATACATTTTCAAATAGCAGCCCATTAAAGTCAAAAAGGCACAACCATTAATGATCATCAAGGCTATGACATACGTGAGACTAGCTATACCCGTTGTAGTCTCAAACGGTAAACAGACCGCAAATTTACGATAATCCGAGACCCCTACCAAGGGTAACATGGCCATGATTAAAGCAAAAGACCAACCCACGATCATGATATAGGCCGCCTGTTTCAAAGACAATCTCTTATTCAAATGTATGGCATGAGTAATGGCATAATTCCTTTCCAATGTAATAACCGCTAAAGTATATACCGACAACTCCGAGGATAAAACTGCCAAAAATCCTGCTATCTGACACATTACCGACATTTGCCAGGGTATAGCAAACATTCTAAATTCTCCCAAAGTTGAAGCATCCACTATGGCCAATATACCCAAATAGATGCCCATAAAGAAATCAGCAGCTGCCAGATTACACACCAAAAAACGTGGCACATCCATTTTGGAACGAGAAAATATCAAAACAAATACTACAGTGCCATTGCCCAGCAAGGCTAATAGGAATACTACCCAAACACCACAACGCAGAGTCCACCAATCAAATAAGTCGGCACAGGGTAAAAATGGACCAGGCATTGGTAAACATTGTATGCTTCCTGGTGTATGTTCTGAGACAATTGTTGCAAATAAACCGCCACCTCCAAATGAACCAGCAAATGTGGGTGCCGTGCCTGTAGGTGTATTACTGCTAGTGCCAGTAGTATCCTCATCAAAATATTCTTCCATATAGGTTGGTATATTGCCGGGATATGTGAAATCCTGACCAAAATTATCCCAAATATCATGCATTTGTGAGCCAAATTTCTTACTCAGGTTGTCTGTAATTGAAAGAAATCAAAGAAAGAAATGTTACGATTCTAAATCGACTTAAGCTCACACTGAAATTAATATTCTATGTTAGATTCTAACTTTGTTTCCAACTTAGTCTCTAGAAGTTCAAAATATAGTTCAGACTTGTTCTCTATTCCAGAATATATTTTAGCGCAAATTATATTTCAATTTTTGGTTAAGATTTAAGTTCAGGTTAGATTTCAGATCAGTTTTTAGTCCACTTTCCAAGTTCCTAGTTAAGTTCAGTTTGAATAAGAGTTCTAGTTTAAGTTCAAATTTAATACAGGTTCTGGTCCCAATTCTGGTTAAATTTTAGTTCAGATTCTAGTTAAGTTCGGTTGTACTTTTAAGTTCAGTCCCAATTTCAATTCAGTTCATAATATATAATACTCTTTCTGGTTTTGTTCAGTTCCTAACTCCGTTCCTAGTTCAGCTCTCAGATCAGTTACTAGTTAAATTCCCGTACAGTTCTAGTTTATCTAAATTGTTTATTTATTAGTGGTAATTCGTTCTGAACTTACGCAATTGAGGCCATATATCCGTCATACTGTTATTCCATAAACTCATATCAAATTCAGCATCCGATGGGAATAACACAGCTTCCTGCACCAATGGAGGCTTTTTACTAGCTGACATGGCCACCAAAGGAATAAATGGACAGCAATGATAGGCATAAGATAAAATTAAAGTTTGTATGCGAGGAAATGTATCCGGTGAAGGAAACTCCCGTAACTTTGGATTATTGAAAGTTTTCAAATGCAATAAACGCTGAAGACCATTTGAAGGTAATTCAGGAAATATATTATTCCCTAAATTTAAATCTTCCAAAGAGGTGAAGGGTAGAAAGGCGTCTTTGTGTATATAAGAAATTTGATTACCTTCTAAATCTCTTGGAAGGAAAAAAAGAGAGGGATTAATGTATGAAGAGCACAGATGGCTAGGAGTACTTACAATAATTGCAGTTTGGCAATGCCATGGAAAGCATCTTGAGGTATAGTTTGTATGCGATTATATGATAATAATAAATCATGTAACTGTTTTAAGCCATGGAATGGACGTCCTTTTAAATCTTGTATTAAGTTGCTTGATAAGTCTCTAAAAAAAAGAACGAACTTGACTGGAGGGTGTAAGGTAGTAGATAGCTTTAGAGAGATACTTACAACAGTCTTAATTCTCGGCAATTAGCTAAAATGGGAATGTGCTCTATGGAATTGGTTTTTAGCTCTCTGAAATTTATTTAAATTATAAAAGAACAATTAAAAAAAAAAAACTGTTTTCAAGAATTGACTTACAAACTTCTCAGTCTTGGTATTTGTCGGCATAAATTGGCGGGCACTTCATTGAGACCAGCTCGATCTAATTTTAAAATTTCCAAGGCATAGCAACCCTCTAAATCCGGAAACTTTTTCAGAAATCTAACATCTGATAAAATGCTTTAGAAAAATTATTTATTAAAAAGATTTCAAAATTTTATTTCAATATATTTTTTTACTTACAGTTTTCTTAATTTTGTCATGCCTTTTAGGGCTCCCGGCAATATTTGTGCTATAGGATTGGCTCTTAGGTCCAAAGTCTGTAGATTCTTTGGTAGGTCAGTGTCATTTATCCAACGCAAGCGGTTACTGGTAGCCGAACTTTAAATAAAAAAAAAAAACAAAATAAAAAATCACATTTAAAAAATGATTCCATATCAGTGACTTTTGCGTTAAAGACCTCAAACCAAAATTCTTATCTCTATTTATGTAAAAAAAACTTGAACTTGATTTAAAATATTCATGTTTAAATCTCATTCAGTTCATTAACTTGAAAAAAGACAGCTGCAATTTTGTAGCATATTGTTCATGTTAGAGAAAGACTTTGGAAAACGTTTCCAAAATGACTCAGTGCTGTCAATGGGAGGAACACACAATTTTTTGAAGAAAAGGAAGTCTGGCGATAAATAATATATATTTTTTATTATATAAGATTTTATATCAAAATTGTAAAGCGTGTGTATTTTGGAAAACTTTGTTTCATTATATTTTTCCTTAAAATTTTTTTTGGGGGGTTTAAGATAAAAAATTGGCTGATGAAATAATTTCATTAAATGTAACAGTTTTGCATCAAATATAAGATTTTTTTCTTCAAAATTATAAGGAAAGAAATAAGAAATTAACTTCCTTTCTCACAAAAAAAAACACTCAAATAAAACATATTTATTTTAAATACAAATTTGCGAAAAAATATAAACATTTTTTAATTACGCATTTTATAATAATGTTTTCTTTACTAAGTTATAAATTAAAATATGTTAAATTGATCACGAATTAAAGCCTTTAATATCTAGGTTTATTACCAGTTTAATGTTTGTAAATATCTCTTAAACTCAAGACGTAATTTAAATTTTAGTAATTTAATACCTTAATTAATATTAATTATACGCTCTAGGTTTTTAAAATATTACTGTCAAAATTTCTCTACTTAGTAAACAATTTTTTGAAATTTACTTATGTCAAAATCAAAATTAAAAAAGCATATTATTATTTCCAAAAATTAAGGAAAGTTAATATTTTATTGCACTGCGAATACAAGCATTTTAAGTTCATTAGTTGGTTAAAGAAGGCGAACGGAAGGACAGACAATATTACTTTAAATTGAAAGTGAATAATGATATGTTTCTTAATAGCTCAAGACTTAGAAAAGAGTGAGCTTTTCACCTTTTAAAACTGAAAGATTAAAATTGATAAATTAACTGATTAAATGTGTAATTGATTGATGCTTCGACTTGAATATCTTTGAAACTATAGGAGATAACCTGAGTGGGTAAACATATTTTTATAGAGATTTATAAAGATTATCTATGAACAAAATCTTGACCTTTTGGCGAATTTTTCAAAAATCAACATTTCCATTTAATTTGGAAGTTTACCAAGGTTATATAAGCGCTTTAAATTCTCCAAATCAACCCGAAAACACCTCAGCTACAACAATCGAAAAGTTTATTAAGATGTCTGTAACGGCTCTGAAATAACAAAATTATTTCCCAAAAATCGGTTAGAACAGACTTAGTTTATGTATTCGGGTTTAAGGAAGAAGGACGAATGGACTGACATCGTAACATTAAAGGCAGAGATAAATATTTGTTTGCTTTTTCTGACCTGAAAGGTTTGTAAAATAATTCTAATAAAGTCGTTATTGCATTATATCTCAATAAGATTCGGCGCCGCTTTTTCTACCTTCCACCACCATAAGTGGTAATGTAATAATATATCATATATTGATAATCCGTATGTAACGCCATGAAGAAATCATCTAAGACCCCATAAGGTGTATATCAAAATCATCAAACCATCAAAGATATCAAAATCTCACTCGATTTTGCTATGTCCGAATAATTAAAAAAAATTCTGTGAAACTTGGCCACCTTGTTTATGGACCTAAGCTATAAACGATATCTGAGACAACCAATCTTCCAAACATTCAACAAATTATAAATGGATTTAAGCATAATTTTCCCAAAACATACGGTCTAATGTACTTCAATATCATGCAAGAAATCAATTAATGAAAAAAATTATAAGCAAAATTTTGATAGACCCCAAAATCAGATAATTATTATTAAGATCGCAATTTTAAAGAAAATTTTCCGAAATATATATGTGGCAAATATGTTCGATGTAATAATAAACCCAATTAAACTATATTATTCTATAGTAATTATTATTTGAAATAGCTTCCCTACTAAGCCCCTTCCCGGATAGGGAACTTAAATATAGATCAATTTTATTGATATTCGAAAAAATTATCGATCTAACTATCTTGAAAATATGTAACGCATTCTACTAATCTTATTTCGCTATAGCTCCCATATAAGACCCCGTCTCGTAAGTCAATTTTGAGGTCATGAAACTCTTTATTATAGAAAAATTCTATTTTAATTCGGAACAATTGATTTTCTAACTGTCTTAAATATAAATTATTAATTTTGGGTCATATTTTGCTCTAGCTCCTAGTATTTATGAATGATTTGAAGAATATGTGACCATATTTTACTGTAGTTTTTATAGAGGTCTTTCTTCCGGAATAGATGTTTATATTATCGCACTTATAATTGGTTTTCTGAAGAAATATCTTCAATGCGAGCAAATGTTTGCCTAAGTGGTGGAGGGCACATAAGATTCGACATCGCCTTATTTACTATAGTGAACTAACTAAAATTTACTCCTCCTCCGAAACTGCAGGGTTAATAGTTAAAACGTAGTTGTTTTTACTTTTGTATTAAAGTGAGAAAATCTTTATGAAAGTTTTACAAAGTTTTTCTAACCTCAAAATTTGTAAGTTCGATTCCCCTTTTTTATCAATACTTTTTAAGTTTTCTTTTTGTTAAAGTGAGTCTTTTTCTTTTTTTGTTATTTTTCTTGCCATTTTTATACCCTCCATCAGCACAAGTGATGATGAGGGTATATTAACATAATCATTCCGTGTGTAACGTCTGTAAGAAGGAAACATTATATGTATATATATTCTTGCATCAAATCGAAATCTGAGACTATTTAGCTATGTCCATCTGTCTGTCTGTCCGTCTGTCTTTTATTGGCTTGCTCACATCCACAATAATGGGCAGAGCTCTATGGAATTCAGATTGAGTATTTGCTATAGTCCTGAAAACTTTTCTATTTGAAATCAGCAAAATCGGTTCAGTATGTCAAAAGTTATAGATCGATATTTGAGCTTCACTATCACTCTAAAAATTATCAAAATCGGTTCAGTATAAAAGAGTTATAGCTAAAAATACAACTAATTTTGTGAGTCATTCAGTGTTCCTTTGCTATATTCAAGAAAAACCTCTATACATAAGTAGCATGCATTTGTGAGTGTATGTGTGAGTGTGAATGAACAAACATAACGTATTTACATACACCTATTTGTGGTGGAGAGTATTAAAGATTCGGCATAGCCGAATATATAGCATTTTTACTTGTTTTCACTCACTTTTATCAATTAAGTTTATATTGACGTATTTTTTTCCGTTTCTTGAGAATTTTTTCCCTTTAACTACAGATAAGAATTTTTTCCATATTTTGGCTTTAAAAAAGTTTTCCTTTTAAAATAATTTTGTTGTTTTTGTGTCATTGTAAGCAGGAATACAGTGACCACTATAAAATGCTTAAGGGAGGGAAAAAACTGTCCTTAAACAGAAAAAATTATGAAACGAGTAGAGGAAATAACTTAAAGGCCTTCAAGAGCTCTATCTCAAAATATTAGTAAACTAAAGTAGAAATAAAAAAATGAAGTTGTTTTTAAGAGTTTCCTGCCAATAACATGATGTTGGCATAATCAATCTTAAGGAAGGATAATTTGTGGCTTAAGTATAAGACGTGTTTTCTTTTTCATTGATAGGCCCCACATTAGGCCACATTTCTCCTTTAAAAAGGTTTCGCATTTTTGTAATCGTGTGAAAATTTTTTTGCTGACTGCATTTTTTAATTTTTACATTTCTTTTTAAAGTTTTTTTCTATATATTTTTTCTCGTAATAAAAAAATGTATGCCAAATAGAATAAGTTTATGTGGGTTGGACTCAAATGCATTTAGAAGGGATTATTTTTAATGTTTTTCAATGATACTTAAGTCTTAGAAAGAAAAGAACATTATTTTTGCTATAATTATGAGATAAAAAATGGTAATTGAAAGTTTATTAAAGGAAATTTGCCAGACAATCTGGTAACTAACTGTAATAGATTTTTGTTAGCAATAAAATTGTTTTTTATGATTTTTTCTTTTTTGCAAAACTACAGCATTTCCGGTCAAAATATTAGTAAACTAAAGTAGAATATAAGAAAATGAAGTTGTTTTTAAGAGTTTCCTGCCAATAACATGATGTTGGCATAATCAATCTTAAGGAAGGATAATTTGTGGCTTAAGGATAAGACGTGTTTTCTTTTTAAACAACAGAAAGCTGCGCATAAAATTAAGGACATTATCTAGTTCTAATTCAGTTACTAGTTCAGTGCCCATTTTATTACCGAAATTAGTTCGAGCACAATCCATATCCAGTTCCTAATTCAGTTTCAGTTTAATACTCAAAAATTTTCCTAGTTCGGCTTCTAGTTGCACTAATTGTAGTTCAGTGCCCAGTTCAATTTCTTGGTTAGTTCCTAATTCAGTACTCAGTTCATTTCCCAGCTCAGTTCAAATTGTAATTTATTTCCCAGCTCAGCTTCCAGTTCAGTTCCAATTTTAATTTTACGTCAGTTCTTAGTTGGGAGGATCTGCCTTTTTTGGAACGAATAACATGCTACACCAAGATATTTAAGAGAAATTTTTACTGATTTTGGATCACAATTTTTTTTTTAATTTTAGATCAGGAAATTGCAAAAAATCTGTCAGAAAAAAAAACGTTTCAAAAAAGAATATTTTTTGAAAAAAAAAACTTGACTTCAATTTCAGTACTCCGTTGTTATGTTATGTGGACCATTCCTTCTACCTGATTCAGGTTAGAAAGCAAGGGACCTCTTAATGCTTGGCCAAATTTTTGTAGGACCAAGTTGGGTTTTGTTCAAAATAGTAAACAATTTTATATCTTATTCTAGTTCAGTTCTATTTCAGTTATAGTTCAGTTCTAGTTCAGTTCTAGCTCAGTTTTAGCTCAGTTATAGTTCAGTTCTAGTTCAGTTCCAGTTCAGTTCTAGTTCAGTTCTAGTTCAGTTCTAGTTCAGTTTAGTTCAGTTTATTCAGTTCTAGTTCAGTTCTAGTTCAGTTCTAGTTCGGTTCAGTTTCAGTTCTATTTTAGTTCTAGTTCAGTTCTATTTCAGTTCCATTTTAGTTCTATTTTAGTTCTAGTTCAGTTCTAATTCAGTTCTAGTACAGTTATAGTTCTAGATTTGGTTATGATTTTATATTTGAATTTAGTCGTTATTTTTCAATTTTGCTTTTTATTGTCAAATGAACCTTAATTGCTAAGAATTCTACAATTTATATTGTTGATTTGTTTTGTTCCCTTTGGTCCAATTGTAATTCCATAAATTCCTCTGGGAAGAATTAAATGAAGCAGCAAAAGAAAACATAAATTTGTTATGAAATTCATAAGAAATAAAACTGAAATAAATATTGTCGTATTTAGTTTTTGCTTAAAATACATTTATTTCGAACTCTGTTCAACAAACAATTTATTGAATGTATTTTGAGTCATAAAAGGATGGGAAATAGCAGAGGAAGGAATGATAACACAACAGTTGCAAATACAATATAAATTGTGTTATAGAAGTATGTTGTAGTATATAAGTGTGTATGTGTGTATTTGTATGAAAGAAATGTGTGTGTGCGAAAACATTATAAGCAACTGCTGTCATTGCAGTGAGTGCATTCTTTTAATGTCGTTGAGCTTTTGCAGTTTGAATGCTGGAGAGATGGTATAGTCTCACAGAGCACAATGGGCAGGATGTAAGAGGAGGTTAAAAGAAAGTATATCTGGAAATTGTATTGATAATTGGAAACGCCTAAAATTTTTATTTTAATAAAAAATGATTTTTTTTATTTCTAAAATGTAGGAATTTTTCACAAGTCTACAGGATCTTGCCCATAGTGCATTATTTCAATAATGTTAACTTTTAACTGAAAGGAATCTTTGGCCATTTAAGTGTTTGCCTGTGTGTGTGTTTTTTCTAAACAGTTGTATTAGTATTTGTTATTGTGTTATTCTATCTATTTTTCATTTAGCACAATTTCTTTCTCTCTCGCTCTCTTACAAGAACCAACTAACACACCACTCACTTACTAACATTCACACAAACAGGAAATACACAAAATGAAGCACATTTTGTGCAAAAATGTAAACAGGATAATTATGAACATGTTAAGTGATGTTTATAACTACAAATACATTCACATTTATTTTGTTTAAATAATAAAAATAAATTCAAACGACAGAAAGAATTTATTAAAAATCCGAAAAAACACAGAGTTTTATTTAACTCTTGGGAAATGAATTCCATGGGAGGGACACAATGATAAATATCAATTTTTCTTTTTAGATTTTAAATAAATGTGGTGGATTTTGGTGCGTAAAAAACAAAAATAATCTACAAATACAAAGTTATTAAAGGATTATTGGAGGAAATTGAAAAAGTAACAACAAAAATATAAAGATTCATTGTAAGACATTATTATTGTTGTTGTTTTTGTTATTGCTGCTGATGTTGTCATTGAGTAGAAAAACATTATTAACATCGAAGATTAAGGGGTCAGTTTTAGAAAGGAAATCATGTTTATTTGTTGGAAATAATCTATTGAGTCATACAAGGAAAAATATGCGAGAGATAAAAATGGAACAAGTAAGAATACTACAGTCGGCTCTGCCGAATCTTCAATATCTTTCACCTTAAATGAGTGTGAAGTAAGTATATTATATTTCGTGCAGCACACTCACACTCAAACCTATGCAATATATTAATTCAGATAATTTTAAAATCCTAATTAAAATATCTGCTTAAATTTTTATTTATATTAAAGTTTAAATTCCAAATTTTGACTTAATTATATTTCAGAATCCATTTTCAACAAACCAACTCACGTTCTCACTAAAAATTTTTCACTAAAAATTCAAATTTTCACTAAAAATTCACATTTTCAGTAAAAATTAAAATTTTCAGTAAAAATTAAAATTTTCAGTAAAAATTGAAATTTTCACAAAAAATTCAAATTTTCACAAAAAATTCAAATTTTCACTAAAAATTTAAATTTTCACTAAAAATTTAAATTTTCACTAAAAATTTAAATTTTCACTAAAAATTCAAATTTTCACTAAAAATTCAAATTTTCACTAAAAATTCAAATTTTCACTAAAAATTCAAATTTTCACTAAAAATTCAAATTTTCACTAAAAATTCACATTTTCACTAAAAATTCAAATTTTCACTAAATATTCAAATTTTCACTAAAAATTTAAATTTTCACTAAAAATTCAAATTTTCACTAAAAATTCATATTTTCACTAAAAATTCATATTTTCACTAAAAATTCAAATTTTCACTAAAAATTCAAATTTTCACTAAAAATTCAAATTTTCACTAAAAATTCAAATTTTCACTAAAAATTCACATTTTCACTAAAAATTCAAATTTTCACTAAATATTCAAATTTTCACTAAAAATTTAAATTTTCACTAAAAATTCAAATTTTCACTAAAAATTCATATTTTCACTAAAAATTCATATTTTCACTAAAAATTCAAATTTTCACTAAAAATTCAAATTTTCACTAAAAATTCAAATTTTCACTAAAAATTCATATTTTCACTAAAAATTCAAATTTTCACTAAAAATTCAAATTTTCACTAAAAATTCAAATTTTCACTAAAAATTCAAATTTTCACTAAAAATTCAAATTTTCACTAAAAATTCAAATTTTCACTAAAAATTCAAATTTTCACTAAAAATTCAAATTTTCACTAAAAATTCAAATTTTCACTAAAAATTCAAATTTTCACTAAAAATTCAAATTTTCACTAAAAATTCAAATTTTCACTAAAAATTCAAATTTTCACTAAAAATTCACATTTTCACTAAAAATTCAAATTTTCACTAAAAATTCAAATTTTCACTAAAAATTCAAATTTTCACTAAAAATTCAAATTTTTACTAAAAATTCAAATTTTCACTAAAAATTCAAATTTTCACTAAAAATTCAAATTTTCACTAAAAATTCAAATTTTCACTAAAAATTCAAATTTTCACTAAAAATTCAAATTTTCACTAAAAATTCAAATTTTCACTAAAAATTCAAATTTTCACTAAAAATTCAAATTTTCACTAAAAATTCAAATTTTCACTAAAAATTCAAATTTTCACTAAAAATTCATATTTTCATTAAATATTCTTTTTTTCAGTAAAATTTTGTCACTAAAAATTATGATTAATAGTTATACTTTTTTCTGTCAAAAATTAAATATCATTTTATTATTTCCTTTGAGTTTTAGTCTTATATCCTTACAATCATTTTATCCTTAAACACTTAAGTTTAAATTTCAAGTTTGTCTTTAACTTAATAATTTAAGTGTATTTATCTTTTAAATTGTTGTTAGTGGTTTTAATATGATTTTGGTGATAAACACAAACTTTAACTCGACAACAATAACAATAATGTTTTGACCTGTTTAGACAAGCATACACATGTGTGTGTGTAAGTGAATAACTTTGTAAAGTTGTAAATACAAATAAATACAGCAGAAGTGGGTGGGAGAGACATAACACACATGCATTGCTTATAAATACATATGTGTGTGTGAATGCAGTTCCGTTTTTGGTGGCGTTGGTGGTGATGTTGTTGTAAATGATACAAGTGTAAAAGAATAAATGGGAGTCCTTTAATATTAAAAATTACGGAAATTTGAGTAAAATTCTATAAATATAACTGCTGAAGCAGTTTCAAGAAAGTTAAGGAATAAAAGGGTAAGAGAAAGGTGCAAGAGAGAGAGAGGGAGAGTAGTAAGAAATACGTAGACAATTTTGTGGTGACAACATGCTGTTTTAACTTTTTTTTCAGTTTTTGTTATTATTTTATTATTTATTTTAGTTGTTATTGTTGTTGTTGCTGTTCTGTTAGCTGTTACAAAATGTTAAATGTTGTGTATGAGAATCTGTCTGATTTTATTTATGTGTGAGTGTGTGTGTATCTTACTACTACTTCTACAAAATGTGCAAAAGTCACAAGGACGTGGCATCAAATAAAATATATTTCATACAAACAAAAATTGTTTTCAATAAATAAAATTTTTCACATGAAATATGAAAAAAAATATATCAACAACAAGTTTTAGTTTTGTTGACTTAAATAGAAATATGAGTAAAAATTGTTTTAAAATTATTTTTTAAATTACAAATAAAGTCAAGTTATATTAAATATACTTACAACTCTTGTAAATGATACAGTTTATTAAGACCTTCGGGTAAAGAACTAATCAAATTATCATCCAATTCTCTGAAATTAAATTAAAACGAATATCAAATAAAATGTTTAGTTTCAATTGAGTTTTAGAATTAAATACATAAAAAAACAACAACTAAAGTTTCAAGTGTTATTTAAAATTTGTTTTAATAGTTTTATTTTGTTAGTTTTTCTATAAAAATATGTCATTTATTTTTATACCCTCCAACACCACAAGTGGTGAAGAGGGTATATTAACTTTATCATTCCATGTGTAACGCTTAAAAGGAATCATCTCAGATCTGATAATGTATATTATAATCTTGCATCAAATCAAAATCTGAGTTGATTTAGGTATGTTCGTCTGTCCGTCTGTCCGTCTGTCTATCTGTCTTTCCGTTGTTGGCACGCTCTCATCCATAATAAATGACAGAGCTCAACGAAATTTACTCAGGTTAAATATCATTAAGCTCTGTCTTTCTTATTGTCATGGTCCTGAAAAGTATTTCAGAACAAATATACTGATTTCTAAAGGAACCTCTAAAATCCCGTGAAGAATTTTCTTAAAACTGTCAATAAGAAATCGACAAATTATAATAAGATAAAGTTATATGTACTTCACTATCATTCCAAAATTATGAAAATCGGTTCAGAAAAAACTTATAGCCAAAAATAAAACTTCTGTGTTATATTTAAGAAAAACTGTTATATATGTTTGTGAGTGTATGTTAAAAGCATAACGAATTCACTAAACACATATTTGTGGTGGAGGGTATTGAAGATGCGGCATAGTCGAATATAGAATTGTTACTTCTTTACATTCCTTTTTTTAGGGATTTAGGCAAAATTTGAATTGAAAAGATTTTTGTATGGAAGGAAAAACTATTTATATGAAAAGTTATAATATGGAAATTGGAATATTTAATTCCTCATGGAATTGAAATTAATAGAGAACCCTTACAAAAAACTTATGATTTTTTAGAATGTAACGAAGGCAGATAGACGGACGAATTAGAACGAAATAAAAACTAACCTACACTTAGGTAATAAACTCGCCGCCGGTGGTTTAAGTGCCGGCAGTATAGTATACTTTGTGAGGCACTCTTCTAATAGTGTCCTACCATGGGACCCAAATTAAATGGAACAAATAAAAAACACAACATAAAAACAAGGATAAAAAGAAGTGGGATCTTAGGCTGTTATGCGAACGCAAGACCCACAATCTGGGGTAGTAGTAAAACCAATGACCTAGATATATGTAGTTCCGGAACCACAACGACATTCATTTTTCTCAGTACGAAAAACTATAAT
Source organism: Cochliomyia hominivorax (assembly GCA_004302925.2). NCBI lineage: Eukaryota > Metazoa > Arthropoda > Insecta > Diptera > Calliphoridae > Cochliomyia > Cochliomyia hominivorax. The sequence continues at coordinate 90,604,593 of PYHX02000158.1, read as the reverse complement.
AGGTGAGCGGAAATACTGGATATTATACTCATAAATATTAGGTCCCTAGATTGGATCTAAATTGGATCATCTTCGATATTAGACTTCAGAGCATAATGACGAACTGACTTATTAAAGTCGAATGGTATTGCGAAAAATAAATTTGTGGAAAATTCCAGCTATCGAAGACAAAAATGTTGGGATCAATCATTTGGTCGAAACTTTCAGATGTGCTATGGCTAATGCGAGTAGAGTAGATTGTAGATCCTTCAATGAAAGCTGTAGGAACAAATTGTGGCAGACATACCGCGAGAAAGAGAAATCCTACAAGTAGCAAAAAGAAGCTTATGGAGAGCTTTTTGCGAATCTACAGATAAAACGAAGTACTCGGCAAGAGTGAATAAAATTTCAGATAAGGGACACCCAAATCCAATATGCTGAGATCCAAGATATTGCAGATAGGAAAGCCAGTTTTGACACTCGATAGTACACGATCGGTCATTAATGAAAATATGAGAGGAATGTAATTCATGGGCAACTAGTGGCTTTATATAAATCGCCAAACTGGAACTGGACAAAGTTTAAAGTCATTTTTATTCAAAATTTGGCGGAAAAAGACATAAATCGCAAAGGACTTCATACCTGTTAGTTTTTCTTCCATTCAATTGAACACATTTAGTAGCTGCATACAAGGCAAACACTAGAGGACACTAATCGTCTCTCACACAGTTAGCATGTTTAACTCAAGAGTGGAAACTTATTTACCGAAACTATATTACATGAAAATCTAGGGAATATAAACAGTAGACAATTTCAACCTTCCTAGAGCTTTCAGCAACTCAAAATGATGTAACCAATCTAGATGTTGAAGGGTGTATCAACAATTAGTTGGTGAAAATATTGAACTCAAGAATGGTGACGACAAGTAACAACAACTAGTCAAAACTAGTACGAAGAGGTACTACTCAGGATGGTGTTATCTCTCCTCTACTATGGCTTATTGTTCTTTATTCATGTATGTTTAAACAACAAGGGTAAAAATGTCGTGTTTTATGCGGATGATGTTGGGATACTAGTTTCAAGTCCTACCATAGAACTGAACACCATTTAATTTTAAAACACAAACTTCTGGTCAAATATTATTAAATATTCTTCGCAATTGTTTCAAAATTCTCTTTCCCAGATTTATTTCATTAAATTTTTTATACAATTTCAATTGTTGCTTTTTTATAGCAATTTATTTCTATTGCAACAACATATTGTGCAACATGATATTGTTGTTGTATTAGTTGTTTTTAATGCAATAAGTTTTGTGTGTCAGCTGTTGGCAATAGATTTTAATATTTTTTACTAATTTTTTATTTTTATAACTTTTCCAAACGAATAAAAATATGGGAGGATATTTTTAAGGACATTTATAGATTTAAGTCAGGCAACAGATAGTTGAGGAAGAAAAAATCAAGATATAAATGAAAATAATAGAATAAGAACCTTAACTAAAGTCAGAAAACAAATCTGAATCAAAATCAAAATCAAAATTTTAATCTTTATCAATCCAATATGAATTGAAATTGAACAAAATTCGAAATTAATATTTGCAAAATCTGGACTAAAATCTGAACTGATATGTGAAATAGAAAAAGAATCTGAATTTACTACAAAACTGGAACAAAATTAGAGCTGAATTAGAACTGCATATCAAAACTTGTTCATTAATGGGACGTTTCAAATAAAAATTGATAAAATTCGCAGCTAAAATCTAACGTTTCAATTTAGGTAACAAATAAAACAACTTTTTTTTCTATATTCACTATTTATTTAAAATTTAAATTTAATATTTCCCTTAATACTATGTCCATCTGCCACTTATCTCCATAAACCAACGTCAAACAAACATTATAACAATTTGTCCAAACACTCCTACACCCAACCTTTTTTTCAAAATTATATCGTAAACCAGAACTCCCATAACCTCAGGCACATTTTCCACCTTCAATATAATAACTCCATCAAAGTGATTATCTACTTCCTTAAACTAAATGGTCTTTATTCACATACACAATCATTTAGAAAATCGCGTTAATGTATTCGCGTAAACATGTTAAAACTGTTATTTAAGACTTTAAATAATTCAAAATGTCTAAAAATGTTAACAACATTATAAACAATATGGTAACTTGTTTGCCATAAAATAAACCAAAACGAGGAGAAAAAGGGGAACGAATGAAAACTGAGAAAAAGGTGTTCTATAAATTTACATTTTTCAATTTTTCTTTTTTCACTTTGTTTACAACGTTTGGCTGACTTTAACCATTTATCATTTGTGCATGCTTTTGCATGCACTGATATGTAAATAGCAAAAATAAATATTTTTATTTAAGGAACATTTTTCTACGACAATGAAAATTAAAGTTCAGTTCTAGTTCAGTTCTAGTTCAGTTCTAGTTCAGTTCTTGTTCAGTTCTGGTTCAGTTTCAGTTCAGTTCTAGTTCAGTTATAGTTCAGTTCTAGTTCAGTTCTGGTTCAGTTTTAGTTCAGTTCTAGTTAAGTTCTGGTTCAGTTCTAGTTCAGTTCTAGTACAATTCTAGTTCAGTTCTGGTTCAGTTCTAGTTCAATTCCAGTTCAGTTCTTGTTCTAGTTCAGTTCTAGTTCAGTTCTTGTTCTAGTTCAGTTCCAGTTTAGTTCTGATTCAGTTCTTGTTCTAGTTCAGTTTTAGTTCAGTTCCAGTTCAGTTTTAGTTCAGTTCCAGTTCAGTTCTTGTTCTAGTTCAGTTTTTGCTCTAGTTCAGTTCCAGTTTAGTTCTAGTTCAGTTCTACTTCAGTTCTTGTTCTTGTTCTAGTTCAGTTCTTGTTCCAGTTCAGTTCTTGTTTTAGTTCAGTTCTTGTTCTAGTTCAGTTCCAGTTTAGTTCTTTCAGTTCTAGTTCAGTTCTTTCAGTTCTAGTTCAGTTCTTGTTCTAGTTCAGTTACAGTTCAGTTCTAGTTCAGTTCCAGTTCAGTTCCAGTTCAGTTTTTGTTCTAGTTCAGTTACACTTCAATTCTAGTTCAGTTCTTGTTCTAGTTCAGTTCTTGTTCCAGTTCAGTTCTTGTTCTAGTTTAGTTCTTGTTCTAGTTCAGTTCTAGTTCAGCTTTAGTTCAGTTTTTGTTCAGATCTGGTTCGGTTTTAGTTTAGTTATAATTCCATTAACATTGATTAGGCCCTATTTTGAATTCGGAACTGTTCAACTTCCATTTTGTACGTTTCTTTTGTTTACATTTGCTTTATTCAAATTTTATAATTTTATCAATAATTTCAAAAACATATAGCATATCTTAAGGACAATAAGATATTTTTTTATAAAATCATTGCATACTTACAGAATTTTTAAAGCAGTTAAATTTGTAAAGGCGCCAGACGAGATTTTCATGATTTGATTACGTTTTAAAAGACTGCAAAATACAAGAAAAATACACTTTATTTGAAAGCAATAAAAAATCATATGCAGTTATAAAATAATATTACAGACATCTAAAATACCAAATATTATTACAACGACTATTGGATGTAAACAAAGAAAAAATTTACAGAACGAGAAAGAAAATCAATAAATTTAAAACGCTTCGATAAACTGTTATACTTAGAAAATCAAAGCATACTCTAAGTATGCTTAAAAACTTATAGCATACATTAGGGATTTTACTTTTATTTGAAAATAATTTATTTAAAACAGAAATATGAAATGTTTAATAAAAAATAGCAAAACAGTATTAAACTTAAAAACAAATTAATAAAAAAACTGGAGGAAAATTGTAAATCAGTTGATTGAATTTAATGAATCTGAAAAAATAGAAAAACTATAGCATACTTTCTGTATACTCCATACAATACAACATTTATTTGAAATACATTTCTAATTTTAATTAATGATTATTTTCTTATTTAATGTTTAATTTCTTAAGAAATTACTTACGAAAATTCATTATACTTACAGAACCACTAAATTTGGCATTCGGGGAAAAGATTCATCATTTATTATTGTCAATAAATTGCTGCCAAGATTCCTACATAAATTATATAAAATTCTATCAGTTATGAAATAAAATATGAATTAGTAAATCTAAAATACATTTAGTACTTAAAATTGTTATACAATTAAACATATATTAAATTTATAAAAGTCATATTATTAAGTAATAATTAAGTCATTAATAATACAGATTATAGTAACAAATTATGTGAAAAGTTAACGTAATGAATGTAGCAAATATAAAAAATTTCCATTGAATTAAATAACATTTAACATTAAATATAAATTGATTAAATAAATGTGAATGAATTAAGTCAGTAATGTACAATAACATGAACATAAATTTGAATGAAACTTCCATCAAAAGTGAAATGATGTAGAACTTAACTAGAGCTGAACTGGAACTGAACTAAAACTGAACAAGACCTAAACTATAGCTGAACTAGAACTGAAATAGAACTGAACTAGAGCTGAACTAAAACTGAACTAGAACTAGAACTGAACTTCAATCTGAACTAGAATTAAACTAAAGCTGAACTAGAAACTAGAACTGAACTAGAACTGAAATAGAAATGAACTAGAACTGAACTGAACTAGAACTGAACTAGAACTGAACCAGAACTGAATTAGAACTGAACAAGATAGCTGAACTAGAACTGAAATAGAACTGAACTAGTGCTGAACTGAACTAGAACTAGAACTGAACTTCAATCTGAACTAGAACTAAAGCTGAACTAGAACTGAGCTAGAACTGAACTAGAACTGAACTGGAACTGAAATAGAACTGAACTAGAACTGAACCAGAACTGAATTAGAACTGAACTGGAACTGAACTGGAACTGAACTAGAACTTAAGTGGAACTGAACTAGAACTGAACTAGAACTAAACTGGAACTGAACTAGAACTGAACTGGAACTGAGCTAGAACTGAACTTAAATTGAACTAGAATTGAAGTAAAGCTGAACAAGAACTGAACTAGAACTGAACTAGAACTGTCATATTATTAAGTAATAAAAATGAAAAAGAACTGAACTAGAACTGAACTGGAACTTAACTGGAACTGAATTAGAACTAGAACTAGAACTGAACTAGAACTGAACTAGAACTGAACTAGAACTGAACTAGAACTAAACTGGAACTGAATTGGAACTGAACTAGAACTGAATTGGAACTGAACTGGAACTGAACTAGAACTGAACTTAAATTGTACAAGAATTGAACTAAAGCTGAACAAGAACTGAACTAGAACTGAACTGGAACTGAACTAGAACTGAACTTAAATTGAACTAGAATTGAACTAAAGCTGAACAAGAACTGAACTAGAACTTAACTAGAACTGAACTAGAACTGTCATATTATTAAGTAATAAAAATGAAAAAGAACTGAACTAGAACTGAACTGGAACTGAACTGGAATTGAATTGGAACTGAACTAAAACTGATCTAGAACTGAACAGGAATTAAACTAGAACTGAACTTCAATCTGGACTAGAATGAAAAGAATTAGAATTTTAACTAGAATCCGGAATATAGTCTGAACTGGAATCTATTCTAGAATCCATTCAAATCTGGACTAAATTCTGAACTAGAAATAATTAAAAAATAAAGTGAAACTGAATTAGACCCAGGACCAGATAAAACTACATTCTTAACTAGAACTGTACTCTCACATTAGACTTAGGACTTGAGTGAAAATCCGAGATGGATTCTAAGTTATTATTTGTAAGAAAATCAGGGAAAAAATTTAAATGGAATTGAGTGGAAGTTTGTGAAATTCTGATCTTGATTTTAAACTTGAATGAATTCAAAAAGAAATCTTTGAGTGCAATCAGAACTCAAATCAGACAGGGATTTTTAACAGGATGTGGAATTAGTAACTAAACTAAAATCTGAGTTTAAGGTTGTTTTAACTGAATAAAAATTGAACCTAAACTAAAATTACATGTTTTGCCATTAAAGTGATTCCACTTAGGACTTGAATGGGTTGTTATTTTTAGAATCAAATCTGATGTTATTACTGTACTAAAATCAGGACTACAAATAGAACGGCAAATGCAACTTGGATCCGGATAAGAATCTGAATTTAAATCATAGTTTATTTTAAATATGGGTTTAGTATGAAACCTCTAGAGAATTTTGAACTAAAGTCTGAATTTGAAATCTAAACTGGAATAAAGATTGGAATCGGACTTATCTCAACTAAAATTTTAACTTAAATTTGAATTTAATATAATAAAATGATTCGATTAATAAATCTGAATTTTTAGATTTTATGTGCCAATATTTGTACATCACTGTTATTTGCGTTTTTGCTAATATTAGTTAGTTGTTTTAAATTAATCATTTAAATACATTTTCCATTTATTAATTGCCACATTGAGGTTATGTATAAAAAATATAATTCTACCAATTATAAATAAAATATTATTGCATAAAACCAACAAACAATTAGTAGAAAATATTCATTCAAATATAAAAATTTATTAATATTTTAAAATATAAAAATTTTCATATAAAAAAACATTGAAATTTGTATACCCTACATCACCATTGGTGTTTGTGTTTGTATTGACGTTTGTAACAAACTGGAAAAAAATGTTTGTAGCATAGAGAAAAGAGTATACCGTTCGTCTCGGAATTACTTTCTTAGTCGATTTAACGATGTCCGTCCGTTTGTCCATCTGTCTGTCTGTCCATCGGGCTGTCCATGTAAACGTCGTAAACATTTTACAGTTCCACTTTTAAGATATCTTGATGAAATTTGGAAGATGTTTGGTATAATAAAAGTATACCGTTCGACTCAGAGTCAGTTTTTAAGATATCTTGATGAATTGTTATATCTTGCTATTATTTTGATACAGGACGAAGTCTATTGAAATTAAAATTGGTCATGTTTGGTCTAATAAAAGTATATTGTTCGACTCAGAATCACTTTCTTAGTCGATTTAACGTTGTCTGTCCGTTCGTCATTCTGCCTGTCCCGCTGACGGTCCATTTAAGCTTCGTGACCACTCAACAGGATATCTGGATGAAATTTGGTATATATTTATTTTGGCTCCGAAATCAAAGCTTATTAAAGTTGTGGATATAAAGAGATTTTAACGAAATTTGGCAAGACAAAGTCTTGCTTCTCATAGGTTCCATAAAAGCCCATATCACATATGTGAAGTATAGGTCGGTCCAAAATTTGAATACGCATAAATATCACAAAAGTGTTCTTGTCAAAATAATATACTGCTCACTTAAGAACAAACGAGATAATCAAATTATACGAGGGTCATTCATTAGTTTTTATCCTTTTTAACAAACATTGCGGTGTAGGGTATTACGTAGTCGAGCTTGACCGACTATAACATTCTTATTTGTTTCAATAACAATTAATTGCAAACTGCCAATTTATGTAACGAGGGGCATAACATGCAAAATTTTTGTTTAATTTTGTGAGCCAATTAAGAGAGTTTTATTTAAAATTGAATTAAAGTTTTAAAACACAAAAAGTTAGTTTTTTTTGGCAAATAAATGCATTTTTTAATTATGGTTAAATTTAGTGTTTTGGGGTTAAATAACGGAAAATAATTAAAAACAAGTGTTGAAAAATAGAAATTATTTTTAAAGAGCTCACAGTGCTTCAAGTGTCTTTAGTCCAGCCAAAGCATTGGTTGGTATCCGATAGAATAAATTACCCTCCAGACGTAGAGTGCGTAATTTTGGCAAATGTTGCAGACTGTTGCTATCCATGCTGGCTAAGGCATTACCATTTAATTGCCTGTGTTTTTTTATTACAGTTATTTTAGGGTTAACAAAGTTTTGGGTGCAAAAAGAAGTTTTTTGTTTTTAGTTGACCAGCAAAATTTATTTTTTAAGCCACATTTAAAGGCATTATTTAATGAATATGATCATAGTTTTTTGTGGATTTTGCAACAGAGATGTTTTTGTGATGATAATTGTGATGGTTTTGCACATATTTTTTCATTTACAAATTAAAAAAAGGCATTAAATAAAAGATGAAGTTTTTAAAAGGGAAAATAAAAAACATATGTATTTGTAATATACATTTCAGCAATCTTTCAATTAAGCGAACAAGTAGCAATTATAAAATTTAACAAAAGTACAGCATACTTAGGGGAGTTTCAATAATTAAAATTGTGTTGCATGAAATCAGGGTGATTAACTTTTGTTAAATTCTATGAAAGCTACTTAATTCAAATAAAATAAAATAAAATACAAAAGCCTTTTTCTTTATTTTTTGAAAAATCTTGATACATTTCAGCTGGAATTTTACTTTAATTTAGTTGGGACTGTAGTAATTTTTATATACATTTCAGCCTTTCTTTAATTAAGCCAACAAGTTGAAAATATGAATTTCAATAAGAGTGCAGCATATTTAAGGGAGTTTTATAAATAAAAATTATGTTGTAAGGACTGACATCGAAAGAAATCTTAACACACGTTTTCAATAAAAACTCAATAATTAATTGGACTAATTAAACTAGAATTTTTTTCTTAAATCTCAGAATTCTAACAAAATTTGATAGAATTCTAACAAAATTTGATTTATCTAGTTACCTTCGCACGGTGATCCTAAAACGCTTTTTTATTAAAAATTTTGTAACTTTGGAACTAATTAATATTCTTAACGAAATTTTGAAGCAATTCCCCCGATAGCTCTATCGGAATTTCGTTAATTTAAAATATTTTCTTTAGATTTTTTGGGTAAGAAAAAAATGTCAAAGCTAGAATCATCGAAAAGATACCTTAATTACATAGCTAAATTTACTAGCTATTCACTCAAGAGATCTGTGATGGGACAAACCTTCTGTAATGTCAGGATGAGCAATTTAATAAAAAAAATAATTTTTCCCCTGATATTTTTGGAATGGAAAAAATCGTTTTGGAACTACTATGCCTCGTGAAAATTAGGTAACAGAAAAAATTCTGCACAAGAAGTATGATATATTTTTACAAAAGCCTAACTTGGTTCTACAAAAATTTCGCCAATCATTAAAAGATCTGGTACAAAACTGTATCCAATGACATCAAACTGTCTTTGATGGAAACATGGTTTCAGGTAGCAGGAATGATCCACATGACGTTTTTAAAGCCAAAAAATTAAAAGTATTTTTGAAAGAGCTCCAAACACACATGACAAGAATGCAGATCGGTTAGCTCAGTGCTCGGAATATTTTGCACGAATAGTAAAAGCTACTGAAGTTTAAAAACCACGCAAGGCTCAAATGGTTCCTGAGAGGAACGCTGCTAAAAATTTAGAAGACCAAAACTGAGCACCAAAGTTGAAGTCAAGTTTAAAAAATATATATCCTTGCTGCAAAATTGAATCCTGGTCAAAAATTTTATTTTGCTCATACTGGAGGGAATATCGAAAAAAAGTTTAGAACCCAAAAGCTCTCAAAATTTCCCAAAAGGTTCTTGTATGATAAGCAATATGTAGTTGCCGCAAAAAGAGACAATCATTTGTGACAAATGGCTATATAAATTTTATCATGGAATAGTTACAAAATAACGACTACCAAGTTCATAACATGTCCACATATTTTTGGCCCGACTTGGCATCCTGTCCTTATGGTAAAGAAGGGAGGCACAAGAACAATAATATGGTATATGTACCAAGAGAGGAAAATCTTCTCTGGGTTCTTGTTAAATGAGAATTAAAGAGCACGAAGAAGGTGTCAAAAAGTGTGGTCGATTTTAAACGGAGATAAACTACCTGTTCCAGCAAAGTGGCAGAAAACACCATAAAAACGTTAGTAGAAGGTTCAAAATTTCATCACTTGTAATTAAAACTATTAAAATAGTTTTTTTTTTGTAAATTATGTTGTAAATTTAGTGGTTTCCATCCTATTTAGACATATGTGTGTTGAGAATTATTCGATCTCACTCCTTGTGAAAACAGTATGGTGGACTTTTGAAAGCCTCAAAATTATTACAGCTTATTTAAGGCTCCATTCCGGATTGACTAAATATTTACAATAAATTTTTAAAAATTATTTTTTCAGTGCCAATTTGATTAATTTTTCTTAAAAAGTTCTGTTTTTTAAAGTCAATTTTAGTTTAAACGATATTTGATGATTTCAGAAATACTTACATGGATATTAAATTATTTAAACCTTGAAAGGCATAAGCTGGCAACGTCTTAAGGCCACAATTTTGTAAATTTAAACGTTTCAATTTACTTAAACCATAAAAGGCTAAAGGATCCAAAATTTCTAAAGTATTATCAGCTAAATTTCTGAAAAAGTAAGAGAAAAAATGCAAAATGAAAAAAAAAATTATAAGTCCTTAAAAAACAAGCTATAGTGTTAATGAATGATCGTAATCGCCATAGATCATTCATTAACTGAACTTCCTGTGAATTTTAACACAAATTTTTTTTGCACCAAATTTAATTAAAACTTAATCACTTTTCACAGAGCTCGTAATTTCTAGACTGTTCCCAATATTTTTATAAACGGAGGATGATTTTGAGTTGATAGATTAAAAAAGTTTTGAGCATGTGATTTTTAATAGAAAATGTGATCTTTTAGTGAAATTTAAAAATTTTATGAAAATTGAGAAACTCGGATTTTTTTGTATAAATCGATAACACTTTCGGAAAATGTGAATTTATAATGAAAATATGTTTTTTTTTTTATAAAAATTTGAATTATTTAGTGAAAATCTCAAATGTGAATTCACCATTGAATTAAAAAAATATATGTAATTTTTTCGTGAAATTTCAAATTTTGAGTGAATCTATTTTTTTTTTTAGCGAAAATCAAAATTATTAGGCATAATGTGAATTTTTATTAATTATGTCTAATGAAAATGAAATATTTCCATAAAAAAGTGAGTTTTGAGTGAAAATGTGAATTTTGAATAAAAAAAGGTGAATTTTTAGTTTAAATTATGAATTTTCAATGAATTTTTTTGTAAATATTCAGCTCTAGTTCAGTTCTTGTTCAGTTCTAGTTCAGTTCTAGTTCAGTTCTAGTTCAGTTCTAGTTCAGTTCTAGTTCAGTTCTAGTTCAGTTCTTGTTCAGTTCTAGTTCAGTTCTAGTTCAGTTCTTGTTCAGTTCTAGTTCAGTTCTTGTTCAGTTCTAGTTCAGTTCTTGTTCAGCTCTTGTTCAGTTCTAGCTCAGTTCTTGTTCAGTTCTAGTCAGTTCTTGTTCAGTTCTAGTTCAGTTCTTGTTCAGTTCTAGTTCAGTTCTAGTTCAGTTCTAGTTCAGTTCTTGTTCAGTTCTTGTTTAGTTCTAGTTCAGTTCTTGTTCAGCTCTAGTTCAGTTCTAGTTCAGTTCTGTTCAGTTCTAGTTCAGTTCTTGTTCAGCTCTAGTTCAGTTCTAGTTCAGTTCTTGTTCAGTTCTAGTTCAGTTCTAGTTCAGTTCTTGTTCAGTTCTAGTTCAGTTCTAGTTCAGTTCTTGTTCAGTTCTAGTTCAGTTCTAGTTCAGTTCTAGTTCAGTTCTTGTTCAGTTCTAGTTCAGTTCTTGTTCAGTTCTAGTTCAGTTCTAGTTCAGTTCTAGTTCAGTTCTAGTTTAGTTCTTGTTCAGTTCTAGTTCAGCTCTACCTTAGTTCTAATTCAGATGTATTTCAGTTCTAGTTCAGTTCTGTGAGTTGAATTTCATCAAGATTTAAGTACTTTTTTCAATAAATATTATTTTGTAGTGAATTTTTTGCATCAAATTACTTTCATTAAATAAAATTTTTTATATTAATTATAAAAATCTTGTTAACATAAAAAATTAAAATATTTTATATTCATACATATTTCAGTGTTATAGCTCATATCTCCAAATTGTGGTATGTAAGTGTCTATAAATACAAATTTTCTCTTATAAAACATGAATAACTAGCAGCGTTATAGTTTATTGTCTGTGGCGTTAATATATATTTTTATTAGATATTTCTCTAGTTCCCCTCACAGTCATTCCACTATTTTGGCAAAAATTTACCATAAAACAACAAGTTTTTCTATCATCTGTTAGTGTTAGTGTGGTGGAAAAAAAAACTCAAAGGAAACGGAACAAAAAGCAGCAGTAACTTTTACAAATTATTTTTAGTGTTTTATTGCACTTTTGTTTTTTTTCCTTTTTTCCTTTTTATTTTTTTTACTTTTCTTGAATTTATGTTAATGATGTGTGAAGCAAATGAATAATGTTTATAATGACAGTCGCATATAAAACAAAAGAGAAAATTTATTTAAAAGTATTTATTTTAAAGAAAAATTTTAAATAAACATTTAATCAACAATTTTACAGCTTGAAAACTTTTTATTAAATATTTAAGTCTTTATTTTATTGTTCTCTTTTTTTTGACATTTTTTTATTATTATTTTTTATAAACGATATATTAAAGTCATAAATTGTTGGTTGTTTTAAAATACTTACAATTCTTCTAAATTAGTTGCCATAAAAAATGAGTTTGCTTCCAGTTTGGTTATATTATTATTGCTTAAATCTCTGTAATGATAAATGACAAAGAGTAATATTGTGTGATTATTTTTATTTTATTTTCAAGTAACTTAAATATATAAAAAAGTTGGAAATTTAATGAGAATCATAAGAGATAAAGCACAGTAAAAATTTCAAATAAGAAGCCTTAAAGTAGGCAATAAAATTCCTGAATTTTTTAAAGGAAATGACTTTTTTTAATAATGCTATAAATTCTAAATTTATATAGCGCTCATCACATTGTTAATGTGATGAAATCAAAAATCAAACTTTCAGAAAATCTGCTTCTAAAGTGCCCAGTTCAAGTAGTGTGATAACTACAGAGGGGAAGAAGAAACTACAATAATTTTTATAGTAAGCACAAATGTCATGCTCACATTCTCTACACATTCGTTATGGTATTCAGTGAAAGCAATTAAGAAAATCTGCTAAAATTAAAATTTTCAAAATAATCTGTCTAATAGACCTTAAATTTCAGAATAATTTCTGAGTTCATAAACTGTAACTGAAATTAGAAACAGTGAAGAATCTGAACAAAACTAGAACTTAATCTCAATAGATCTGGCAAAATCTGAACTGATCTAAATGCAATGTTTAGTAAAACTGTTATAAATTAACTAAAACTAACTGAAATTTTGAAATTTGGACTTTCAATTGAATTTCTGAACACATAAGATTTTAATTATAATTTCCTTTCTAATCTATATTCTCCATCAGAATCTTTAGTCAAATCCTAACTATCTGGGTCCGAAATGCAATCTAAACTAAAAGTGGACATAGATCTCGATTTAGAATTTAAAAAATCTAAAGTAGAATTTGAATTGGAAGCCGACTACAGTCTGAATTAAATTGAACCACATATGACCAATGATCCAACTAGAATCTGAATTCGATCTGAACTAAAATCTTAACTACAATTTGAATTTCATTAAAAACTACATTCTAAACTGGAAACCGAACTGCAATTTGAACTACAGCATGAAATATAATCTGAACTGTAATTTGAACTACGAACTGAATTACATTTTGAACTGGAAACTGAACTAGCATCTGAAGTAGAATTCGAACTGCAAATATCTTATCTAGAATTCGAATAAGAATCTGAACTTGAACCTGAACTAAAATCTAAATTACAATCGAACCATAATCTAAGTTGAAATTGGAACTACAATCTGAACTGAAACCTGGACTACAATTTGGACTACAAAATAAAATCTAAAGTATAATCTGACTTAAGATCTGAACAGATATCTGAAGTAAAATCTGTTCTGGAATCCGAATTACAATCTAAATTAGAATCAAAACTGGACTCTGAACTGGAAATCCGAACTTCAGTAGGAACTAGAATATGAACTGGAATTCAAACCGGCACCTGAAATATAACGTTAACTCCAGTCTGAACTTTAAATTCAAACTACAATGGGAATTAAAATCTGAACTGCAAATTCGAAGTAAAATCTGAGATAATTACACTCTTACTTGATTTTACATGTATTTATGCATATGTATGTATATATTAGTATGTATGTTTATGTATTTTAAATGCTAATAAATATTCACAACCTTCTGTTGCTTCTATTCAAACATGAAACTTCAAATTCATTCTATTATTTCATTCCCTTTTGTAACCCTAAAAATAGGCAAAACATATTACACCCTCCAATTTTAATTGAACATATTATGAATCATTCGAATAAAAGTCATTTTTTATATAAAATGAAAATATAATCAATTTTTCCTTTTTTTGCTATAAAACATCTGTTATTTTCATAGATTTTTTATAAAAACAAAAAAATCCATTAACATCAAAAACATAAAATCACACTTTATTCAATTATTCTTTGTTTCAAAAAAAAAAAAAAAAAAACGTCCTTTCAAAAGAAAATTCCTCTTGAATTTTTATAAATCTTTTGTTTAAAAAATATGAAATTGATTAAATTATAACAAAAAAGTGGCAAAAAATTAAATGCTAAAACAAGACAAGTAAGAATGCTAAATTCAGCTGTGCCGAATGTTCAATACCCTCCATCACAAATACGTATAAGTATACACGGTACTCACACATGCACTCACTAACTACAACTATACACTCTTAACTACAACATGGAACACTTAATAAGTCATAAGTTCAGTTATATTTTTAGCTATAACTCTTTTTCTACTGAACCGATTTTGATAGTCTGATAGTGAAGTACATAAAATTTTATATTATTGCAAAATCTCATTCTGATTACAAAAATTCTTCAATGGAATTTAAAGTTTACCTAAAATATCTACTTATATCTTTTGATATATTAAACCGATTTTGCTCAGACAAGAGACTTCTCAGGACTATACTCAGTAAGCCAACAAAAGGCATACATAGCTAAACCGACTAAAATTTTTAATGGGAATATAAATACATTGTGAGGTCTAAGATGATTCCTTCTTGGCGTTACCACTTTTGGTGGTGGAGGGTATAAGAAAACAAAATCTTTCCTCCAGCTAGCAAAAACTAACAACAACTGTCAGTATGAAAAATCTTTAATATAATCAATCAAAATCGTTAACATATTCATTTTTATAGTCATTTCACAGAACTGAATCATTCAAATTTTTCTGATAAAAAAAAGGAGCAAAAAATAACAAAACGTATATACTTCCCATATGTGTGTGTTGAAGAAAAAGGCAAAAAATAGACAAGTGAGTAAACAACTCTTCTGAAGTACGAGTTGAGCAGATTGGAAAATATTGTTTATTTTGCGCCAACTGCACTGACAGCCAACAACTGGCAGCAGCAGCAACAGTAGGCCATAAAACAATTCAAAAGAGAAAAGATGAAAAAGCTACCACAACCCTCGTTGAACAATCTTTGAAGAAGAAACTAAGAAGTTAGGAATTTGAGTCATAAAGTTTAAATTAACTCTATTACAATAACTTTTATGTAATTTATAGCGTATGTGAGGTAAAAGGCACAAACAGTAGTAAAATTATAAAATGAAGCTACAAAAGAAAAAATAAAATCAATTTGGCAAAGAAAACAATGGAAAAGTTAGGAAGATAAATTGAAAAAATAGCATTTATATGAGACAAAAGAATAAATTTTTGAATTTTCAGTGAAAATATGAAATTTTAGTGAAAATGTGAATTTTTAGTGAAAATATGAATTTTTAGTGAAAATTTGAATTTTTAGTGAAAATTTGAATTTTTAGTGAAAATTTGAATTTTTAGTGAAAATTTGAATTTTTAGTGAAAATTTGAATTTTTAGTGAAAATTTGAATTTTTAGTGAAAATTTGAATTTTTAGTGAAAATTTGAATTTTTAGTGAAAATTTGAATTTTTAGTGAAAATTTGAATTTTTAGTGAAAATTTGAATTTTTAGTGAAAATTTGAATTTTTAGTGAAAATTTGAATTTTTAGTGAAAATTGAATTTTTAGTGAAAATTTGAAT
The DNA here is from genome assembly GCA_004302925.2 of Cochliomyia hominivorax. Lineage (NCBI taxonomy): Eukaryota > Metazoa > Arthropoda > Insecta > Diptera > Calliphoridae > Cochliomyia > Cochliomyia hominivorax. Next base: position 90,588,738 of record PYHX02000158.1, on the reverse strand, counting down.
TTTTAGTGAAAATTGAATTTTTAGTGAAAATTTGAATTTTTAGTGAATATGGGAATTTTTAGTGAAAATGTGAATTTTTAGTGAAAATGTGAATTTTTAGTGAAAATGTGAATTATTAGTGAAAATGTGAACTTTTAGTGAAAATGTGAATTTTTTGGTGAAAATGTGAATTTTTTGGTGAAAATGTGAATCTTTAGTGAAAATTGAATTTTTAGTGAAAATGTGAATTTTTAGTGAAAATGTGAATTTTTAGTGAAAATGTGAATTTTTAGTGAAAATGTGAATTTTTAGTGAAAATGTGAATTTTTAGTGAAAATATGAATTTTTAGTGAAAATGTGAATTTTTATTGAAAATATGACTTTTTAGTGAAAATTTGAATTTTTAGTGAAAATGTGAATTTTTAGTGAAAATTTGAATTTTTAGTGAAAATTTGATTTTTAGTGAAAATGCGAATTTTTTGTGAAAATGTGTATTGAAAAAAAGTTCTTATTACCCCAATGCAACAGTTGTCTATAATTTATTATTTTATTATTTGCTTTGGCATCATAACTTTTCTTTGAAGGTCAAGAGGTCTTGATTTCTCGTATCTAAAGTTTTTATTTAACAAAGATAAACTACTTTAACATCTCAACCTCTTAAATAGTTATGAACATTCGAGAGATGAAAAAAAATCTTGAATTTATAGCATTTTCAACATACAACTCACAAAAGAAAGCAACATTGCAGAACCAACAAATTGTGTGTTTGTTAAAGCATAACTCTTGGGAATATGGAAAAAGAAGGACTGCGGCATAAGTTGGTAAAAGAAAAAAATTATGGAGTCAAGCAGCAGAAAATAAGGAGGTGGTGACACACAAAACGATCTTAGAGCACATAAAGACACTTAATCAAATAAATATAGTTTGGAATCAGAAATAATGCAAAAAGAAATTGTTTAAAGAACTATAGAGGACTAGATTTATGATCATACTTGATGATCTGACAAAATGTTATCTTACTAGAATTGAACTAGAATCCTAGAGATAATATGAACAAGAGTCTTAACTAAAATGATGTAGAATCTGAACAATATTTAAACCTGAATCCTGATAAAGAATCTAAGTAGAATTTGAACTATAATCTGCACTTGATTTTGAACTAGAACTGATTTAGAACTGAAATAGAGCTGAAGTAGAACTGAAATAGAACTGAACTAGAATTAAACTGTAACTGAACTAGAGCTGAATTACAACTGAACTAAAACCGTACTAGAACTGAACTAAAGAATTGAACTAGATCTGAAGTAGAACTAAAAAAACTGAACTAGAATTAAACTATAACTGAACTAGAGCTGAACTAGAATTGATCTAAAACTGAACTAGAGCTGAACTACAACTGAACTAAAACCGTACTAGAACCGAACAAGAACTGTACTAGATCTGAAGTAGAACTAAAATAGAACTGAACTAGAATTGAACTAAACTGAACTAGAACTGAACAAACTCGAACTGAACTAGAGCTGAAGTAGAACTGAAATAGAACTGAACTAGAATTGAACTAGAACTGAACTTGAACTGAACTAGAACCGTACTAGAACTGAATAAGAACTGAACTAGAATTGAACTAGAACTGAACTTGAACTGAACTAGAACCGTACTAGAACTGAATAAGAACTGAACCAGAGCTGAAGTAGAACTGAAATAGAACTGAAATAGAACTGAACCAGAATTGAACTGGAACTGAACTAGAACTGAACAACAACTGAAACAGAACTGAACTAGAGTATGAACTAGAACTGAACTTGAACTGAACTAGAGCTGAACTAGAACTGAACTATAGCTGAAGTAGAACTGAACTAGAACTCAACAAGAACCGTAATATGAGCTAGAGTCTGAAATAGATTCTTAACTAGAATTTAAACAAGAATCTGAACCAGGAATATGGACTAGAATTTGAACCAACATTTTAACTAAAATTTTAACTAAAATCAGTTCTAGAATCTCAACTAGTATTAGCTTAAGATTCAGAATTAAAATCAGATCTAAAATCAGAACTGGAAACAGAATTAGTATCATTATCTAATCTGAACTGGAACCGAACTAAGTCTGAACTAGAACTGAATTAGATAGATCTTAACTAAATTGTGAAAGAAATGCTGTAGCATACGTCAGACTGCTACTACGAACTCCAGACAAGAAATATTATAATGTGACAAAAGAACAGTAAATTGTGTATGACCATAAGAAAAATGATGTGTAAAACCAACAAAATACTCCTCTTTCTCTTGGAAATAAATGTCAAAGAATGATTCTTATTACATGAACATAAAATTCTCATACACATTCTCACAAACTACACACAAACTTACAGCGCATACTTATAACCACAATCATGGCAAATAAAAGTGGTCCATAATTTAAAAGTTCTTTTTTTTTTTTGCTTTTTCACACTTTTCCGTTCTGGTTTTGGTGATTTTCTTTTAAAAGGGAGTATTTACACCCTCAACTTTAATAAATTTTTGAGGAAAATATATGGCATCTTTAGTTGTTGTGGACGGAGGGAAAGTTGGGGTAATAACAACAAATCTTACAAACACATGAAAATATGTAAACAATTGTAATTTTGCTCTTGCAAACTTACAACACTGAACGTTTTTTCTTTATTCGCACAATTTATGAGGTGTGTTTGCGAAAAAATGCATAAACAAGTCACAAGAACAATCAAAAGTTCCATTTTTTTAACACCAAAAAAAGAGGTCAGTTTTTTCACTTGCAACACAAATTCTGAACTGTTATTTATGAGTTTCAATTTTTCATATTGACCCGATTACATTTGAAAAAAATATTTTGAAAAAATCGTTGAATTATTCAGATTTTTTTTATTAAAAAAAAACAATTTTTGCATTTTTTTTTTTTTTTGCACTTTTGAATTAATTTTTCATTTTTTAAATTTAAATTTTAAGACATTTATCATACAAAGTAATTCTCATTAATATATAAACTCAACGTTATTTATTTTAAACTGGCTTTTATCCGGTGCGCTTTGCTGCACAAAAAATCCCCACAGTCGCAAATCAAAAATTTCATGTAACGGAAATTTTGCAAAATTCCCCTGATCTTCTTCATTGAATCTTCAAAATTTTACAACAAAACCGCTTTATAGGAAAGTGAAAAAATTGAAAACTCTAGGTGGAATAGTTCTTTAGATACTCGATAATTTATAACTGGTATATATAGAGGCGGTACCCGTCTTTTTATTATGACCATATCTACCATCTATTTTCTCACGTAAAACTGTTTGACAGGAAAATAATTGGTATTCAATTTGTGAGGTTTAGCTGCTGTCCTGCTCTTGATCCACTAAAACATTTCCTTGAGAAAGTAATTGAGACCAAATTTGAAAATTCTCTTTTTCATTGTAAGGCGATACCCCTCCCCCTGGTCCTATCGCAATTTTTTACAGCCTATATTACTTTCGGCTATATTGGGTATATTCGGTAAAAATTTTAACAAATTGGCTCAGTAGTTTAGCTGTCCCAAACAAACACAGGTTCATTTTTATATATATGTGAATTCTTTATATACATGTGTCTGTGTGCTTAGATTTGTAATGCAAAAAAGACCTCGTTGTCATATCTTTTAATGTATATTTTCCAATAGAAAACACATTTGAAGTCATATCTTATATCATGTCATAAAAAAAACAAATACAAATTAGTGATGCCATAAAAGAAAAGTAATCGAATGATTAAGTGATTCATTAATTTTAGCGGAAGCATAAGAAGACAGAAATGGAGTAATAACAATCTCAATATGCTTCCCTTTTTGATAATAAAGATTTAATGGTGCATAAAGTTATTAATTCTGGCATAGGCATTTCCTTAAATTTTCCTTCCATGAAATCCACACTTTCCTATAGAAGTAAAAACAATGTATTATTTTTCAATTTCTTCAAATTTGCTCTGAACTTTGATAATCCCTATTATTTGTCCTATTCAGGACAATAACCAAATTTCAGTGAGCTTTCACCAATAATTGGAATGTGAGATTGACAAACGAGAATGAACAAAAAATAAATTTTTGAAATGTCACCAATCACCCCATTTGATGCCAGAAAGTTAGAGCGTAATAATATAATAAGTATGAAAAATGGGATTAATGGAAGCTGCTCAAATCAGAAGGCATATGTTCCTTATGACGAGGTTAATCATCTCTAAAGGATTTGAATTTTAATCTGATCTTAAATTTGAACTGAAAAGTCAACCAGACTCTACACCAAAATCGAATCTGCAATATGTATAAGAATATGACCTGAAATTTGTATAAGAGTCCGAAACGGATCTCTTATACAAATCAGAATATGTTCTAAGTTAATCTGCAATGTTATCACGACCACCGTATGGAAAGTCAAAACGTATTGGTTTTCTTGAAAAAAATTATATGAGCAGCTATAGGAAAACTCCATTGTCGCTATCATCGTTTGCTTTAAACTATTAATACTGAATGTCTATAATCCATAATTTCAGAAAGAATCTTTTTATGTCAGGTACTCTCAAATATCTAAAATATTTCTGGGAATTTGGCTGAATTAATGGAGTATAAAAATGAGAAATTAAAAATTTTAGGAGAACATAGTTTTCTAAGAGATATATAAAGGAATATATACCGTTAGGAGAGTCCTATGTGACTTTACTGTGAACGTAAATAGAAAAGGCCAGTAAAAAAACCCATCCTTCTACTCAGCTCACCTTAATCCGACCTGAAAACACATATGTGTTATTTTTCTTATTTGGATCGCTGCAAAGTATCACGGTGATCCTACTCAATGTATCTTTGTTCTACAGTTAAGCCATGAATGAAGTAATAGTTTCAAAAAAAGTCCTTAGTTATAAGCTTTTTTACGATATTGCCTTTTTCACAATTTTTGCTATCGATGAAGTTATTTAAACCGCTTTAGGTTTTCATAACAAAGCGTCCCGTAATATCATCATGTTGTATGCCACTCTTTCAGCAACGATGTCCTATGTGTATCTCATCCAAAGATTTACATGATCAAGATAAAAATTCTGTAGTGGTTAATTGGAATTGTTCTGAATACATTTATCCTCATGAAATTGTAAATATTAATCTGCGGTACCGGAGAAGTAATTCCAATATTAAAAGGAGTTAAGTAGTCACAGCTTAAAAGTCGATAGAATTAGTAAGTCTTAGGAGAGGCCACAGTAAACAATGAAAAGTAAAAATCGAGTTTGCTTATAATGAACCTTTAAAGAGGGCCAATAATTCTATCTCCATCGTAGCGAATTCTTTATTGCTTGTGAAGCCGATAACTTTGATAAATTTAAAGAAACCCTGACGAGAAACTAAAGTCACTCAAGAGCGTGACTCAAGTAACTAATATGTCCGAGAAGACTTTTCTGATCATAAAAAAATATTCGATTATTTATTTACCATCACCATTCGTAGTACTTAGAGGCATTTTAGGCCTACAAGTGTTGCAAATAAATAACTGCAAAATGTTTTCTTCAAATGACTCACTTTGTAGTTTCGTTTTCAGTATTTCCATTATTTACTTAGTTATGGGTGTCCGTCTATCATTCAAGACTTTATTATCTCCATCTGTCTGTTTGTCTGTCCGTCTAACTACTAGTACCTCTTGCTATACATCCATTGGTCTATTGAATATTTTAAGTGAGTTTGTCTTATCTGTCTTCTATATATTTTTTTTTTAAAAGATTTCTATATCTTTGTTTATATTTAGAGTGTTCAGTGTGTTCAGTCTTATTAGTTTAACCAAATAGAAAACACAGTGGCAAATTTAATTAATAATTTATGGCAACGTGACATACGTTAATCAATGTTTCAAGGCAAATTTTTCATACGTAAACAGACATACAGACTTTACTTACTTACACACACACTAGCATACATATTTATGTGTGCAAAATTCAATAAGAAAATACTCGATTTTAAATTCATTTCATTTTCAAAAGATATAGTTTTTTTGTTCGCTTACTGAAGACTTAAGGTGAGCTACAGTGTACAAATAAGTATAGAAAGAGTTGAAAAGTGTTATGAGACACAAATGAAAAACACTTTCTAAATAATATTTAAATGAAATAATTATCTTTCTAAGTAGATGTTTGGAGCCAGTGACTTACTACAAAGAAAATGGGACATAAATCCGAGCTTAACTAGAATCTGAACTAGAAATTCGTTAAAACTGAACAGGTATCTGAAATAGAATCTCAATGATAAGCTAAAATACAATATGATATCAAATCTGAACTAGAATCAGACATTGAACACGAACCAGAATATATATTAAAATTCGAACCAGAATACTAACTATAACCTGAACTAGAATCTGACCTGTGATACTTCACATAGAGAGTTTGGTATATAGTTACCCAGAATCTATTCCTTCTGATTTCCATCGTTCATAAAAAAACACTTTCCTCCATCTCCAAGTTATTATAGCCGAGTCAACATTCATTAAATGGCAATCCAAGTCTACTTGAATACCTTCCTAAAAACAGTGACCCTTAATTACTAAGAGTAACTTAAATACATCCCTGCGACTATAATTCAGGTTGACGGCAGGTCACATCTCCCAGGCAACTCTGCATGTTCCTAGTTCTGACCATATATCTTGGGCCTGTTTGAGAAAGTATTTGATAATACTGCTCCTAATATGACCAAGTGGAATATTTGATGAATATTAGAGGATTAGATGCAGAAGCTTCCCTGACAATCTCAATAGTCTGCTCATTATCGAAGTGGTCCCTATGCACCGAAATTTAATCAAGATAGCAGAGATAGCCTTGTCAGATTTTCTTTGCACCGACTGACTGATAAGGGATTAAGTCAGGTGTGCTTTCAGTGACAGAAATGTCAACTGACTGTAGACAAATATTCCGATAGTTAAGGTAGTTTTCTTGTCCCCTAGAAGCTCGCAATCCTTGCAGATAACTAATTTTTCAGACTGAAATACACTGCATTCATCAGAAAGCCGATAGGAAACCTCTATTTAGATACCTTCAGAAAAACTACGAGCCCCTACACCACAGCTCATTTTCGAACTAATAGCATAGATCTTAGTGCTATGATCACCGATTATGTCACCACCATTCCACTCAATTCTGAAGGGTATTTGAATTTTGAAGGTTCTGTTAAAGTTCACATATGGCGTAACATAATTCGATAGCATAATGAGGTTGAATTTGTGTGTCCCTTAGCAACAATTCCACTCAATCTCGCCAGGACCTTCGTGTTATCTATAAATCCACAGAAAGCCTTCCGTTTTTGTTTCAGTATCTGAAACCCATTTTGAACCGATATTTGAACAGGAATCTAGACTGGAACTGAATTTGAATATGAAAAAAACTTAAACAGGAACATTATTGAGCTTAGCAAAATCTGCAGAAGAACTAGATCTGACCTAAAATCTGATTTAGAAATTAATTAATTGAATTAGAATCAGGCATAAACCTAACTGAAAGGAATATAAACAATAATCTGAACTACAGTTCCAACCAAAATCTGAAATAGAATCAGTATTAAAACTGAACTTAGATCTTATAATCTTAACTTTAAATCAAATCAGAATATGAACAGGAATGTTAACTTTCTAAACCGGAATCTGGGCTAGAAACAGAACTTAAGTCTGATTGAACTTGAATCTGAGTTATAATCTTAACTGGTTTCTGAACTAGAAACGAAATAATAACCTGCATTAGAAGCGGAACAAGAATTTGAAATAAAATATGAACAAAATTTTAAACTTAAATTTGAACTAAAATCTGGACAAGAATATGGACCAGAGTCTTAGCTAAAATTAGAATTGAATGAAATGTTATCCGAACGAGAATCTGAATTGAATTTAAAATTAGGATCTCTTCGGAATGGAGCTATAATCTGAGTTATAGTCTGTAAGATTAATGAACTAGAACCAATTTAGAAATGAACTTGAAATGATATAGAATTTGAACTAGAACTTAACTAGAACCGATATGGAATATGATTAGGATCGAATTTGAAATCGGAAATTGAACTACAAGCTAAACATTAATTTCAATACGAGCAAGAAGCTGAACTAAAACCAAACTGAAATCTGAATTGGAAGATGATGTGGAATCTGAATTTGAATTCGAATCTGAATAAAAAAGCCGAACTGGAATCTTAGTTAGAAGCTGAAATAAGGTCTGTACTAAAAACTGTAGTATTACCGGTGGAGGGTATTGCAAATTCGTCTATAACTTTCTGTCTTACATTTTTGTTATTTTTGTTAGTGTCAGCGCCTTTAGTTGTTGTCTTTGAGAGACGTGATATGCAACACAAAAAGTGTTTGATGTTTGTTTTTGTCGATTTCAGTTTGTTTACTTTTGTTTCGCTATTTTCTGTTTTTGTAACAAATTCGATTTTGTCTTTTTAAACCCTCCACCATTGCAAGTGGTGAAGATGGTATATTTACTTTGTCATTCCGTGTGTAACGCTAAGATGGAATCATCACAGATCCTATAAAGTGTTTACATATACTTGCATTAAAGCAAAATCTAAGTCGACCTATCGCAATGAAATTTGACTTGAGTATTGGATAAAGTCCTAAAAAATTATCTATTTAATATCAGCAAAATCGGTTCAGTATATTAAAAGATATAGATCGATATCTGAGACGAGCTTTAAATTCAAGAAGAACTTTCATAAAATTCATCAATTATAAATCGACAAATTAGAATGAAATTTTGCCATAATATTATAAGTTAATAGTACCTCATTACCAGTCCGAAAATTATCAAAATCGGTTCAGTAAAAAAAGTTATAGCAAAAATTTAACCAATGTTCTTTTGTTACATTCAAGAGAAACCTTTATGTATTATATACATTTGTGAGTGTATCTGTTCGTTTAAATGTACGAAACATAACATATTCACTTCACACGCGTTTGTGGTGGAGGGTATTAAAGATTCGGCTTAGTAGAATACACTCGTTTAATTACAAATGATTTTTTTTTGTTAGCTTCCACTTAGTTCTCTCGAATTAATAGTTTGTCATTATGAGTTTGTAATAAAAATAATATTTGGTTGTCGCACCACAAGTGTTTTGTCGTTTCGATTATTCTTGTTTGTTGTTGTTACCAATTAGTTTTTAGGTTTGTTCCACTCATTCACTCACTTTATTCAGTCTCTTACAGTATTAGTTATTGTAAATATATTTATAATTATGCTCATTTATATAAATTCGTACGCATTTTTTTCTACTTCTAGAGACTTCAAGAAATTGTAAACTTTATTCGTGACTCATTAAGGGTACAATCGCAATAATAACAACAATTACAAAAAAATACTTGTTCAAATTTATTCTTTTTGTTGGTTTTATTGTGGGAAACAAAGTTTTATTTGCAAAAGTTGTTAGAAATAAATATGGAAGTTAAGTGGAAAAAAAGGGTAAGAAAACTTCAATAAAAGTTTTATTATATAATTCACCTTTAATTAACACTCTAACTTTATGTAAAATTATGTGACAAACGCTTATATTCATGGATTTTTGATAGTAAATTTCGTAATATTATGACGATAATTTGAATTGTGTTAATTGAGGTCATAATTAGTATGTTTCGTAAATTGACAATATTTTATCGCAAAAATATATTCCAAATATAATTAAATCAGGGAACAAAAAACTGTACCAGAAGAGAACGAAAATTGAACTTGAGCCAAAACTAAAGGTGAAGTAGAACTAAATTAGAACTGAACTAGAAGTGAACTTAAACTAAACTGGAAATGTACGAGAACTGAACTAAAACTGAATTAGAACTGAAATAGAATTGAACTAGAACTGGATTAGAACTGAACTAAAACTGAGCTGGAAATGTACGAGAACTGAACTAAAACTAAGTAAGTACTGAAAAGAACTGAACTAGAACTGAATTAGAACTGAAATAGAATTGAATTTGAACTGAATTAGAACTGAACTAGAACTGAACTAGAACTGAAAAGAACTGAAATAGAACTGAAATAGAACTGAACTAAAAACTAAACTAACAACTAAATAAACAACTGAACTACCAACTGAACTAAGAACTGAACTCGAAACTGAAAATGCTCATTCAAAATGAACCTCCTCAATTCTAACATCATATGAATAAATGTTTAAAAATAATCTCCTTTATTTCAAATCCTGTATTTTAACCACTAATCCGTTACGTAGAAAAGTAAATGCAATAAAATTTATTTTTATTTACAACTTTTTTTCCCACGAATAACATAAGAACCATAAGTCTTGAGGACATAAATAAACCTTAACGAAAAATGAAAATAGAGAAAAGTAAGTTCAATATGTTATAATACTTACAAAATGACTGTATCGCTGGGTAAATCCACTGGTACAGCTAAAATACCAATATTACGACAATTCAAGGATAAACGACCCAATGTGCCAGTACAGTGACAATGTTTCTGTGACCATTTATCACAGACCACATTTAAATTATGTTGTGGTATTATGGAATCATCATCATCATCTAAATCTAAAGCAGCAGAGGAGGATGATGATGATGATAATGACGAGGAGGATGAAGTGGGTGGTATTTCTAAATTATTAACATGATACTCTTTAAGAGTTTTTTCATATAAAATTTGAGCCTCTCTTTCAGGATCCTCGGAAGGCAGCATAACATCCTCTCTAATGCCAAAGAGACCAACACCAATACTATTGGGACGTAAAGATTTTTTTGTGGTTAAAGGATATTGAGTGGTTGATGTTGAGGTTGCAGCGGTGGTGATGTTTTTCTCTGCTCTTGCTGCTGCTGCTGATACAAATGTTATGTTTGCTATTTCCTTTTCCTGTTGTTTAGTTTCAGGTTTAAGAGTATTTTGTTTCAAGGTGGCTCCTTGTCCTGTTAATGTCCCTGGATTTGCTATTGGTTTCTCTGTATCATTTGGTTTTTTATCATTTTCATTATTTTTATTATTTAATTTATTGAAATTTTTCTTAAAATTTGTTTTAAATATAATTTTCTCTTCTATTTTAATATTATTTACATCGACTACACTAAATTCATCTTTGGTTAAATTTTCTAGCACTTTTCTCTCTTCACTCTCTCTCCTCAGGATGCTTTCTTGGAAATCATCCCGTTTCTCATTACTGGCAGTATTACGAATATCAATATCACTTTTGTTTTTTAAATCAATTTCACCATTCACCATTGAAAAAGTGAATTGAAAACAGATTTGTAGAACGCACATGATTATAACAAATATGACAGAGTCCTTGAGAAGAAACCAAGTGCGTGTACGACAGCCACGTTTACGAAAACCGGCCATAATTTTTAGAGTTTGAAAAGAATTCAATTTATGATGATTTCTTGGTTGATAATGGAATTTCAATTGTTGTTGTTGTTGTTGTTGTTGCTGTTGTCGTAATTGTTGCTGATTGATGCTGTCAAGCATTTGTCATTTGATGACAGTTATATGTGCAACACGTTTCGTACTCATGATTTTAGTTTCTCTTTTTTTTAATATTATTTTATTATTGTTGTCGTTGTTATTGTAACTTTTTTTTGTAATTTATTAAACAATAAAATTGATTTTCAAACAAGAATTTCAATTATTTTAATTTGTTCGGATTAATTGGATTAATTAAGATTTTTTTTGGGTGAAATAAGCGCAACTGCAAAGAGAAGAATAAAAAAAATTATTAGAGAAAATTGTTAAATTGACAATATATAGAAAAATATTTGAACCGTTATGAAACTGAAACTTAAAGTAGAATCTGGACTACAATCAAAAATACTGAAGAAGGGCACTATACTCTAAAGTTCGATGTAACCCAGAACATGAACCAACTTCTCCACTGGAATTTGAAAATTTTAAATTTGAATTAATAACGGAATAAGAATCTTTAAGAAAATAAAAAATCTGAACTGATAATTAAACTATCTGGAGTATTATGTACGCAAGAATCTAAACCAACTTTTGGCCCATAATTTGAAAATCTGAGCAGAATTTCAACTTAATTTAAAAGGTCTGAAAAATAATATGAAATAATGCCTGAGACAGATTCTAAACTAAAACTGAATTGAATAGCAGTTCCAAATCTGAACAGAAATCTAAAATCATAATAACTGTCTGAACTAAAATCATAAATTCTGGAAAAGAATATTAAATGAAATCTTAAATTAATTGTGACTTGGTATTCATCCATATTCTGATAAAATATCTGACCAAAAATCTGCACTATCATCTGAACTAAAATTAAAAAAATCTGAGAAAAAAAAATAACTAGAAACAGAATAAGTGTCTGAATTGAAATCAAAAGTCTGAGCAATATCTGAGACAAATTCTGAACTGAAAACCAACTTCGAAAGTGAAATTGATAATCTGAACAGAAAATTTTAACTGAAAACGGAGGAAGAATATAAACTAAAATCAAAAAGTCTGAATAATAAAACACAAAATCTGTAATAGATTTCTAACTGAAAACTACACTATAATTTGAAGCCAGAATCGAAAACAACTGAAATCTGAATAAAAATTGAATTGGAATTGAATTTTAATTAGAATATAAAAAGGACTCTAAATTCAATATAAAATCTTAAGTATAACATAAAGAAGTATCTGAGCAAGAATCTGACGAATCTGATTTATCTAAAATGGAATCTATATTGGAACTTGAACTGACATTAAAATATGAATTATAATTAGAATATACACGAAGAGCTAAATTATTGGAATTACAGTCAGAACTTTAATCTTAACTAGAATCTGAGAGGAGTTCGAAACTAATAGAGTGACAAAAACCTGAACATAAAGTAAAAATAAAGTTAATTCAAATTCAAATTCTTGACATAATTAATATCTATATTAAATGATCCAAACTAAAATCTGATGTTGTATCAGAAATTGTACTCGAATTCGAGATAAGAATATAAACTGAAATCTGAACTATAATGTGCATAAAAATATAAACTAAAATCTCAACAAGAAGTTGAAGTAAAATTGGACCCAGAATATGAGCTTAAATGTGGATATATTCTAAAAATAATCCGATCTTGAATTCAAATTAAAATCAAAACAAAATCTAAATAGTACCTGGCTTATACTCCATACTTAAATCCAAAACTTGATCTGACTTAGAATCAGAGCTAAAATCTAAATTACAATCAAAAATTTAATTTGTTCCTTTTCATGTTATCTATCGTATTATCGTAGTAGAGTTTTAGCCGAAAATTAAGCTCAAATCTGAATATCTATTGGAACTGAAATACAAAACTAAAACTTAAACTGGAATCTGCACATTTATCTAAGATCTGTCTTTTCAAATCTGAATTCGGACTAAAATCTGAGCAAGAAAATGAAGAAATAAAAACCACTCCGACAACTTAAATACGAAACCGAATTTAAGATAATCAGTCTTAGAACAAACTTCCCTCATTGGAAAGCGAACCAAATTCAGAATTGTGACTAGAATCAGAACAAAAATCTATAATCTGATCTAGAAAAAGACTGAAACTGAATCTGATCTATATTCTGAATATAATCTAAATATAATCAAATTAAAATGTGATAATGATCTGAACTAAGTTCTGAATTCTCAAAGTTATCGTAAAAGAAAAATTTGTCATTAAATTCCTCTTTATGAAAAGGTATCGAGAATTCTACAAAGTAAATTTTTTCCATTAAAAAAAAAATTATCATTATTGTTCTCTTTAAAAAAAATTTTGTAAGTTTTATTTTAAATCAAATTCATAAAAAAATCTTTATAAAATTTTCGTAGATTTTCTCTTAAGTTAATATTTTTTAGTCAATTTTCTCGTAAACGTAATTTAATTAAAAATCTTCTTTTAAACTAAGTACCGATAAATAGACGGAAATTTTCATTTTCTCTCTTAATTATTTTCACACGTGCATGATCTTGAATTTTTGAAAATTCACTCAGTCTAGCTTGAGCCGTCATTGAAAGCAGTGGTGTCTTCGAATAATTTTCAAAATACACTGAAAAAAAGTTCAGCGAAATATGGATGTATGATCTTCTAAATATTATTATATTCCATGCAGGAAATAATGTTATTTATGAAATCATGGTATTATTTCATTAAATAAACTTTATTGTTTTTGCATTTCACCTGGAGTAAAAGACATTTTTGTGACCAAATAATTAAACATTTTTTCTATATACTTTAAGAGAATATTATGAACAGTTCTCAAATACACAAGCACACAATGTGGAAATAACTCCCTTCTTCACAGTTACGTGCTCTTTAATTTTTGAAAATTCACTCAGTCTAAATTGAGCCGTCATTGAAAGGGAAAGTGTTGGCCGATAATTGATAAAATACACTGAAAGTAAAGTTTAGCGAGATATGGATGTATAATCTTCTTAATATTCATTTTATTTCAATGAGTAAGAGTAAGAGAATTTGTTGTGTCTAAATTAGTAAACATCTTTTCTATGTATTAAGTGTAAGAAAATTATGAAAAGTTCTCACATACACACCTATAAAATCGTCAAATTTGATGGTGATCAAATCTTCACATTTGCTTTTCAAATCCTCAAAATATCGTTTTCGTTAAAAATGACTAATTAAAATAGTCGTTTTTCCAAAAAATATTAAATTTTAACAATTGTAACAGAAATTGTAAGAGTTCTGAATATATTCCTATATGATCCGGAATTGTTTTTAGAAAATTCGTTCCTATTTCGCTAAAACAAAGAAGATGAATTAAATTCATCCAAAATGGCGGCGTGTGTAATCCGTAAGTACATTTGAATGAATCAAAAATATATTTCTTTTAGATAAGTCCGGAGAACGATGGGTAAAGGATGAAACGTAGAGTTTCGGAGGACGGGGGTAGTCAGGTGGTAAAGCACTCTGGTCAGAGGCAGGTGGAGGGTCAGACCTCAAAAGTCATTTAGGAATTAAATAAACACACAAAAAGTGAATAAAGCAAAAGTTGAAAGCCAATGTCTACGTCGTCACAGCAGAACAGGCGGGTAGCAAAAATGGATTATCTAAGAAGCAGCAGCAAATCAGGCAGAGGAAATAGTAGCAGGGAGATAAATACAGGATTTCATGCTAAGAAGATTCAGCAGCAGGGAAAATAACATAGCAATGCATGTGCATGAAAAGTAGCAACAGGGAGTGAAACACTAGACTGTGTATACCAATAAAGCGATCACCATAACAAAATAATAAAGCACAAGAGAGACAACGTCTCAGACAACAGATCAGAGAAAACACCAGTACAATGAACATTTAAGAAATGTTTGATCACACAACCGCTATCAGTTCAAACCAACTGCAGGAAAACTGCAATAATTGCAGATGACATTAGAGTATAAAAACGGTATTAAGCAGTTAATCAGGCTCTTTTATCATTTCGTTTTTAACGATATAGTGTACTTAATTTTTTGTTGGGTCAGGGGTCAAAATGGTGAGAAGTCAGTTAAATAAAACAATAAAACTGTTCAAACTAAGACTAGAATATTTTCTTGAAAGTAACACTCGTAAATTATAGGGAAAAGGGTAAATTCTCGAATTACATGTAAGACGTATCAGAAGTTTTCATAGGAGTTGTAGTGATGGCTACACCATCGAGACTTGAAAGAATTAGTTCTCAATTAAAGTGGCTAAATTAAAATCATTAGGAAAAAAATGTATTATTTGAATTTAAATTTAAAAATGAATCTGTTGTTTTTTTGGAAATTTTACGTGAGAACCTTGGACGCGTCTGACTATACCCCAGCTGCAAACCCGGGTAATCGGAGGTTCCTTACAGTCTTCAATTCTTAAAATTTATAAAAACGATTTGGAATTCTTTTAAATGGCTTAGCTGGGCCACTTATAAACACATTGAAGATATTCTCCAAAACTTATTGTGGGAAGTATTTGGCACAGTACAGCTCAAAAGGTCTTGCTTTACTTCAGTCTTTAAGATTTGTTAACCTTGACACCGTATTGATGTTCTTTTTTCAAAATATATTATTTTAATGTGTTCAACTTTCTTTGAAAAGTATGCAGCAACATTTTCTTTGCATCTTGAAATATTTGGAGATACCGATTGGTAAGTTGATTGTTAATGATTTTACTGATTTTATACCAAAATCATTAATATATGGACCTTGGATTATTGTTATTAAATTGTGATTGTAAAAGTCGCTCAGAATATTTCAAAATTGGCCAAGTTTTGGTGTTGGATTATATGAAAACCTAAGATAATAAATATAAAATTAAAAAATTTAATGCTTGAGACAAATCGTCAAATTTGGGGCGTTAATCGTCAAAATGCCACTTTGGACACATAAAATCGTCAAATCTGGCAAAAGTGCCTGATTTGAACGAACATGCGAATTAAATTTTGCCTTAAATATAAATATTTAGTTAATTTTCTCTTAAACAAAAATTTTTGGTAAATTTATCTCTTAAACGAAAATTTATAGTAAATTTTCTCTTTAACGACTGTTAAAGGAATTTTTATAGTAAATTTTCTCTTAAACTAAAAATGTTAAGAAAATTGATCATAATTTTTATCTTAATGCAAAAATCTTCCTGAATTAGAACTAAACCACAATTTGACTTATTTCTGTGCTCTTTTAAGTCTCTCACCAGACTTCACGTCTGTTCTTAATATTTTTCAATAAACCAAAAATAAATCTTTAACCCAGTTTCCATTACTATTTTTATATTTATTTTTTTTTATAATTTGGTGCAAATTGTGATGCTCAATAGCCGTACAGGTTTTCAAGGTCATTTTTTATATACATAAATACAATTTATTTTATATTTTCGCCATAAACAACTGGAAACTACATAATTGTTTTTCTGAAAACAAAAAAAAAATGCCAACAGAAAGATCAGGTTTATTGCAACGAAAACTGCGATCGGCAGAAAAAAACCTAAAAAAATCAATTCATTTAATTTAAACAAACATAAATTAAAAAACATAAAAATAAACGATTAAATACGACTTAAGCGAAAAGTAACCAACTCACTGATATTTAATTTAAAAAAAGAGTATAAAATGTGACATGAAAGTACTTTAAACCGGCTGGAGAGTGAAAAACCAGACGAATGAATGAAATGGCAAAATTATTGTTGGCCGCAAGTTTTTATACATCTTTTTTTGACGAAAATCTCCAAAAAAGAAGATTTACGGTAATAATAAGGTAAAATGAAGCAGGACAAGTTTTAAGTTGGGCCGAAAACAATGTAATTATTTGCATGCACCATAAAAATAAGAGCGATAAGAAAAAGCACTAAACAAAAACAAGCATGTAGCTGTAGTCGGCTAATTACCCTCGTACAAAGGTATTTTTAATTTATTCCTAAAAGTGGAAGTGGTACGATCATCCATGTGAGATTAGTGCTTTCTAAAAGGATTTATTCTAAATGTGTTACATGGCAGATAGAAGAAATTATGGACCTACCCTCGTAAAATTTTGCACATCGACTTTTGCTTATATTTGTCTTATTTTTTATTAGAACTTTTGTAACCTTAAATCCCATTCCGGAAGGAAATTTGTAAAGGGGCTGGACCCTTAATCACCATTTCAATTGGAATTGGTCCAGAATGAGACACCCCAAATTTCATTAAGATATCTTTAAAGCTGCGGCCTGTATTTTGTTCATATGGGCAGCCTGGCAGCCGGCCATACGGACGAACATCGTTAAATCGGCTCAGAAACTGATTCTCAGTCGAACGGTATACTTAACAACTAAGAATGCTATATTCGGCTATGCCAAATCTTAAATACCCTCCACCACAAAGTTAATACGTTAGGTTCCATAGACACACATATACTCACAAATATATATAACACAGAAATACTTAATCAGTCATAAAATTAGTTACAATTAAGGCTATAAAATTTTTCTACTGAACTGCCTTTTTTCTACCAAATTTCATTGAGCTCTATTATTTTTTGTGGATGTGAGCAGACAGAGAGATTGACGAAAATCGACTGAGATTTTGACTTGATGCAAGAATATATACATTATGGGGTCTGAAATAATTCATTATTAGCGTTACACACAGAATGACAAAGTTAATATTCTTTCTCTACCACTTGTACTGTGGAGCGTATAAAAACAAAAAATATGCTTGTTATATGCTCAAAACTATTTTCAGAGAAGGGGTCTTATATGGGAGCTACAGCAAAATTTGGACCAAGATTGTTCATATTTATAATATACTTTTATTATAGTTAGAAAAATCATTGTGCTAAATTTTAATGGAATTGATCTTTATTTAAATGTTTTATAAAATCAAAACCCGTTTTCCGGGAAATCCCGTTATAAGGGAGCTATAGTAAATTTTGACCGATATAGGGCAAATTAATATAATATCTTCAGAACAGTTAGCAAAATAATTGTGTCGACTTTCAATAGAATTTGTCTTTATTTACTCGGGAAGGGGCGTTATATGGGAGCTACATCAAAATATGGACCCATGTTAATAAAATATATTACCATGTTAATAAAATATATGCCAAATTTCAATAGAATTCGTTGAAATTTAAAAGTGTTATAAGCTATAAATCATATTCCGGGAAGGGGCCTTATACGGGAGCTATATCAAAATATGGACCCATGTAAATAAAATTTATAACATATATTAATAATGGTTAAAAAATTAGTTGTGATAAATTTTAGTAAATTATCTTAAAAATTGCGGCCCATAGGACACAAAGAGTTTTGGGTGTATCAAAATTTTGCATATTATATAATATAACAAAGGAATACTTTATAATCATAAAATCAGTCATAGCTTTGGCTGTATAATTTTTTTCTACTGAACTGATATTGGACATAATGAAGTACATATAGGATAATATTATGGCAAAATTGTATTCTAATTTGTCGATTTATAACTGACAATTGAATGAAAAATTTTCGCCTTATCTTAGACGTTGCCTAAGATATTGGTCTCAGACTAAATTTCATTGAGCTCACTCAATTATTGTAGATGTGAGTGTGCCTTAATCTTTTCTCGCAGCTCTTAACAAAGTTAGTTAAAACAAGTTAAGGTTTATAATTCGGTCGTGCGGAATTTTCTATACCCTTTACCTTTGCTTATTTTTTTAAGCAATGAACTTAATTAACATTTAACGTTAAGTCCCTGTTATAAATAGGCTTTCATAATATCATCACCCGTAGAAGAAGGAAAAAATGACAGTCATTACTATAATCTTTATATGAGTCAACATAGTTTCTGTAGAGCACTCAATGTGCATGCAAAATTTTATTCACGAGTAGTTTTCACTTTCACAAAAACAAAAAAAAAATACAAGAGTAATTAATAACTTGGCCATTTATGGGCCGATTTCTAAAATTTTAAAAAATCAAAATTAGGAACAAAATAAGCTATTTTTCTGCACCAAAATTTTGTCTAAATATCCCAGAGGAGGTTAAAAATATCGGCAAATGCTTTTTGTCTATAACTCGGAAACTAATGGACATATTACTGCGAACTATTTACGATCTTCTAGTACAAACATTATATCTCTAGCTTAATTGGAACGCTCAAAAAGACGCAAATAGTACTTTGCTTTACATTGTTATTGTTTTCAATTCTATATATCCAACAACAACCACAAAGAAAGTAAATAATTGTTAATAACGGCTATTTATGAACCGATTTGAAAATTAAAAAAAATAAATTCGGGGAAAAAATGAGTAATTTTTAGGCGTGGCAACTAGCTGCCCCAGGAGCGGCAGAAAAAGTTTTCGCCCATATCTCGCAAATTAATGAACTAATCGAGTTTTTGTCTTCTTATCAAAAATCCACAAAAATGTTTCTGGCATTAATACAAAAACATTATTTTAAACGTTGTTATTGTTTTCCTGTAGTATAAACAACAACAACATGGGACTTAATTTTTAAAGAAAAAATTGTACATATCTCGGTTTTTTATGAACCGATTTTAAAAAATGAAAAAGATAAAATTAGGGAAAAAATCTATAACCAATCAATGCCATAACCAAGTTTGTTGGTCTCATAAGGGTTTTAAAATATAGGAAAATATGTGTTTGCCTATAACTCAGGAAGTAATGGTCCGATTCGTTACATGTCTTCCGCTAAATTAATTAAAATCTATTTGTGAAAAAAATTCTCTAAATTTTGTAGATTCTTAAAAAAATAGAAAAAACCCGAAAAAAGTTTGAGGTACCTTCAGTTTTTTTGCTAATATCTGAGCCATATATGAAACAATTTCCCTGGATTTCAATAGCAAAACTTTTGAAAGCAATCGTTTGATATACATATCATATATGTTAACTATAGGTTGGCTTCATTAACCTGATTTCAACCAACATACGGAAGGAAGGACATAGCTCAATAAATTTTTTCATACCGATGCAGAATATATATATACTTTTGGGGGTCTAAGTCGAAAATTGTGAAAATTGCAAACGAAATGACAAACTTATATATAACCTTCTGACCTAGTCAGATGAGGGGTATAAAAACGTATTGTCTACTTCTAGGCGCTACCTCTTCTTAAATTCGTTGCCTGTTTTTTGTCATTAATCATATGTAAATCTAATCCACCACCTGTAGCGCTCTTAATTTTTTTGAAAACTATATCTTTTATTATTTTTTTTTTTTTTCATTAAAGTCCTAAATTAAGTAAATCATTTTTTCCACTTTATATTTATACATTTTGGTAGTTAAATGCTTTTTTGCTATAAATAAAAACCTGTTGGACTTTTTAAGTGATTTTATTTGTGGACATAAATGTAGTTTTTGTAGTAATTTTTACAAAAAAAAAGCTCTTTTATCTGGTTTCGTATTGAATTCCTTTTGATTAATTGCATTAACATTTTTATGGCATTTTTTATTTATTTATGAATCCAAAAATATTTTGTGTCACAAATAAAGTCTTATTTATGGTTAAATAATTGATTTATAGATGTTGAGGGAGATATTTTAAAAATAAATAACTTCCGTGTAATTGAAGATGCATAAAAGGCAATATTGTGGAAAATTCTGTAATTAAGAGAAAATTTTCAACAACTTTTTTGTTTAAGAGAGAAAATTTATGAAACATTTTAAGCGAATAGGAAATTTATGAAAATTTTTGAAGAAATTGGATCAGTTTTATTTAAAAGAAAATTTACAATAATTTTTCAATGAGAGAAATTTTATACGAAATTTTTATTGAGAAAAAATTTACATGAAATGTTCGTTAAATAGGAAACTTTTCATAATTTTTTTTAAGAAAAAATTTCAAAAAATTGTTTAATAATAAATTAATGATACATTTTTTTCAAAAGAAAATTTAACATAATTTTTCGTTAAAAGAAAAATTTGCAAAAAAATTTTTAAAAGAAGAATTTTAAAAAATTTTGTTTAATCGGAAATTCATGATTAATTTTTATTCAAGACAAAATTAAAAAAAAATCTTTTAAAGCGAAAAAACCATTTTTTATTGAAAAGAAAATTTAAAAAATCGTTTATTAGGAAATTCATATTTTTTATTTATTTTTTTTTTCAAGAAAAAAATTGAAATAAATTCTTGTTTCACAGAAAATTGGCAAGAAATTTTTTAACAGGAAATTGTTGATGAATTTTTGTTAATAGAAAATTTATAAAATTAAAGAGAAAATTAGCAATAAAATTCTGTTTACTAGAAATTTTCAAATAATTTTTTGTTTTAAAGAAAATTTTATTAAATTTTTAAAAAAATTGCAATAAAATTTTGATTACGAGAAATTTTTTAAATAATTTTTGTTTAAAAGAAAATTAATAATAAATTAATTTTTATTTGAGAGAAAATTTGCAATAAAACTCGGTTAAGAGAAAATTTACACAAATTTTTTGTTAAAGAGAAAATTTACAATAAAATTCTGTTTAATAGATATTTTCAAATAATTTTTTGTTTTAGAGAAAATTCTCATTAAATTTTTTGTTAAAAAAAATTGCAATAAATTTTTGATTACGAGAATTTTTTAATAATTTTTGTTTAAGAGAAAATTAATAATAAATTAATTTTTATTTGAGAGAAAATTTGCAATAAAACTTGGTTAAGAGAAAATTTACACAAATTTTTTGTTAAAGAGAAATTCTGTTTACGAGAAATTTTTTGTTTGAGAGAAAATCGGCAATACATTTTTGATTAAGAACAAATTTTCTATACATTTTTGTTAAAGAGAAAATTTACAGTAAAATTTGGTTAAGATAACATTTGCAACAAAACTTTGTTATAAAGACAATTTACAAAATTAAGTTTAAGAGAAAATTTTTAACAAAATTTTATTTAAGAGAAAATTTACAACAAAATTTAATTTTGTTGTAAATTTATAAAATTTATAATAAAATTTTGTTTAAGATAAAATTTTAAGAGGAAGTACATGATAAATTTTCATTTAATAGAAAATTTACAATAACTTTTTGTTTAAGAGAAAATTTGCAAACAATTTTCGTATAAAAACTAATTTACAAAAGAATTTTCTTTTATTAGAAAATTTCCAAGAAATTTTTGTTTCATAGAAAATAAAAAAGAAATTTTCGTTTAATAGGAAAACCATTTAGAAAATATGCGATAATTTTTTGTTTAAAAGAGTCAACGAAAATTTTTCGTCTAGAAAAAAATAAACCACAAATTGTGATCAAAAGAAAATTTAGCATAAATTTATTTTTGGAAAATAACTTTCTTGGTTCTTCTGGTTCTAGTTCAGTTTCCAATTAAAAATTCTAATTTATATTTTATTCACATTCAGATATTTCGATATTTAGTTTTAATCTTTATTCTTTCTTAGGTTCTTCCTCAAATCTTTGTTCAGATTATGAGTCAGATTTTTCTTAACAACTTTGTCAGATTTTACTTCGGATTCAATTTAGATTTTGGTTTATATTATTCCTGAATATTTAATTCAAATTTAAGTTGTTTCAAATTTAGCATAGATTCCAGTTGATGTTCAGATTCTAGCTCAATTTATAGCTCAAGACCCCTTACGAGTTAAAATTCCAGTTCTTTTGCCTGTTCAAATTCTAATTTAATTTGTACCTCAAGATCCCTTTCTAGTTCAGATCCCAGTTTAGCTTCTATTTAAGATCCTTATTCAGAATCTAGTAAAGATACTAGTACTACTAATGGATCCAGTTTAAATTCTAGTTCACATTTTTGTTCCGATTCTTTTCCAGTTTCTGGGGAGGATTTAAAGTATGATTATTTGGAATCAATTTCAGGTTCAATTTCAAATACTAAATACTGCATATTCCAATTCATATTTATGATCAGATTTTAGTTGCGACATCTAGTTCATATTTTAGTTTATATATCCGATTTTTCATCAGCTTGTAATATACATTGATGTTCAGATATAAGTATAGAAAGATGTACATAATTTGGTTTAGGTTCAAGATCGAAATCATTTCTAATTCTAGTACAGTTTCAAGTCTGGTCCATTTCAGATTCTAGTTCGGATTTCTCTTTTGATTTTAATTTATATTTTAATTTATCTTCTTTAGATTTTATTTAGGTTAAATAGATTCAAGCTAAAAATCTGCTTTAGATTATACTTTCAGAATCTTGCTCAGGTTTTAGTTTAGGTTCAAGTTGAAATACTAAATCAGTTTAGATTCAAGGTACCGGTTAATTGCCCTGTTGAAGTTTAGTACATATTTTGGATCAAAATGATTTCAGTTCGGATTCTATTTTACATATTTTTGTTCAATTTCTAATTCTGATTCTTGTTCAGATTCCAATTCAGATTATAGTTCAATATTTAGTTCAGATTCTGCTTCAGTGTAGTTTAAGTTTAGCTTTTTGTTCTAATTGCGATTTTCGTTCATTTTCTGGTTCAGATTCTTGTTAAGATTTATGTGCGGAATCAAGTTCAGATTCTAGGTCCGATTTCAACAATTCTACCTAAAAATATCTAATTTAAGTACTTTTTTATTGAAGAAAATTAAAATGAATTTTGTAAAAAAAATATTCTATTGTGTATTTCCAATGTCCCAATACATTTCCTGCGTAAATTTCTATTAAAGTCATTTTCTTTATACATTCCTCTTTATTTTCCCATAGAAAATAGACTTCACATCCTTTTTCTTTTATCACCTTCAAAAAAAAAGACGAAAAAATGTAGTCGTTTATGAAATTTATAGTTCTTATTCTTCCTTTATCGATTCGATTGAAAATTTATTTTCAAATTTTCTTTCTTTTCTTGTCTTCAGTTCTTTTTGGCCACAAAAATCTAGTGTGACCTAAATTCTACTACTCACAATCATTAAAGGCCTTTTCCCAATAACACACATGTTAGAGAAGTTGATAATAATTTTGTTCTTTAAATTAAATTACATTTTTGTTTATTGACTCTTACGAGTAAAATAAGTTGAAAATAATAAAATTCTTAAAGAATTTTTTTTTTATTTTTAACTTAAATTCATTTTTAAAGTCCATTAAAAATTCCATAAATTTTTATTAATTCTCCTCTATTTATTAAATTTTAGCAAATTAAATTATTTTTTCTTTATTTCATAATTTTTTTTCTCAATTCTCCAACAATTATTAAACAAATATTTTAAGCCTGAAGACTTTTCAAGGAAAACGGGTAGATTTTTGCGAAAAAAAAACGCTTAAAAAACTTTAACTGAAAAATGAGCTCTAAAAAATGTACTCAAGTAGACACAAATTACAGAAAAACAAGTAAGAATGCTATAATCGGCTATGCCGAATCTTCAATACCCTCCACCACAAATGAGTGTGAAGTAAATACGTTATCTTTCGTACACACACACATTCACAAACGTATGTAATAGACCGGTTGTGTCTTCTTAACTACAACACACGAACACTTAAAGTGTCATAAAATTAGTTATATTTTTGGCTATAACTTTTTTCTGCGGAACCGATTTTGATAATTTTTGGAACGACAAAGGGTTACAAATACATTTTTATTATACCAAAATCTTATGTTTTTTGTCGATTTCTAATTGACGAAAATTTTTCGCTGGAAGTTAGAGTTTGCCTCAGATATTGGTCTATAGCTTTTGATATACTGAACCGATTTTTCTAATTTTAAAAAGAAAACGTCTTAGAACCATGACAAATACTCAGGACAAATTTTAATTGACCTCTGTTAATTATTGTAGATTTGAGTGTGCCAACAACAGACAGTCGGACAGACAGACACGGACATAGCTAAAAAAGCAATGATTTCGATATGATGGAAACACATTATGTGTGATTTCTTCTTAGCGTTACACATTGAATGACAAATTAATATACCCTCTTCACCACTTGTGATGGTGAAGAGTATAAAAATCGCAAAAAAAATATTGATTAAGAAAAAAATTCGTTTATTACGTTCACACACTCTAATGTCTCGCAAAAAAATTCAGTTTGTAATTCAGTTTGTTTTAACTGAAAAATCACCAACATATGAGTTTAACTACAAAAAATAAGCGGGGTATCGACTTTGACAACCAAAATAAAATTGCAATTTATTGAGAAAAAAAAAACACTGAATTCAATAAAACGCGTCTACACATTAATTGTCGCTAACGAATTTGTTTGGAAATTAATGTTAAATTGACGGGGGATTTCAAATGAATTAAGTTAAGAGCGCAACAGAAGAAAAACAAATAAGAATGTTTAATTCGGCTACGCCGAACCTTCAATACCCTCCGTGTTATGCAAAAATTAGCATAAGTTGAGTTATTGCATCAAAAAAGTTATAACTCGTTTATAACCTTAAATGCCGATTACAGAATAAGGCCCCTATAAAAGCTACAGCTTTATAGTAACGTATTCTACAAACTATTTTATCTATAGGTCCGATTTTATTTAAAAAAAATCGAACTCTTTACTTTCTGTTAAAAAATTAGAACTTTTGAGGTTGTCTCAGATATCAGTCTATAACTTTTATTCTTATGAATCGTTGATTTTAAATGGGGCAATAAAAAACAATACTGCCAACTTCCGTTTCATTCCGAAAATAAGTCTACGCATGGGGATGTTGCAACATATTTGATTTGATGCAAGAATATATATAATTATGAGATCTTTAATAATTCCCTCTTAGCGTTACACACAGAATGACAAAGTTAATATACCCTCTTCACCCCATGTGGTGGTGGAGGCTATAAAAATAACTATATATTTCTTTGTTGCAAGTTGCATGCAAAAAAAAAAATATTACGACAACTATTTGTTACAGCAAAATTAATGACGTCAAATTGCTGAAAAAATAAATAACTAAATGTTTGTATGTTTGTAAAGTGTGTTTTGGGTGTAAAAAATGAGTTTAAAGTATTAAATTTCATTTAAGCATAAAATTGCATCAATAAATTGCAAATAGAGGAGAAACTTTGGGAAAAATGTAAAAAATTATGGTAGAACCATTTTATGATCAATTAATTTCAACTACAAGTCCAGCCTCTTGTTTTGATCTGAATTTAGAATCTTAATCAGATTAAACTTTAAATTATGATTTTGAATCCAGTTAATTCAGATTCTAGATTAAATTTTCATATAATTTCTAATCAGTATTTCAGCTTTAAGTTGCCAAATCACTACAGGTTCTCAGTTGGCTTCATGCAACTTGCTTAATTTCTAGATGAACCTAAAGATCCACTTTCAATTCAAAATCTATTTTCAGATCTAGATCAGATTAATTTCAAACCTGCCATATTAAACCATGATTAAAGTTCAATTCCTTTCTCGATTTTCACTTCAAAAATATATTTTGATTTTGAAGAAAAATATAGTTCACATTTTAGTTTGCTCCTCAGTTCTAGACTCTATAAGAATTAGTTCAGATTTATTTTTTTATCTAAACTTTAGATTCCATTTCAGATGTAAATTTTTAATTAAATAGAGAACTAAGTTCAGATTCTACTTCAGCTTCCAACTCAGATTAGATCACAACTTAAGTTCTTGTTTAGTATTTAGAACCAATTTTAGATTTTGATTTGTGTTTCATCGCATATATTACTTTAGATTCTAGTTCAGCAATTAGTTCAAATTATAGACAAGATTTAAGCATAGTTTCCAGTTCAGATTCTAGCTCAGTTAATAGATCTGACTCTTATTCAGTTCAAGTTCATTTCTAGTTTAGTTCCAGTTCAGTTTCAGTTCAGCTCTAGTTCAGTTCTATTCAGTTCTAGTTCAGTTCTAGATCAGTTTTAGTTCAGTTCTAGTTCTGTTCTAGTTCAGTTCTATTTCAGTTATAATTCAGTTCTAGTTCAATTCTAGTTCAGTTCTAATTCAGCTCTATTTCACTTCTAGTTCAGTTCTTGTTTAGTTCTAGTTCAGTTCAACTTCATTTCTAGTTTAGTTCCAGTTCAGTTCTATTTCAGTTCTAGTTCAGTTCTATTTCAGTTCTAGTTCAGTTCTAGTTCTGTTCTAGTTCAGTTCTATTTCAGTTATAATTCAGTTCTAGTTCAGTTCTAGTTCACTTCTGTTCTCTTCTTCTAGTTCTGTTCTAGTTCAGCTCTAGTTCAGTTCTAATTCAGTTTTAGTTCAGTTCTAATTCAGTTCTAGTTCAGTTCTTCTTCAGTTCTAGTTCATTTCTAGATCAGTTCTGGTTCAGTTTTAGTTCAGTTCTAGTTCAGTTCTGGTTAAGTTCTAGTTCAGTTCTATTTCAGTTCTATTTCAGTTCTAGTTCAGTTCTAATTCAGTTCTAGTTCAGTTCTAATTCAGTTCTAGTTCAGTTCAAATTCAGTTCTTGTATAGTTCAAGTTCATTCCTAGTTCATATCTAGTTCCAATTAAGTAGCAATTTAGTTCAGTTCTAGTTCAGAATCCAGTTCAGATTCTAGTTTAGACTATCGATCAGATTCTAGTTTAGATTCTATTTCAGAGTCCAGTTCTAATTCTAGTTCAGATTCTAGCTCGGATTTTAGTTCAGTTCTAGTTCAAATTCTGGTTCAGTTCCAGTTTATATTCTTGTTTAAATTTTAGTCCACATTCTAGTTTAGATCCTGGTTCAGATTCTACCTCAGGTTATAGTTCAGATTCCAGTTCCCATTCTAGTTCATATTATAGTTCAGTTCTAGTTCTGTTCTATTTAAGATTCTAATCCAGTTCTATTTCATTTTTTTATTATAAAATTACAATTTAAAACCCAAATCATGTTAGATTTTTTATAAATCAGTGTTTAAAGAGTTTTGTTAGAAAAAACATTCCATTCTGACATGAATGTTCATATCACAGCAATTAAACATAAAATCTGACTTAAAGTTTTAACTAATGAACACTAATTTTATATCAAAAAATATCTCCATAAATCTTTTAATTCTTTTGCAAAAATCAGAAACCTGAAATTCATTAATAAAAATCTCAACTTTTTTTTCTAAACAAAAATGAAAAAATAAGTCGACACTAAAAACGATTTTGACTCGTTTGACATTAAATTCATTTATTTTCATTTTATCGCAAAAGACCACAACAAGAGATCAGATCAAATTATTTTATTTCGTTTCATTTATTTTAATAACAAAACGTGATTTCAATTGAATAAAATTAAAGAAACTTAAAATCTTAAGATTTTGAAAATAAAAAAATACTGAACGCTAATAAAGCAAACACTTGAAATGAAGATGGAAATCTTCAACACCGTCTAGGTTTGTAGTCTTCATCTACATCATCATCATCATCGGGTGGATAAAGGAGATAATGATTGTGTTTGTGACCTGAAGAGATGTTCTGATTTTTAGTTACTTTTGTTCTTTTTCTAAATGGAGTGAGATAAATGAGTGAATGACAACAGTGTTGGGTGTTTCTTTCACTTGAATAAGTGACTGACTGATTGAATGAATGAATAATGAATGATTAAATGTGGCTTGATTTTTTTAAAGAAACGTTTCTTATTAGTTTTTTTAAGATTTTTTTTGTGAGATTTGTCTCGTCGTGTCAATGACTGTTTAAGAGATTTTTTGTCGTTTTGGATTTTAATCTTCATAAAAACTTTGCTTTATTGGTTTAAGTTCGTTTCACCTCCATTTGAGAAAAACGTGAATCAATATCATGCCCCCAAATTGCCAAAGGTGGTTAATTTTAAACACCATTTATGGTTAGAAAAACAAAAACAAACGAGCGAAACATTTAACATTAAAAACTCTCAAATTAAAAAAATTAAATCGAGTTTAAAAGATTCTTAAACTAAATTAAATATCAACCCACATTTTTTCTATCGCCACCCCCAAACCCCCCGTTATGAAAAAGTTTATATGTTTCTAGGAAATTGGCAAAATTTCAACAATGAACATTTCTGTCTCAGAGTTTTCTTAGTCATTTCCATATTTCTTGAACTTTGTTCTCAAACAGATTTTCTTTTTTTTTATTATTTTAAACAAAATTCCGCACGTCTGCATTACATTTATTATAACATTTTCTTTTACATTTTTTATGGTCTCTTTTTTCAGTTATGAATTTAAGTTTAACATAAATAAAGTTAAAGTAGTTTAAAGTATTAAAAAGAATACACAAAACAAAGTTATAGATACTGAAATGCATTTTTAAAATATGCTGCTGAAGATACTTTTTACAAAAAAAAACTTTTGTGGAAGCTAAAAGAATTTGAACTGGAATCTGAAATCATAAAAAATATAAAATAGAATCAGACCAAAAATCGGTGAATCTAGAATTTAATAAGAATCTGAAAATTGTTATCTTTATTAAATATCAAGCAGAAGCTGAACACAATAAGTGGTTCAAACATGAACTGAGATCAACTGAACTGAAGTCTGAACCAGAACCTGAAATATTATCTAAAATAAAATCTCCATCTGATCTAGAAGCAGCGCTAAACAAGAATTTTTAATAAAATCTGAATCAGAATCCGAATCTGAATCTGAACCAGAATCAGAACTAAAATCTAAACTAAAATCTGAACCAGAATCTGAACTAGAATCTGTACTAGAATCTAAACCATAATCTGAACTAAAATCTAAACAAGAATCTGAACTAAGTCCAAACTAAAATCTAAACCAGAATCTGATCTGGAATCTGAACCAAAATCAGAACTAGAATCTGAACCAGAATCTGAAATAATCTGAACAAGAATCTGAACCATAATCTGATCTACAATCTAAACCAGAATCAGAACTAGAATCTCAACCAGAATCTGAACTAAAATCTGAACCATAATCTGAACAAGAATCTGAAACATAATCTGAACTACAGTCTAAACCAGAATCAGAACTACAATCTAAACCAGAATCTGAACTAAAATCTAAACCAGAATCTAAACTAGAATCTGAACAAAGTCCGAACTAAAATTAAAACCAGAATCTGAACTAGAATTTGAACTAGAATCTGAACCAGAATCTGAACCTGAATCTGAAGTAGAATCTGTACTAGAATCTAAACCATAATCTGAACTAAAATCTAAACCAGAATTTAAACAAGAATCTGAACTAAGTCCGAACTAAAATCTAAACCAGAATCTGAACTGGAATCTGAACTAGAATCTGAACCATAATCTGAACAAGAATCTGAACCAGAATCTGAACTAGAATCTGAACTACAATGTAAACCAGATTCAGAACTAGAATCTTAACTGGAATCTGAACCAGTATCTGAACTACAATCTAAACCAGAATCAGAACTATAATCTGAACCATATTCTGAACTAGAATCTTAACTAAGTCTGAACTAAAATTCAAACCAGAATCTAAGCTACAATCTGAAGCAAAATCTTTGGTAGAATCTGAACTAGAAGTGAACTTAAACTGATCTAGAACTGTGCTAGAATTTAAAGTAGAATCTGAAGAAGAATTTGAACTAGAATCCGAAATATAATGTGAACTATAATATAAACAAGCATCTAAACTAGAATCTGAACTAGAGCTGAGCAAGAACTGAACTAGAACTGTACTAGAACAGAAACACAATCAGAACTAGAATTCAAACTAGAATCTGAATTAGAAACTGGACTTGAATGTGATGAATTAATGTTATCCATAATAGAACCTGAACTAGAAACTGGTCATGTATGTGATCCATAACATTAAATCATTATAAGTTGATGAAAAATTTAATTAAAAAAATTCCTTTTCGAAGTTAAGTTTTTAGAAAATTTAGGTCTGAAGTCTTCTGTTAATAACATTTTTAATTGTCAAAATTTCATTCGAAAACTTTTCACATTTTAAAAGCAACAAAAATTATAAAAATAATTTTCAATTGATTTGTTTTATTACGCTTATGATTTGTTATTTACGAGGAAAAAAACTTTAAATATCAAAAGAAAATATTTTTGGGTGATTTATTTTTATGGGCCACACAACAACAACGAATTTGAAATAGAAAACTTGTAACACAAAAACTAAACAAACAAACCAACAACAAAGTTCTTAAACCGCTAAAATTAAATGGAAAATAAAAAAAATTAGAAAATCAAATAAAATCATGAAATTAATGACATCAAATAGATAATTAAGATATATTTTCTTACATAACATTTATGTTGTGGGAACTATTTTGCTTTGCAACTTGTTCCAAATATTAAGTTCTCAGAGTTGATAAGAAAACTTTGAGAACTCAAAAATATTTTCATAAGAGAAAAACATTTTTTTTTGGAGGGAGACAGAAGAAAACTATGGAGACGATTAAAAAATGAAAAAAACAAGCAAGAAGTTATGGTCAGTCAAGCCCGGCTAGTTTAATACCCTACACTACATTGTTGGTTATAAATGGTAACTACGAAAATTTTATGAACAAATTTTTCTTTTAAGACAATTTTTTTATAAATTTCTCTTTTAAGAGAAAATTTTATATACATTTTTCTTTTAAGATAAAATTTTGTATAATTTTTAAAAAAATTTTTAAGAGATTTTTTTTTTAATTTTTTAGCTGAAAACCTTGATAAGAAAAGTTTGAGAAGTAAAAAATATTTTCATAAGAGAAAGACAGTTTTTGGAAGAGACGGAAGAAAACTAAGGAGAAGATAAAAATAAATAACTAAGAATTTTTCTTTTAAGGACAATTTTGTATAAACTTTTTTTAAGTGAAAATTTTGTATAATTTTTTCTTTCAAGAGAAAGTTTTATATAATATTTTTTTTAAGAGAAATTATTTAAAAAAATTTTCTTTTAAGAGAAAATTTTTTATAAATTTTTGTTTTAGGAAAAATTTTATAAAAATTTTTCTTTTAGGAAAAAAATTATATAAATTTTTCTTTTAAAAAAAATTTTGAATAAATTTTTCTTTAAAAAAAAATTTGAATAAATTTTTTTAAGTGAACATTTTTGTATAAATTTTTCTTTTAAGAGAAATTTTTATATAATTTTTTAAGAGAAATCATTTAAAAAAAATTCTTTTAAGAGAAACTATTTTTATAATTTTTTTAGCTGTCAATATTTTTATAAGAGAAAAACATTTTTTTGGGAGAATCTTGAAAAAATAATAAAAATAAGTAAGAAGTTATAGCCAGACTATTTTACACCCTACGTGATATTGTTGGGTATAAATGGTAACTACAAAAATTTAATGAACGACTCTCGTATAATTTGTAATTAATGCTAGAGAGTGGAGTGTTTAATTATGTGCGATTCATGAGTTTTAAAATGATTTTTCGAGGGCGTTATATGGGAGCTAGAAAAAGTTATGTTCCCACCCCCTTAAAATTTCTAAAATTGATTTCTGCTTATGTTAACATTTATTGCATAACTCATAACATGATATCATTGTATATGTAAGAATTAAGCCCCTAAAAGTAATAGAAATAATGAACCGATATTCGTATAATTTCGGACATCATTTGTGATTGCATAACTTCGTAAAAGTCGTTTTATATTTTTGATTGTTATGAACTGAAAACCTCATTCCGCTAGGTATGGAGGCTAGTTAAAAAATAGACCCACTATCACTGATTTCAATAGGCATCGTTCCAGGGCCAAAATAATAACACGTGACACAATTCATCAAGATATCTCTAAAATTGCGACCAACATTTTGTTCTAAAACCAGACGCAGGGACGGACAACGTTAAATTAACTCAGAAAATGATTCTGTAACGGTATACTTAAAGTGGTGTTAGTAATATTTTTTCTGTGCGTTACAAACTTAAGCACAAACGCATTAGATGCCAGCCATCCTTTATGGTGTAGGGTATAACAACGAAAATTTATTAATAACAAAAAAGATAATGAAAATTTGAGGAGGGAGAGATTTCCTATAGAAACAAACAATAAATTTAATGAACCCATAAGGGGTCATAAAATTATACACAAAATTAGAGATACAACAATAATAAATACAAAACAAAAAAATTTGTTGTTGCCTTTTTTAGATTAAATTATCAGCATAAATTCAATAAGTGAATAAATAAACCATTCAGAATGTTTACTAAACAATTAAATATTAAACAATTAAACATTTAGTGTAAATCGTGATGACAGATTAGAGAGAATTTTCTAAAAATTGTCTTATCGGTGAAATTTTACTAGAAGTTTTTATTAACAATTTAATTTATTGTAAAATATTAATTAAGAGAATTTACTAGAAACTTTCATCTCAGGAAAATTGACTAGACATTTTCATTTAAGAGAAAATTTTATAATACAATTTTATATTTAATAGTAAATGTAGTAGAAACTTCCAATAAATAGAAAATATACTCTAAATTTTATTTCGGAGAAAGTTTTCTCCTAAATGAAAATATGGAGAAAATTTTCTCTGTAATAAAATTTAGAGTATATTTTCTATTTATTGAAAGTTTCAATTAAATTTACTTTTAAATAAAAATATAAATTTTGTATTAATTTTCAAAAACTAGAAAATGTATACTAAATTTCATTTAAGAGAAAATTTATTCTAAATTTTAATTTAGAAAAATTTACTATAAAATTCATTAAAGAGAAAATTATCTCTTAATTTTCAATTAACAGAAAACATACTGCAGATCTTACATTAAAAGAAAATTTACTCTAAATATCATTTAAGAGAAAATTTGCTAGAGATTTTGAATTAAGAGAATAATCTAAATTTTAACTTAAAGGAAAATTCTTATAAGTTTTGAATAATTTAAGAGAGAATTTACTGTAAGAAAGTTTTCTTTAATTTTCAATAAAGAGAAAGTTCACTTAAAATATTGAATTAAGAGAAATATGACCAGAGACTTTCATTTTGGAGTGTTTTTTTTATAAATTTTCTTTAAAAAATTTATATTTTTCTTCTTCGGATTAATTTTTTATAAATTTTCTTTTAAGCAAAAAAATGTTTCTTAAACATTTCTTACAAAATTTCTTTTAAGAGAATTTTTTTTATAAATTTTCTTTTAAGAGAAAATTTTTTATTTTTTAAGAAAAAGATTTTTTTACAAATCTTATTTTAAGAGAAAATTTTCTATAAAATTTTGTTTAAATTTTCGTTTGAGAAACAAAGTAAAAAAAGTTTTATTTTAGGAAAAAATTAACTTTTAATTAGTTTTCTAAACAGAAGTGGTGGAAACCTTTTGAAATAATCATCTTTGTAGTGACATAACCGATAACGGATAATGGCTATGAAATTCATTCATCTTAATTCTATGACATAATTTCATATTTTCCGATTTATAATGAACAATTTGACGAAAATTCTTTGTTTGGACTTAGCGTTTGCCTAAGAAATCGGTCTATATTTTTTAATGTACCGA
Organism: Cochliomyia hominivorax; assembly: GCA_004302925.2. Classification (NCBI taxonomy): domain Eukaryota; kingdom Metazoa; phylum Arthropoda; class Insecta; order Diptera; family Calliphoridae; genus Cochliomyia; species Cochliomyia hominivorax. The sequence continues at coordinate 90,554,178 of PYHX02000158.1, read as the reverse complement.
ACCAATTTTGCTGGTTTTAAATAGGAAATTTGTCAGGACTATATAATGACTTGGGACAAATTTCATTGAACTTGTCAATTATTGTGGAAATGAGAGTGACAAAAGCAAGCAGACAGATATAGCTAAATGGATTCCGATTTCGCTATGATGCAAGATAATATGAACATTATGGGATCTGAGATGATTCCTGCTCAGCGTTACATACCTAAGAACAAATTGAAGATATCCTGGTGGTGGTGAAGGGTATTACGAAGAAACCTTAATGTGTCATAAAATTAGTTATATTTTTGGCTTTAACTTTTTTTCTAATGTACAGATTTTGATAATTCTTGGAATGATAATGTGGTAATTATCTTCGCATGAACTTAGAGATTTTTATCTCTCTGTAAATATTTAAACATTGTGGGGTCTTAAATGATTTCTTTTTACCGTATCACACGGAATGATGAACCTAATATACTCTCATAACACCTTGTGGTGTTGGGGGAATCGAAAAAATTTGCAGCAAAAATTTGAATATATTTCTCTAATTTCAGTCTCTTTTGCTTTGTACATATTGTTCTTAAATCCTTGTAACTACGTTTTCAATAACACTTTTTAAAGGTGTTTAAAGACTATTTCAAAACTATTTACAGCATTTTTATTCATTTCATGTCTTTAATATATGCCAAATAAAGCAAATAAAAAAAAAAAACTAAAAAAAACTGCAATAAGTTTTACATTAACGTATTATTAACATTAATCAATATGAAGTGCTCTTAATGCCTTGTTTATGTTTTGGACTAAAATACTTCACACATTTTTTATACAGATCGTGCTCTTTTGAATGATGACGAAAATAAACAAGTAAAAATACTTTATTCTGCTATGGCGAATCATCCGCACCCTCCACCATAAATTCGTGTGAAGTACTTACGTTATGGTTCGTACATACACACTCACAAACGTTTGCATCATATAAATGTGTTTTTGAAGAATACTTAATGGGTCATGAAAAAAATTATATTTGGTACTATAACTTCTTTTCTACTGAACCGATTTTGACTTTATATTATAAAAACTTCCATTCAAATTTATCGATTTATAATTGATAAGTTTACGAAAGTTCTTCACTTGTACTTAGGGCTGCCTCAGATATCGGTCTATAACTTTTAATATACCGATTCGATGTTACTGGTTTTAAATGGGAAACTTCTAAGAACTAACCAAATCTCATTGAGCTCTATCATTTTTTTGTGGATTTGAGCGTGTCAAAAACAGACAAGCGGACAGACAGACGGACATAAATCGACTCTGATTTTCATTTGATGCAGAAATATATATATACACCATGGGATCAGAGATCATACCTTCTTAGCGTTACTTACGCAAGAACAAAGTTAATATACCCTCTTCACCACCTGTGATGGTAGAGAGTATAAAAATTATTTATTTTTAGTCAGAGTTTTTGATTTAAGTCATTTTTGCTTGATTGATTACAAATTAGTTTAACAGCGGAATTGCTGGAAAAATGACTTATATGACAAACAATATGGAATATTTAGCAGCCAAATCAAAGGAAGATGCCATGGACGTTCATTTTCAATATTCAGACTTTAAATACAAATATGGGGGAAATTCATATAAAAAATACTTCTATTTTTTTGGTTGCTAATATATGACATGATTGAATGAATCAATGAATGAATGAGTGAATGAATGAATGAAGAACTTAGTTTGTCAGTTAAGACTGAATAAAGTTTTCGGTTTTGTTTTTATGTTTCATGATTATATATTTGTGACACGCATTTTCAATGTTTTTGTTTGTTGTTGGTTTTTAGTTTTTTTTTTCAATATTTTTTGGTTCTTTTATTATGATCCGCAAAAAAAGCATGAGTAGAATTTATTTTTGTTGGTTTTCTTGGTGACTATTTCTGTATATTCCCCCACAATAGCAACAAAGTTTTGGTGATAACGTAGAAAATACAAAAAATAAAATTTAAAATGATGACGATGTCTGCTGCTAATGACATGAATTAACATAAAAATTCAATGAACTTTTTTAGCAAAATATTTCAATAAATTAATACAATATTTTTAAAACAAATGGAAAATTATATTTAATAAGGTTAATTGGTTATTTGGACAATTTATTAAGGGGACAACAAAAATATTATAAGCAAATTAAAAAAAGAAAATAAGAAGATAAGATCTATTAATGGAAATGTGAATTTTTAGTAAAAAATTATATATTTAATGAAAATGTGAATTTATTTTGTGAAAATGTAAATTTTTAGTGAAAATGAGAATTTTTATCAAAAATGTTTATTTCTATTTAATTTTTTATTGAATTTTTATCAAAAATTTTAATTTTTATTCAAAATGTGAACTTCTAGTGAGAACGTGATTTTTAGTGAAATTTCATAATTATATAGTGAAAATCGGAATTCTTAGTGAATATGTGAATTATTACTGAAAATATGAATTTTTAGTGCAAATGAGAATTTTTGGTGAAAATGTGAATTTTTAGTAAAAATTTGAATTTTTAATGAAAATGTGATTTTTTAGTGAAAATTTGAATTTTTAGTGAAAATTTGAATTTTTAGTGAAAATTTTAATTTTTAGTGAAAATTTTAATTTTTAGTGAAAATTTTAATTTTTAGTGAAAATGAGAATTTTTAGTGAAAATTTGAATTTTTAGTGAAAATTTGAATTTTTAGTGAAAATTTGAATTTTTAGTGAAAATTTGAATTTTTAGTGAAAATTTGAATTTTTAGTGAAAATTTGAATTTTTAGTGAAAATTTGAATTTTTAATGAAAATTTGAATTTTTAGTGAAAATTTGAATTTTTAATGAAAATTTGAATTTTTAATGAAAATTTGAATTTTTAGTGAAAATTTGAATTTTTAATGAAAATTTGAATTTTTAGTGAAAATTTGAATTTTTAATGAAAATTTGAATTTTTAGTGAAAATTTGAATTTTTAATGAAAATTTGAATTTTTAATGAAAATTTGAATTTTTAGTGAAAATTTGAATTTTTAGTAAAAATTTGTATTTTTAGTGAAAATTTGAATTTTTAGTGAAAATTTGAATGTTTTGTGAAAATTTGAATTTTTAGTGAAAATTTGTATTCTTAGTGAAAATTTGAATTTTTAGTGAAAATTTGAATTTTTAGTGAAAATTTGAATTTTTAGTGAAAATTTGAATTTTTAGTGAAAATTTGAATTTTTAGTGAAAATTTGAATTTTTAGTGAAAATTTGAATTTTTAGTGAAAATGAGAACTTTTAGTTAGAACGTGATTTTAGTGAAATTGTAAAGTTATATAGTGAAAATGGGAATTCTTAGTGAATATGTGAATTATTAGTGAAAATTAGAATTTTTAGTGAAAATTTAATTTTTTTGGTGAAAATTGGAATTTTTAGTGAAAATTGGAATTTTTAGTGAAAATTGGAATTTTTAGTGAAAATTTGAATTTTTAGTGAAAATTTGAATTTTTAGTGAAAATTTTAATTTTTAGTGAAAATTTTAATTTTTAGTGCAAATGAGAATTTTTGGTGAAAATGTGAATTTTTAGTAAAAATTTGAATTTTTAATGAAAATGTGATTTTTTAGTGAAAATTTGAATTTTTAGTGAAAATTTGAATTTTTAGTGAAAATTTGAATTTTTAGTGAAAATTTGAATTTTTAGTGAAAATTTGAATTTTTAGTGAAAATTTGAATTTTTAATGAAAATTTGAATTTTTAGTGAAAATTTGAATTTTTAATGAAAATTTGAATTTTTAATGAAAATTTGAATTTTTAGTGAAAATTTGAATTTTTAATGAAAATTTGAATTTTTAGTGAAAATTTGAATTTTTAATGAAAATTTGAATTTTTAGTGAAAATTTGAATTTTTAATGAAAATTTGAATTTTTAATGAAAATTTGAATTTTTAGTGAAAATTTGAATTTTTAGTAAAAATTTGTATTTTTAGTGAAAATTTGAATTTTTAGTGAAAATTTGAATGTTTTGTGAAAATTTGAATTTTTAGTGAAAATTTGTATTTTTAGTGAAAATTTGAATTTTTAGTGAAAATTTGAATTTTTAGTGAAAATTTGAATTTTTAGTGAAAATTTGAATTTTTAGTGAAAATTTGAATTTTTAGTGAAAATTTGAATTTTTAGTGAAAATTTGAATTTTTAGTGAAAATGAGAACTTTTAGTTAGAACGTGATTTTAGTGAAATTGTAAAGTTATATAGTGAAAATGGGAATTCTTAGTGAATATGTGAATTATTAGTGAAAATTAGAATTTTTAGTGAAAATTTAATTTTTTGGTGAAAATTGGAATTTTTAGTGAAAATTGGAATTTTTAGTGAAAATTGGAATTTTTAGTGAAAATTTGAATTTTTAGTGAAAATTTGAATTTTTAGTGAAAATTTTAATTTTTAGTGAAAATTTTAATTTTTAGTGCAAATGAGAATTTTTGGTGAAAATGTGAATTTTTAGTAAAAATTTGAATTTTTAATGAAAATGTGATTTTTTAGTGAAAATTTGAATTTTTAGTGAAAATTTGAATTTTTAGTGAAAATTTGAATTTTTAGTGAAAATTTGAATTTTTAATGAAAATTTGAATTTTTAGTGAAAATTTGAATTTTTAATGAAAATTTGAATTTTTAGTGAAAATTTGAATTTTTAGTGAAAATTTGAATTTTTAGTGAAAATTTGAATTTTTAGTGAAAATTTGAATTTTTAATGAAAATTTGAATTTTTAATGAAAATTTGAATTTTTAGTGAAAATTTGAATTTTTAATGAAAATTTGAATTTTTAATGAAAATTTGAATTTTTAGTGAAAATTTGAATTTTTAGTGAAAATTTGTATTTTTAGTGAAAATTTGAATTTTTTAGTGAAAATTTGAATTTTTTAGTGAAAATTTGAATTTTTAGTGAAAATTTGTATTTTTAGTGAAAATTTGAATTTTTAGTGAAAATTTGAATTTTTAGTGAAAATTTGAATTTTTAGTGAAAATTTGAATTTTTAGTGAAAATGAGAACTTTTAGTTAGAACGTGATTTTAGTGAAATTGTAAAGTTATATAGTGAAAATGGGAATTCTTAGTGAATATGTGAATTATTAGTGAAAATTAGAATTTTTAGTGAAAATTTAATTTTTTTGGTGAAAATTGGAATTTTTAGTGAAAATTGGAATTTTTAGTGAAAATTGGAATTTTTAGTGAAAATTTGAATTTTTAGTGAAAATTTGAATTTTTAGTGAAAATTTGAATTTTTAGTGAAAATTTGAATTTTTAGTGAAAATTTGAATTTTTAGTGAAAATTTGAATTTTTAGTGAAAATTTGAATTTTTAGTGAAAATTTGAATTTTTAGTGAACATTTGAATTTTTAGTGAAAATTTGAATTTTTAGTGAACATTTGAATTTTTAGTGAACATTTGAATTTTTAGTGAAAATTTGAATTTTTAGTGAACATTTGAATTTTTAGTGAAAATTTGAATTTTTAGTGAAAATTTGAATTTTTAGTGAAAATTTGAATTTTTAGTGAAAATTTGAATTTTTAGTGAAATTTGAATGTTTTGTGAAAATTTGAGTTTTTAGTGAAAATTTGAATTTTTAGTGTAAATTTGAATTTTTAGTGAAAATTTGAATTTTAGTGAAAATGTGAACTTTTAGTTAGAACGTGATTTTAGTGAAATTGTAAAGTTATATAGTGAAAATGGGAATTCTTAGTGAATATGTGAATTATTAGTGAAAATTAGAATTTTTAGTGAAAATTTAATTTTTTTGGTGAAAATTGGAATTTTTAGTGTAAATTGGAATTTTTAGTGAAAATTTGAATTTTAGTGAAAATTTGAATTTTTAGTGAAAATTTGAATTTTTAGTGAAAATTTGAATTTTTAGTGAAAATTTGGATTTTTAGTGAAAATTTGAATTTTTAGTGAAAATTTGAATGTTTTGTGAAAATTTGAGTTTTAAGTGAAAATTTGAATTTTTAGTGAAAATTTGAATTTTTAGTGAAAATTTGTATTTTTAGTGAAAATTTGAATTTTTAGTGAAAATTTGAATTTTTAGTGAAAATGTGAATTTTTAGTGAAAATTTGAATTTTTAGTGAAAATTTGAATTTTTATTGAAAATGTGAACTTATAGTTAGAACGTGATTTTAGTGAAATTGTAAAGTTATATAGTGAAAATGGGAATTCTTAGTGAATATGTGAATTATTAGTGAAAATTAGAATTTTTAGTGAAAATTTAATTTTTTTGGTGAAAATTGGAATTTTTAGTGAAAATTGGAATTTTTAGTGAAAATTGGAATTTTTAGTGAAAATTGGAATTTTTAGTGAAAATTGGAATTTTTAGTGAAAATTTGAATTTTTAGTGAAATTCGAATACCTGTTCGTGAAAAATGAAAGGATGGAAAGGTTTCGGAAAAAGAATCACAATTTATCACTTTTGGTTAAAACTATAATTTTTTTGCAAATTGCAATAATAATTTCAATCAAATTTAAATAAAAACAATATTCAGTTTAGTGTTTTTTCATTCTCACTCCTTCTATTTAAATATTTTCATTCTCAAATATCTTAAATTTCATTTAAAATAATTTAAAAATTCCTTTAGCGCATAAAATAAATCTTTCATTTAAATCCGAAAAGTAGGCTACACATTTTAGTTATTTCTCCTTTAACCTCTAACAAGAGGTTAGTTAAGGTCTATCTTTCTCTCTTTCTCTTTCTCTTTAGTTTTAGCTATTAGTTTAATGACACTAGGAAAATAGAGAAAATATAATAGAAATAATTGTCATGATGTCAACCAAAAAGAAAAAAATTGGAATAAATAAAACAAAAGAACCATAACAAAACAATTGTTAAAAGAAAATTACAAGACAAAAACAATTTAAAGAATTCTTTTTTTTCCATCGTTCTTTATTTTGTTGTTGTTTTCTAGTTTATAATTGTTAGTATTTTTTGTTGTTATTGTTGTTGTTTAGGAAAAAATTTACAAAGTCCCTTTAAAAGCATTTAATTACTCTGCATTACAATCTAAAACATTTACAAACCACACAGACATACAAATTATTTTCATACGGTCATCGCAATTTAAAGTGTTTTTTACAAATGCTTTTCTTATTATTGCACTTTATAGTGTTTTGCACTTTATTGTACTCTTCGGTGTCTGGGGAGGGTTTTGTGTGAAAGAGTGTGTTTTATTTCTTCAATTTATTATAAAATTATATGATTTGATCTCTTTTATTCTTGAGGTTTTCAGAGCATTTTTGAAAAATATGAATTCTGTTTGAGTTTTGTGTAGGATTTTATTGTCTCTGGCAGTTCTCATTGCAATTGTGGTCAATATAAAGAAATTTGTGTGCAAAAAACAATAAGATAAGTTTTTTTTGAGATACATGAATTAAAAAAAATATGTTTGCTAAAGGAGCAGGAGAATTGAACACGAACTAGAACTGTAGTAGAACTGAATTAATACTAAAATAGAACTGAATTAGAACTGAACTAGAATTGAACTAGAACTGAACTAGAAGTGAACTAAAACTAAACTGGAAGTAAACTAAAAATGAATTAGAACTGAATTAGAACTGAACTAGAACTGAATTAGAACTGAACTAGAATTGAACTAGAAAGGAACTAGAACTGAACTAGAATTGAACTGAAACTGAACTAAAACTAAAGTAGAACTAAACTAGAACTGAACTAGAACTGAGCTAGAAATGAACTGGAACTGAATAAGATTTGGACTAGAACTGAACTGGAGTTGAACTAGAATTGAACTAGAACTGAATTAGAACTGAACTAGAAGTGAACTAAAACTGAACTGGAACTAAACTTAAAATGAATTAGAACTTAACTAGAAAGAAACAAGAACTGAACTAGAATTGAATTAGAACTGAACAAGAACTGAAATGGAACTGAAATAGAACTCAACTACAACTGAACTAGAACTGAACTAGATCTGAACTAGAATTGAACTAGAACTGAATTAGAACTGAATTAGAACTGAACTAGAATTGAACTAGAACTGAATTAGAACTGAACTAGAAGTGAACTAAAACTGAACTGGAAGTAAACTAAAAATGAATTAGAACTGAATTAGAACTGAACTAGAATTGAACTAGAAAGGAACTAGAACTGAACTAGAATTGAACTAAAACTGAACTAAAACTGAACTAAAACTGAACTAGAACTGAACTAGAACTAAACTAGAACTGAACTAGAACTGAGCTAGAAATGAACTGGAACTGAATAAGATTTGGACTAGAACTGAACTGGAGTTGAACTAGAATTGAACTAGAACTGAATTAGAACTGAACTAGAAGTGAACTAAAACTGAACTGGAACTGAACTAGAACTGAACTAGAACTGAACTAGATCTGAACTAGAACTGAACTAGAACAGAACTAGAACTGAATTAAAACTGAACTGGAACTAAACTAGGAATAAACTAGAACTGAACCAGAACTTGAATTGGGATATAAAATAGAATCCGAAATTACATTTAAACTATTATGAATCTGAACGGAAAATAGAATTTAAAACAGAATCTGTACTAAAATCTAGAAATAGAAACTTAAGAGTCTAAACTAGAATCTGTGGTAGTATATGGTTTTGAATCCGAATTATAACTTTAACCATAATCTTAACTAATATTTTCAGTAGAATGTGAAATAAAATAATGAACTAGAACCGCGCCAATTTCTAATTTAGATCTGACTTAGGATTTGAACTTGAATTTTGAACTTGTACATAAACTGAACTATAATCTAAAATGGAATATGAAGTAGAATCTGAACAAGAAACTGTACCAAAATATGATTAAGAAATAGAAATCGTAAAAGAATTTAAAATAAAATGTGAACTGGAATCTGAACTCAAACCGAAAGAGTAGTCTAAACTTTATTCCGAGCTTGACTCTTAAATAGAGCTAAACCTAAATAAATATAAATCTTTTCCTTGACATATACATTCCATTTGTTCATTATGGTTACAAGGTATATTTCCCCTAATTTGTATTTACGTCATACCACATTAAAAACTTAACTTTCCTCTTGACTTACAAACCGGCACTTGACAATAATGGTCATTGTAATAGATCCCTCATAGAAACAGAATAACAAAAAGACACAAAAAGTTTGTGGGAGTTAAATAATTGAGTTTATTTTAAACGAGTGACAGTGGGGAGAAGATGCTGCAAAAGAGAAATAATATTTTCATAAAATAGAAAACTCTTTGGAAAATAAGAAAATAAAATTTAAATTTAAACATTTGAAAAAAAACAACAATTTGAAGCGAAAAAATATTATTCAATTATTTGTTTGGATTTATTGGCTCAATGCCAAATAGGAAATTTGTTGAAAATCATATATTAAATAGCAGAAAAAATGTGTTTTAATAATGAATAAAAACCATTTTGTAGCCTTAAGGTGGACTTTGCTTTGGTATTTAAAGAGTAGCCCTAAGGTAGGCAACATGTTGTTGCAACTTTTCATAAGATGTAATGTATATTTGAGTGAAGGTTTTCTCTTGTTTAAAGCTAATAAGTTAATAAAGCTTTTATGCTGTTGGGATTTATAAAGTATACTTACAGGCTTTTAAAAATATAAAGCTCTTGAAACTAAGAGATTAACTTTAGGCTTAAATCAATATTTGTGCGTTATCCTTTTATGGCAAAGGGTGAACAAATATTTTTCTGGCCTTTACTTTTCAAGATTAATCAAAAGATTAAAATGCTTTTTTTAATTCACCTTAAAATCATTATTTGAAATGTTTTTTCTGGCTTAAATAACTCTTGTTATAAAAAAATCTTTTGCCTATTTTTAGGAACTCAGCTGAAACTTATTCTCATTAAAGCAAAATAACATGTCTAAGTAATTCGCCTACTTCTATGATACAGACAATAGACAATTTTTATTGTATATAATCTTATAAATAGTTTAATATAAACAACTATAGCATATTTTTAGGATATTAAGATAACAATATTGGAAGTAGCAAAAAATATACAAGTCATTGTCTATTTACATAAATAACGTAAGAAAGTGAATAATAAATTATTTAAATTGTTTAGCACTTAATGAATAAAAGAACATGTTTAAAGAAAAAGGAGAAGAAACGAAAATAATACAATAAAAGCAGCATACTTTAAGGGTTCATAAAAGGCAAAGAAAGAGAATTAATTGAATTTGAGATTAAGTAGAAAAAAAGAAATATAACAAATTTTTAACACTTTCAAAATTTAAGAAAAATTTATAAATATAAAAAGAGAATAATAAATTTTAGATTCTCTCCAAGAAAATATCAAGAAATTTATAAAGAACATTATTTATATTTCATAAAATTTTTCTATATATAAAAAATGGTTTTATTTAATTTTATAAACCAATAAATATTTGCTAAATCTACAAATTCATTCTTCTTATTTCTATTTTTTAAATTCAAAAAGTAAAGCCTATTTAAAGGCTTTAGTTTTGGAAAAAGGATCATAAATCATTTGGAGTATAAATACATTTGTTAAGTTTGGAAAAAAAACTTTAATAAAGTAGTTTTTCGGGTAACATATTGTTAAACATGTATAAAATTTGTTGATTTATATTTTCATGTAATGAAAATATAAAGAATACAATAAAACATAGTTTAAGACATAAAGTCATATTTAACAAAGAGGTATATTTTAAGGGGTAAATAAAATGGAATTTAGTTAATAAATATTGACAAGTGATAAAATAATAAAAAATGGATAGAAAGGGTTCGGAATTTGAAATAAAATAATTCTTATTTGTAAAAAACATACACAAATTTCAAATTTGTGGAGTGAGATTGCAATATTCTTAACACGAGTATTTATAATGCAGATTTAAAAACATATAAGGCTCAAGAAATCCCTGACAGGAACGCTGCTTTAAATTTAGAGACCAAAAACAGACCCCCGAAATTAAAGTCAAGTTTTCTAAAAAAATGTTCTTGCTGCATAATGGATGACGCAAAATATACAGGGCTCTACAAATCATTCATCAAGGAGTGCTTACAGAAAATGCTGCTGCCATTTATTTGGTATCCTCTCACTTCGGTAAACAAAACCTTGTGTGGTATCAGAACAATAAAGTGCATTTGTACCAAGAGGGACAAATCCTCCAAACTGCCCGGAGCTATAGTCAATGGAGTGTTATTGGGCTGTTACTAAAAGGGAGAATTGAAGAGCACAGAAATGGTGTCCACAAATTTGGTAGATTTTAAACCGAGATGGACCACATGTTCGAGCAAAATGGCAAACGTAGATAGAAAAACTGCTTTCAGTCATAAGACTTGGTATCCTGGCACTATGTGAAATAACCAAGAGAGGCAAACTCTCGGACCTGTCCCGAGCTAAGATGAATGGAGAGATATTGGGCTTTTGTTAAAAGAGAACTGAAGAGAACAAAAAGGTTATCCAAAAGTGTGGCAGGTTTCAAACTGAGATGGAGCAAATTGAAGCACACCAAAAACGTTAACCGAGAAAATTTAAACTAATAGTTAAGTGGTCTTCTTCATATTTTTTAACTTTTATGTATGTTAAGAATTTTTCGATCTCACTCTTTAGTTCTGTTTTTCTAATTTCAAAAATGTTCTTCATAAATACCAAAAATAAAATGTTATTTAAAAACTTTTTTCTTTCATCAGATTAATGCTTTTATTTGATAACACATTTTACAATTTCAACCATTAATTACTGACAAAAATTTAACACCTAAACAATAGTCTACTTTAAGGTAAAAAAATCATTATTAACAACCCCTTAATTAAATACTAAAATGACAAAGCAATAAATTCAAATTTCATAACATAACCAAAAGGCTCATATTTAATTGCCTACTTTAAGGTTTAATAATCTAAAAATTACTAATGAAAGACTCAAATTTTATTTTATAAATTTTAATACAAATTGCATTTCCACCTTAATTAAGTCTCCACAATTTATAACTCCTTAACAGCTTTCTTAAATTCTTAACACTTCAGTAGCTTCTATTTATTTTCTTGGATTTTATTCCATCTTTTATATCTTCTAATTATTTCCCTTGAATTCACCAGCTTCTTTTCTCCACTTTTCTTCTTCTTTACTCTTTGAGTACAATTTTTAATTACTTTGTTTCTTCTTAAACTCAATCTGTTTTATTTAAATGTATTTTCATTCAAAGTCTAGTTTTGTGCAAAAGTTTTGTAATTTTTCCCTTAAATGCTTTTTTATATCTCTTTTTGCGCAAAAACTATGTTTTATATTTCTATGGCCAGCAATTAGTGGCTCAGATCTGTTACGAGGAAAAAATATTATTTTTCTTTCTTTTTTTAGTTCATAACAAATTATTACCTTTAAAGCATTACTGCACTCAAAAGTGTAGTTAAAGTTTTATGTTTATATTTTATGCGCTACAATTGCAGTTAGCAGTTAATTTGTAGAGATATCAAAAAAAAGATGAAGAAATAATTATAAGCATTTTAATATAAAAGAACAAAATTTAAAGATAAAATTTAGAAAAATATATAAAAAATCATTAATTTCCATGATCTGGAAAGAATCATTGAAATTCTATTTCTATAGACAGACGGAAGGACGGACGCCATTAATGCGTCTGTTAATTAATTGTTAATATAAAATATCTATCTGAACTTATGTTTTATGCTTACATTTAAACCGATATTTTCGAAAGGGAATTACCATTCTTTTTTACCGATTTAAGAAAATTTCTATCTGTTTAACATAAAATCATATTTATTAAAGACAGACGGAAGGACGGACGTTACTAAAATGTAGTAGAGAGTAATTTTTGAAGCAATTTTATTTACTTCAAATAAACTCTTTATTAAGTCTCTTATGGGTAATAAAAATTATGGTCTTGCAACAATTATTCTCAATTGCAAAGACTTGAAATTAGTTCCCTGAATTTTACTCTAAATCATTATCATATAGGGAAAGACGGCAGGACGGACGTTATTAATTAATAATTAGAAGATATTTTGGACAAAAAAATTTAATATCGAAATTTAATTAGAATTAAGACTTCTTACAAACAAAAACCTATAAATCTTCTTTTTATAGATCTGAAAAAATTACTTCAGTTTTATTTGAAACGAAATGTTCAAATCGGAAGGACGGACATCACAAAAGTTTTTCTTTAACCATTTTTAACAGATTTTATGTTAACTTATAATCAAGGTATTCACCCTTAGAAGTATCAAAAACGTATCATATATATCCGTTTGACTTAGTATCAATTTCTGAGTCGATTTAACGATGTCCGTCCATCTGGCTGGCTGTCCAAGGGAACTATGTGAACAAAATGCAGGTTAATTTTTTTAGATACATCGATGAAACTTGACATGTGTCATTATTTTGGCCAAGGACAATGCCTATTTAAATGAATGATGATGGATCCATTATTTCACCTAGCCACCCTTACAAATGTTCCTCCCGGAATGGGGTTTTAAGATCATAAAATTCCTCAATACAAAGTGATTTGAAGGAAATTTTGCCCAAATAAATCTTATAATACTCTGTAATGATGTGCCAAATTATACGAGGTTCAGTCAATTATTTCTCATAGGTTCCATATAACTCCTCCTAAAATAACACTTTAAAGAGCTTAAATCTCATATGTATGCAAGTATTGTGATAAGAATTGATCATATTAAGATTAATATAAGCAAAAACTTATGTCCGAAATTTTACGAGAGTCGGTACATAATTTCATGTAGCTCCCATACGAGCCCTCTAGAATAAGTCCTTTTTAAAGCGCCAAAACATACACATATCTTAGAACCATAATATACTGCACTCTTAAGTACAAATTAGATAGTAAATTTTTACGAGGGTCGATCATTAATTTTTAAAAGCTACCATTGTGGTGTAGGGTATTAAACAGTCGGGTTTGACCGACTATAATTTTTACTTGTTTTTTTATATTTTTGAAAAGTTTGAAAACATTCCAAATAGTTTTTATCTCGGACTTGCTAAAAGGTCACACTTTTACAGATATTCTATTTTAGGTAGCTCTATACAGACCCACTTCCCGAAATGTTTTAAAGTGTTTAAAGTGCAACATGTTAGTATTGCGATCATGTTTCGTATGTTGTAGATTTTTACAAAAAGAAAACAAAATGAACACCGTAAAAATTTGCGAGAACTACAAATCGCTTAAACATATGTATGAATCATGAATCAGATTCTATATAGAATTTTAGTTCAGATTCTACTTCAGATTGAAGGTAAGATTCTAGTTCACATTCAGTTCAGATTCTAATTCATACTTTAATTCTGATTCTTGTTCAATTTCTAATTCAGATTTTAGTTTAGATTCTAATTCAGATTCCAGTTCAGAATATTAGTTCAGAATCTAGTTCAGTTATAGTTCAGATTCATACTTTAATTCTGATTCTTGTTCAATTTCTAATTCAGATTTTAGTTTAGATTCTAATTCAGATTCCAGTTCAGAATATTAGTTCAGAATCTAGTTCAGTTATAGTTCAGATTGTTTTTCAGATTATTCTTCAAATTGTAGTTCAGATTTTAGTTCAGATTCTAATTCAGTTTCCAGTTCAGGTTCTAGTTCAGATTCCAGTTCAGATTCTATTTCCGATTCAGTTCAAATTCTGATTCAGATTCCAGTTCTGATTCTGGTTCAAATTCTTATTCAGAATCTAATTCAGATTCTTGTTCAGATTCTACTTTAGATTGTAGTTCAGATTGTAGTTCAAATTCTAGTTGAGAATCTAGTTAAGATTCTAGTTCCATTCTAGTTCAGATTCTTCGTCAGATTGTAGTTCAGATTTTAGTATAGATTTTAGTTTAGATTCAGTTAAAAACTTTCCAACTTAATTAGTTACCGATTTAGCTTTATTATGGATGATTTCCCAAAGTGTTTAGGAAAGTTTTTCCGGAAATAAGGAGGTTATATTTTATTAAAACAATTTTACGATTTTTCACAATGTTTACTTGTCATTTGATTTTGTATCACTTGGCGTATGATTGACATTAATTATTTTATGATATATATTTTCTGTTATAACTCT
Source organism: Cochliomyia hominivorax (assembly GCA_004302925.2). NCBI lineage: Eukaryota > Metazoa > Arthropoda > Insecta > Diptera > Calliphoridae > Cochliomyia > Cochliomyia hominivorax. The sequence goes on along the minus strand of PYHX02000158.1, from coordinate 90,539,156 downwards.
TTTAATTCTCGAGTTATTGTAAAAATTTGAACTGTAGGTAATGTCAGCTTAAAATAGACTTTAATTTACAAATAATAATTTATTAAAAAAAGTATTAACTCTGCCTTAACTTGTTTAATAACAAGTTAAGGCAAAAATCTGTTAAAAAAGCTTATAAACTAATCATTGAATCAGTCAGGACATTTCTTTATTATAAGGAAATATAGAAAATATTATGCAGTTTATTATACTAAAATTTTACGAAAATGTTTTGAAAATTGGTAGAGTTATTACGTTATTTGATTTTGTCTCATGGAGCGTATGATTAATAACAACTATTTTAAAATTTTATATTTATTGCTAAAACTTTTTGTTGCAAAAGCTATGTGGACAATTTTGAAATAGATATTTTAGCTAAGAAAATATTAAGATTTATATTGAGTTTGCAATAAAGTGTTAAATAAGCTAAGACAAAAATTTTAAAAGACCAATTTCAATTAATCTCCCCGTAAACTATAAATATACATATAAAATGAATTTATTACATAAAAGTCCAAAGGTTTAAGAGGAAACAATATATTAAAAAAAAAAAAAGTTAACAAGAATTAAAATTTGGTCCCACTGAGCGTATAAGTAATATAAAATATTTTAGAGTTTCTATTTTCTGCTCTAACTTTGTTGCTGCAAAAGCTATTTAAATGATTTAAAATACATATTTTAGCTAAGAAAATGTAGTTTTATTAAAAGTTCTTTTAAAAATATCTCAGATTGTTAGTACATACTAAACTCACTCATTCTCCAACACAAAATTAGTAATATTATTTCTAATGAACTGAATTTGATTTTGATTTGGAACGCTAATTAAGTTCTTAAAATGATTTCATTTTCGCGTTACACATGGAATACAAAAAATTAATGTATTTTGCAAAAATAATTTTTTCCAAATATATGTTGAAAACTATAAGAGTTACTAAGTCATTTGATTTTGCCACCCTGAGCTTATGATTAATATTAATTATATAAGAATTTTATATTTTCTTCTATAAACTTTTGGTTTCAAAAGCTATTTAAATTATTTAAAGTACATATTTTAGCCAAGAAAATGAAGTTTCATTAAAAATTATTTAAAAAAAATTAAGATTTATATTGACTATGAAACAAACTGATAAATGCGCTAAGAAAAAGATTTTATAAAAGAAAAACTAAAATAAATTTTCCATGTACTAAGTCCAATATCAGTTTAGAGTGGATTTATTAGGATCTGTTTTAAAGAAATCATTAACGTTTAAAAGAAATCATTACATTTCCAAAATTTTAGGAATTAATAAGATTTTCGATTTTTACCACGAGAGCGTATGATTGATATAAATTATTTTAGAATTTAATGTTTTCTGCTATAAATTTTTAGTTTCAAATGTTTAATGTTTAATCTTTTAAAATAGATATTTTAGCTAAGAAGGTGTAGTTTCACTCGAAATGGCTTTCAAAATATTAAGATTTAAAATGATTTAAAAAAAGAGTTGAATAAACTAATTATAAAACAAAGTCTAAATTATTCTTTTTATATGCTAAAAATAATATCAATATGAAATGAATTTAGAAGTGACAGATCCAAAGTTTTGAAATAAAATTTCATTAAAATTTTTCAAAAATTTCACTAGTTAAAATATTTTTATTTTTATTTTCTATGGCGTATGATTAATATAATTATTATAGAGTTTCATATTTTCTGCTATAACTTTTTTATTCCCAAAGTTATTTTAAAAATTTAAAATACACATTTATGCTAAGAAAATTTAGTTTCATTAAAAATTATCTTAAAAATATTGAGAGAAAAATTACACCATGAAACAAAGAGTAAAAAATAAAAATTGTTTAAAATTAATTTTTATAAATTTTTATTCAATTTCATTTTTGCTATTAATACGTGATAATATATTAAATAAAATGTATATTTTTGTTAATCCCTCTCACCTTTTTATTTGATTTATGGCAAAAATTCCGCTGATGTTTTGCGTTGTTTTCTGGAGGCAAAATAAATGTAATTTATATCCTTGTGATATTTTTCTTTCAACCGCAGACTGTTACATTTCAACAGATTTTTTCTTCTTCTTTTTTTTGGTTAAATTAATAAATTTTCTTTATTTTTCATTAACATTAAACAAACAAAAAAATCTTTAAATAATTTCTTTGAACTTTTCAACACACTTGTAGTGAAACACTGAAATTCTTTTTCACAAAAAAAAAATCACATTAAAATATTTTAAATTTTCTTCTTCATTTGTCGCAAACAAATAATTAAAATTAAATTTAAATTCTTTTAATAAGAATGACAAGAATTTGTTAAAAATATATATTTTTTTCAAAAAAAATTATTGAAAATCATCATTTAAACGCCTACAGGTTGAGGTCAACTGCATTTAAATATTCATTTTATAAAAAAAAATTAAAATATATTTTTTGTTGTAATATTTTTCTTATATATTTTTTTTTTTTTGTAATCGAATAAACACCTGATAAACAAATTTGTTAAAAATATTTATTAATTTATATTAATTTAATAATTTTTCAGATTTTTTTCAGAATTTTTTTCTCATTTTTTTCCACAAAATATGTTAAATTAATTAAAATTACTTTTCATACACTCAGATTTTTTTCTATATACAAATTTCCATTCTTTACACTTCATGTATACATGAATTTAAAACAATTTTTTTCTCAATTTTTTTTACTTTAATTTAATTTAAACATTTTTAATTTAAAATAAACTTGCGCGCCACTTTAATACGTCATTCATTTTAGTTAAAATCAGCAAAAATTTGTTGTCTCTATAAAATTTACAAAAACAACAAAAAATCAAGTAAGAATGCTAAATTCGGCTATGCCGAATCTTTAATACCCTTCACCACAAATGGATGTAAGTAAAATAATATCTTTCGCACAAACACACTCACACATACACTCACAAAGGTATATTATAAATATCCGCTTTTTTAAATGCAACACAGCAGCACTTAATGGATCATAAAATAGGTTATATTTTTGGCTATAACTTTTTTCAACTGAACCGATTTTGATAATTTTTAGAACGATAATCAAGTGCATATAATTTTATATTATGCCGGAATCCTTTTCTTATTTAGCGATTTTTAATAGACAGTTTTACGATAATTCTTAGGTGGTTCCCTTAGATATCGGTCTATATCTTTTAATTACCTAATCAGGCCAAATTCCATTGAGCTATGTCAATTTTTGAGCATGTGAGCGTGCCAACAACAGACAGGCAGGTGGAAGTAGCTAAATCGACTCAAATTTTGATTTGATGCCGGAATATATATAAATTATGGGATCAAAGATGATTCCTTCTTAGCATTACACACGGTATGATAAATTTAATATAACCCCTTCACCACTTGTGTTGGTGGAGGGTATAAAAATTGAAAGTAAATTTTGTTTTTGTTATTGTTGTTTTCAAAACACAAGGAAAATAATGAAAAACAACAACTAAAATTAATAGCAGCAGTTATAACAGTGGCACACAGCAGTAGCAATAGCAGCAGCAGCAACATTAGTGGCAGTTTCAATAGTAGACAGTTGTTTTTGTAAACATTGAAACGTAATCATAATTGTTTTTTTGTTGTTGTTATTTGTTTAAAGACTTTAAAAATCAACAGAATTTAACATCATGAAAATATTTGTTTATGTGTCATCAAAACTCTCCAACACATTTAAACATTTACTAATACTATTTCAAAGGAAAAATGTCAGTTACTCATTTCTTAATAATTATTTAGAGTTTAAGGAGCCACAAAAAAAGTTTTATTTGAGTTTTAAATGTATAAAATAACACAAATCGGAGACGTTTATTTAAATTATGGAATCCATAGAGAGAATTATAAATAGAGACAATAACAAGTAAAACAATTAACACCATTTCTCCGAAAAATAAGAAGGTAAATTTAAAGAGAATTAATCTCTCATTATGTCCTCTTATTCCTCAAAAGACATAAACTAAAGCAAGAGAAATTGGTCACAAAATCAATAGATTAAATTATCTCTGGTATATGTTTTTGATTAAATAAGGATTCAATGGAAGCACAAAGCAAGATGCAATTTTCGACTCTTTTTTTGATCTAATAAAGAGCTGATCTTTTAAAGAGTTTAATTTTACTTAAAAAAAGAGTCTTAAATTTTTAAACGCTCTTCGAAAAAGAGTTGCAATCATAAAAATCATTCTTTAAAATCCGAAAAGAACAAATTCTCCAAAAAATGAATTATTCACACAAATTAAACTATAAAAGCGATACCTTCTTTGATTTTTTTAAGTTAAAAATAAAACTCATTTTATGCTTAAAAATGAGTTAATTATTGCACGAGAGCAAGATCGTAAAAATAAAGATAAAAATTCTAATCGAATGAAAAGGATTTTTCGCAAATGAATACTAAACATGAAGATCATTCGAAAATAAAAATTGACTCGAAGTTTTTCCAACGAATCAAATAGGAGACAAATATGAGATAAGGAGTGAGATCAAAATGGAGCGAAATCACAATGGAATGGAAGGAATATTTTTTGTTTTTAATGTAAATTTAGTGTTTTGTAGAGAACGATGTAACAAATTATTGACTATTTTGAAGCATCTGCATATTGCTTGTATTATCAAGAACTTGTAGGGAAATTTTCTCTTAACATTCCCTAGAGCTTGTGAAAAATATACATTTCGTCATCCATTATGTTCAGGAATATTTTATGTTGGATCCTATATATTTTTTAATCTCAATAAGCTTTAAGTTTTCGTACCAAATAGTTAGAGTACGCAAGTAACTGATCTGATTTCCTACCAGATGTGTAGGGAGCCCTTTTGAAAAATTTTTAAATTTATTGACACTAGATACATCATGTGGACCATTCCTTCTACCTGAACGAGATTTTCTATCAGCGAACAAATTCGCCCGGAACTGTTTAATAACATTGGATTGCTATTGGAACTTATTCCTTATTTTTTATTTGATAAATAATTGCGTTTTTAACTAAAAAATGTTAACAAGAGCGGGATATATTTTTTTTAAATCTGAGTCTAGATCTTGTATAACTTTGACTCAAAAGCCTTAAAAACAATAAAACTATGAGATCAGTTTTGATATTTAATGGGATAAAAAATTTGTCTCAAGGTGAACAAAATTAAATGCCGAAAGTAGCGGCATTTGAATTCCTGTAACTCGGCCTGTGGAGCAGCTATGTTCTATTCAGCCGATCAAAAGTTACAAATTTATTTCCAAACAAAATCGATTCAGCCTTACTATGCACTGTTGCCATATAGGGTTTCAAGTTGGCCAACTATATGGGCTTACGTGGGGGGCTTTTGTAAATATTTTAATTCAAAATTATTTAAATTAAGTAAAAGTTTTATTAAATAATAAAATTAATAAAATTTATTTTTTAAATGAATACAATTTCGTCACTGTTTGAATTAATATTCGAAATTGTTCCACTCAATTTAATTTAAATCATTTAGATTTGAAAAACAAATTAATGAAATTAAAAACAAAATTAAATTATAATTTAATGAAAATAAAAATTTTCCATACAACAAAAACAATTAAATTCTATTTTGTTAGAAATAACAAAAAATACTGACAAAAATTCTTAACACACATTTTTCTTGAAAGTTTTTGAACCAAGTGATATATGATTTTTTGTGATCAAGTTATCTTTGTTACATATGTCAGGTCCAATGTCGAACAAATGAAAATATTGTTAAACTGATTAAAATGAGTGACAGAAAAAGGTTCATATTAAAAATATTAAATATTTTCAACAGAAAGTTACCCAATCGTTCAAGGTTCTGCCTTCAAACTGAAAACCTGGTTCAAGTAGAAGGAATGGTCCACATGATGATTCTAAAGCCAAATTAAAATAAGTTATAAAATGCTTCCAACACACCCGGTAGGAAAGTAGTTAGCTCAGTGCTTGGACTATATGGTCCATTGAAGTGTGAAAAGTTTAAATGAAAAGTGCAGGTCAAAAAATATACAAAACTCAAATGACGAAACGTATGTTTTGGCATACTTTTAGTTAATATCTGGCCAAATATTTTTTATTGCTGATGCTCGAGGGAATGTAGAAGAAATGTCAAAATTTCCCTAAAATACCGAAATTAACATCAAGGAATAAATTTTTAGTGGTTTCGTTTTTATTAACACATATGTATGTTAAGAACTTTTTGATCTCATTCCATATATTTGTATAAGGACTATATTTTTATACCCTTTACCACAGTAGGTTGTTTGGGTATTATGCATTTGTGCAGATGATTGCAAGGGACAGAAAGTATATCGTTCGAATAAGAATCACTTATTGAGTCGGTTTTCCCATGTCCGTCCCTCCGCTTGGTAAAGGGTTTTCGTAAAGTCCAGGTCGCACTTTTGAAGATATCTTAATGAAATTCACCACGTAGTATTATTTAGAGTTAAGGATTATGCCTATTGAAATTGATTATGATCGGTCTATTATTTCCTATAGGTCCCATAAAAATGTCGCCACAGAGTGGGGAAATTATTTATTTATTTATTTAATATTTAAAAACGATGTGCTAAATTGTTGGAGGATCGGTCCATTACTTCTCATAGGTTCCATATCACTTTGAATCTCAAAAATCGCACATATTCGAGGGTATTGAAAGAATATTTAGTCAAATTAAGATAAATAAAAGCCGAACTCGCTGTTCGAAATTATACGAAGGTCGGTCCATCATTTTTCCCAAATTCCTTTTAAATCCCATAAATTTCACATAAGTTTTCGTATCATAAAAATCTATTGCACTTAGAGTTTTACTTAAGCACAAGTAAGAAAAACAAATTATAGGAGGGCCGTTCACAAATTTTTGTAGCAGTCATTTCAACCAACAATGTGGTGAAGGGTTTAACTGTTTGACCGACATAACATTTTTACTTATTTATTTATTTCATTATTTTCATTAAAAGAAATAAATTTGATTTTGTTAAAAATTAAATTATTGTAAATGGAAACAGTGTAATTTTCTTCATTAGAAACATTTTTAACAATTTTTTTTTTTAATTTCTTAATAGAAACAAGAATATTTATTATTTATTTAATGAATAAATGTTACGTATTATTTTCCAATTTCGGGAAACGGTGTAAATAATTAATTTTTTCACTTTTTATTAAAAAAATGCCGAAAAGTAAACGACCTTTACCACCAAATAAATAAAATCAAGAACCTAAAAAACAACAAAATCATTATTGTTGTTTTTCATAACTTTTTTGTTTTTTGTTGTTATTTCTCTTAACAAAACTTGACAACAAATAGACACAACTTTTTTTTGTTTTTGCCACATGCAACAATATTTTACTCTCATATGGTTTTTCTTGCCACTATCGAATGCAGCCACTGTTAAACGCTTTTAATTCTCTCATATTGTTGTTCAATTCACCGGTTTCACGTTAAGAAAAAACAAACATTTATTTTGAAATTTATTAATTTTTTTTTGTTTTACTTTTCAATTTTATTCAGATTTTCGTTTTTCAATCCGTTTGATCCGTTTTAAACAACCGTTCACGTTGAACGCACAATTGAAACTAAAAGTACGCATTGTTGAAATATTTTCACTTGAAATAGCAAAACAATTTTTGGGACCGGTGATTGTTGTGTGTGACTATTTTTGTTGGTTTAAACGAGTATAAACATGTTTAGGCAATATGTTCGCCAACATGTTTCAGCAACATGCGTGAAAGTATAATCACGTTTTGTTTAGCAAGAATTTTCAAAAAAAAAAAAACATTTGTTTTTCTTTTAGACATTTTAATTAAAATATTTTGTTTTACTCTTTTTAATGTTTTGATAATATTTTTTTGAATTTTAGTCATTTTTATTTAATTTTCTTGGAAATAAACCAAATGTTTATTTTTGGGGGAAATTCGAAATTAATTATTATACCCTACACCACCATGAGTAATGAGGAAGTAATATTAACTTTATCATTCCATGTGTAACGCTTAGAAGGAATCATCTCACACCCAATAATGTATAAATGTATCTTGTACATATTCTTGCATCAAATGAAAATCGGAGTCTATTAATGCCATGTCTGTCTGTTTGTATATCTGTTATTAACACTCTCACATCCACAATAATGGACTGAGCCTAATGAAAATTGACCTGAATGTTTCCTATCGTCCTGTACATTAAAAGATGTATGAAGAAATCTCTTAATACAGGTGTGAAATTATCGTAAACTTGTCAATTATAGATCGACCATAATGTTGATTATGATCGATCATCACCGATCCAAAAATTATAGAAATCGGAGCAGCAGAAAAAAAGATTATAGCCAAAAATATAACTAATTTGCTTAATCATAAGTGTATCTGTGTTATATTTAATAACAATTTTTATATCCTCCACCACCATCTAAGACCCCATAAAATATGATGTAAGAATATCATCATATAAAAATCTGAGACGATTTAGCTATTTCCGTCTTTCCAGCTGTCTGTTGAAACATTCTCATAATTGTCAGAATTCAATAAAATTTGGATTGAATATTTGTTATTGTTCTATATCGGTTCATTAACAAAAAAGTTATAGACCGATATCTGAGACAACTTCAAAATTCTCAAAAGAACTTTTTCCAACTAAAAGTGATTGGATTTGAACAAAAATGTAACTAAAATTTACAATTGTATGGACCTTATCATCGTGCAAAAAAACATCAAAATCGGGTCATTGCAAAAAAAGTTAAAGGCTAAAATATGCAAAATTTTTATACACCCCAAACTCGGCTTGTCATATAGGTCGTAATTTTAATGCAAATTTTCTGAAATTTGCATTAAAATTAAATTTTTCTGGGTCATTATATGACCTTGTTCCCATATAAGGCCCCTTCGCGGAATATTCGAACCAATTTTATTGAAATTTGATATAATTGAATTTCTAACCATCTCAAATACAAGTTATTAATTTGGAACAAAATTTGCTATAGCTCCCATATAAGGTCCTTTCCCGGAAAACGGGTTTGAGCTTATAAAACTAATAAATAAAGACCAATTCTATTGAAATTCGGGACGATCACTTTTCTAGGTCTATAGAATACATTAACAAATTAAAAAATATATTTATTTTTTAATTTGTTAAATGTCGGTCCATAATTTGCTATAGCTACCATTTAGCCATATATCAACTATTATTTTATTTAAAATTGTCACTATAATTTTTCTAACTGTCTTGAATATGTCGCACTTTCATGGCGAATAGCGGTACAATTATTGCTCTGGCTATTTTAAATATATGTTACTTATTTTACGAATATCGGGCCATATATTGCTTTAGTTTCTTTTAAGGCCCCTTCCAAAAAAAGGGGCTAAAATTTGATCCAATTTTATTTAGATTTAGTATTATTCTATTTTTAAATTGTGTTTAACATAAATCTGCTTTGACAATTATCGGTCCATATTTGGAAATTATTTCCTTATATTTCCATTTCCTGGAATATTGTGTTTGGCTTAAAAGTTTTTTTAAATATGGGCCAATTGTATCAAAATTCAGACATTTATCTAAATGTTTTCAATATCTTCAGCCCATGCTAATATTAGCGAAGGAGGGTATTTAAGATTCGACACAATTGAATATGTCATTCTTAATACTTATTTATGTTGTATTTGTGAGTGTATGTGTACGTACCTCACACACAATTGTGATGAAGGGTATTAAAGATTCGGCATAGCTGAATAAAACATTCTTCAACATTCAAAACTGTTTGTTTTTGACTTTTTAAAATCCAAAAACCATTTAAAACACATTAATTTTCTTAGCACAAAAAATCTCTCAGACATTTAGTCCAATTGTGTGTCAAATATGATTTGAAGACTTTCAGAAAAGAATCTCTATTTTTAGCGATAACTAATTATCGCTAAAAATGCTTAAATAGAAAATATCAACTTAAAAATAAATATTAAAAAATGAAATTAGTTCACAAATTATTGCTATTTCTCAGATACTAGTTTGGACTCAATTTTAATTTAAGGTCCAGAATTAGTTCACAATCTACTTCAGTTTCCAGTTCTGATATCACATCAATATTCTTATTAAGAATTTGGTTCAGTTTATAGTTCAGATTTTAACTTATATTATACAACTGATTTCAATACAAAAATTGGAATTCTAGATTAGATTTTAGATAAAATTCAAGTTCAGAATAAAGTTTAGACTTTAATTCAGGTTCTAGATTAAATTTTAGTTCAAATACAAGTTAAGATTCTAGTCCAGATCATATTTCAAAAGCACAAGAGTAATCCTAGGCCATATTCCGGTTACGATTCTAATTCAGATCATCGTTCAGACTCTAGTTTAGATTGAAGTTCAGATTCTAGTCATGTTTCCAGTTCGGATTCAAGTTCTGATAATAATTCAAATCCTAATTCAGATTCTAGTTCAGATCCTAATTCAGATTCTAGTTCAGGTATTTGTTCTCAAAATAGTGCAGATAATAATTCCGATTATTGTTTAAATTCTAGCTCCGATTCTAGCTGTAATACTGATTCAGATACCATTTCGGATAATTGTTCAGATTATGATTCAGATTTTAGTTCAGAGTCATATTCAGATATTAGTTTTGATCCTAATTCAGATTCTAGTTCATATTGTAGTAAAGATCACAAATCATATTCTAGTCAGACTTTAGATTAGATTCTATTTCAAATTCTAGTTCAGATCTTAATACACATTTTTATTCAGATTCAAGTTCCAATGCGAGTAAAGATTCTAGTTCAGACTCTTCTTCAGGTTTGGATTTTATTTTTCATTTGTTCAGGTTTCAGATTCAGATTTTCATTTATGTAAAAATTCACTTTCTCGGAAAAATCGAATTTCAATCTATTTCACATTTTACCAAAATTCCACAATATCACAAAAAATTCACATTTTCACAAAAAATTCACATTTTCACAAAAAATTCACATTTTCACAAAAAATTCACATTTTCACAAAAAATTCATATTTTCACTAAAAATTCACATTTTCACTAAAAATTCACATTTTCACTAAAAATTCACATTTTCACTAAAAATTCACATTTTCACTACAAATTCACATTTTCACTAAAAATTCACATTTTTACTAAAAATTCACATTTTCACTTATAATTCACATTTTCACTAAAAATTCACATTTTCACTAAAAATTCACATTTTCACTAAAAATTCACATTTTCACTAAAAATTCACATTTTCACTAAAAATTCACATTTTCACTAAAAATTCACATTTTCACTAAAAATTCACATTTTCACTAAAAATTCAAATTTTCACTAAAAATTCAAATTTTCACTAAAAATTCACATTTTCACTACAAATTCACATTTTCACTAAAAATTCACATATTCACTAAAAATTCACATTTTCACTACAAATTCACATTTTCACTAAAAATTCACATATTCACTAAAAATTCACATTTTCACTAAAAATTCACATTTTCACTAAAAATTCACATTTTCACTAAAAATTCAAATTTTCACTAAAAATTCAAATTTTCACTAAAAATTCACATTTTCACTAAAAATTCACATTTTCACTAAAAATTCACATTTTCGCTAAAAATTCTCATTTTCACTAAAAATTCACATTTTCACTAAAAATTCACATTTTCACTAAAAATTCACATTTTCACTAAAAATTCACATTTTCACTAAAAATTCACATTTTCACTAAAAATTCACATTTTCACTAAAAATTCACATTTTCACTACAAATTCACATTTTCACTAAAAATTCACATATTCACTAAAAATTCACATTTTCACTAAAAATTCACATTTTCACTAAAAATTCACATTTTCACTAAAAATTCAAATTTTCACTAAAAATTCACATTTTCACTACAAATTCACATTTTCACTAAAAATTCACATATTCACTAAAAATTCACATTTTCACTACAAATTCACATTTTCACTAAAAATTCACATATTCACTAAAAATTCACATTTTCACTAAAAATTCACATTTTCACTAAAAATTCACATTTTCACTAAAAATTCAAATTTTCACTAAAAATTCAAATTTTCACTAAAATTCAATTTCACTAAAATTCAAATTTTCACTAAAAATTCAAATTTTCACTAAAAATTCAAATTTTCACTAAAAATTCAAATTTTCACTAAAAATTCAAATTTTCACTAAAAATTCAAATTTTCACTAAATCAAATTTCACAAATTCATTCACTAAAAATTCAAATTTTCACTAAAATTCAAATTTCACTAAAATTCAAATTTTCACTAAAAATTCAAATTTTCACTAAAAATTCAAATTTTCACTAAAAATTCAAATTTTCACTAAAAATTCAAATTTTCACTAAAAATTCAAATTTTCACTAAAAATTCAAATTTTCACTAAAAATTCAAATTTTCACTAAAAATTCAAATTTTCACTAAAAATTCAAATTTTCACTAAAAATTCAAATTTTCACTAAAAATTCAAATTTTCACTAAAAATTCAAATTTTCACTAAAAATTCAAATTTTCACTAAAAATTCAAATTTTCACTAAAAATTCAAATTTTCACTAAAAATTCAAATTTTCACTAAAAATTCAAATTTTCACTAAAAATTCAAATTTTCACTAAAAATTCAAATTTTCACTAAAAATTCAAATTTTCACTAAAAAATTCAAATTTTCACTAAAATTCAAATTTTCACTAAAAATTCAAATTTTCACTAAAAATTCAAATTTTCACTAAAAATTCAAATTTTCACTAAAAATTCAAATTTTCACTAAAAATTCAAATTTTCACTAAAAATTCAAATTTTCACTAAAAATTCAAATTTTCACTAAAAATTCAAATTTTCACTAAAAATTCAAATTTTCCCTAAAAGTTCAAATTTTCACTAAAAATTCAAATTTTAAAATTTTCCCTAAAAGTTCAAATTTTCACTAAAAATTCAAATTTTTACTAAAAATTCAAATTTTTACTAAAAATTCAAATTTTCACTAAAAATTCAAATTTTCACTAAAAATTCACATTTTCACTAAAAATTCACATTTTCACTAAAAATTCACATTTTCACTAAAAATTCCCATTTTCACTAAAAATTCACATTTTCACTAAAAATTCCCATTTTCACTAAAAATTCAAATTTTCACTAAAAATTCAAATTTTGACTAAAAATTCCAATTTTCACTAAAAATTCAAATGTTCACTAAAAATTCAAATTTTCACTAAAAATTCAAATGTTCACTAAAAATTCAAATTTTCACTAAAAATTCAAATTTTCACTAAAAATTCAAATTTTCACTAAAAATTCAAATTTTCACTAAAAGTTCAAATTTTCCCTAAAAGTTCAAATTTTCACTAAAAATTCAAATTTTCCCTAAAAGTTCAAATTTTCACTAAAAATTCAAATTTTCCCTAAAAGTTCAAATTTTAACTAAAAATTCAAATTTTTACTAAAAATTCAAATTTTTACTAAAAATTCAAATTTTCACTAAAAATTCAAATTTTCACTAAAAATTCAAATTTTCACTAAAAATTCACATTTTCACTAAAAATTCACATTTTCACTAAAAATTCACATTTTCACTAAAAATTCACATTTTCACTAAAAATTCACATTATCACTAAAAATTCACAATTTGACTAAAATTCACATTTTCACTAAAAATTCACATTTTCACTAAAAATTCATATTTTCATTAAAAATTCACATTTTCACTAAAAATTCGCATTTTCACTAAAAATTCACATTTTCACTAAAAATTCACATTTTCACTAAAAATTTACATTTTCACTAAAATTTACATGTTAACAAAAAATTTGTATTTTCATAAAAAATTATATATGTACTAAAAATTCACAATTTTACTATAATTCACGTTTTCAATAAAAATTTAAATGATCACAAAAAATTCACATTTTCGCCTTTAATACATATTTTCACTTAAAATTCAAAAAGTCATTCACAATGTATATTCTCATTTAAAAGTTACAAAAAATTTGCACTAAAAAAATTTTTAGTGAAAATTCATATTTTCATAAGAACTCGCATTTATACTTAAAAGTCATTGATGAACTTAGTGCTCAATCTTATAATGTGTAGGGTTCCTTCTACATTTTTTAAAACATTTATTAATGAATTCTTTTATTAGTCAAATCTCTTTGTGTTGACAGTTTTATGACCGTAAAGTGTTAAAGGGTTAATTGAGCAAAACATAAATTTCTTAAAATTTTACCTAAAATTTTTGTTAAAAAATAATTTCCCCTTTATTTTGTGATTTATAATTATCTACAAATTAACAAAAAAAATCAGTTTGTTGTTTTAATGTCATGAGAGTTCATATGTTGTGGGTGCTATTTTAGTGTTTTAATTAAAGTCGTTTTTATTTTACTATGTCTGACATGTTCATTATCATTAACACTATTTACAAGTCAACATTTATAGTTTAATAAATAAATGAAAAACATTATTTTTAAATAAACATTTGACAGTCCAGTGTATTAACAGCAGAAAATTAAAATAAAAATGTTTTAATTTTTAATTTACCATAAATACCTCAGTCGTAAATTATAATTATGTATGAATTGTTTTTATTTTTTTCTGTATTTAAGTTCTTTTTATGGTTAAGCACCCGCAAAAACAAACAAAATGAGAAAAAACATAAAATTCCAACAAACAATTGTTCATAACATTTATGAATTATTATGAAATTATACGACAAACTGTGTGTTAAATATACATACGGACAGATAGATGGACGGACTGAAATTTATACATAAAATGAAATACAATTATTTTTGCTTAAATGAAAACTCATTGAAATTATATTTTAATTCGACTGTAAATGGTCAACTCTTGGATGGAAATAATAAAAATTGTAAATAAAATCAGGAAAATTTTATAACGAGTATTAAGTACCCTGCGGTTAATTGCTAATGTATTTTCCAATTTCTCCCACTAGGAACATGAAAGGGGCCTCAACAAAATACCCAAGTGGTGTTTATTGTTCAGATTTGTTTCAGTATATATCATTGTCTAGCACAATGCCCTCTATGTGTGATAAGTGGTGGGAAACTTTGTTGATATTTTATTCTCTCTATTACCCAGGGGCTGATGGAACATTTTTACCATACCCTCTCGTGTCTCCATATTGACGACGTTCCTGGCATTTATCCAATAACTAACGGTTTGGGCACGGGGGCTCTTCTATGTTTTAAATATATTAGGATAAAAATAAACCTGAATCGAAGTGTTGTTGCTTGTTTGTAGAAAAGTATCTTTGGTGTACTTATGATTACATGAAACATATCAAATCCAGTTCATTTCTAGTTCAGTTCGAGAAAAATTCAAGTTCAGTTCAAGTTTAATTCAAGTTCAGTTCTAGTTCAGTTCCAGTTCTAGTTCAGCTGCGGTTCACTACTAGTAAAATTTTAGTTCAGCTGTAGTTTGTAGAAAAACACCGCTACACAGTACCGTCTGACTGGATTATTAATTATAATAGTCTTATCAGTGATTTCATCAAAAATATATATTATTTTAACCAGATTTAAAACTTATATAGGAAATTTCACTTTAATTAATGAATATTATATAAAGTGGCGATATAGTGATTATCACCTAACAATTTACTGTAGCCCAAAAACAATATTTCCCCCTACAAGGTCCTTAAATTATTTTTTCCTGCTTGTCACTTTCTTTATAACAAACTAAATATTCCTTCAATAAACCCCTGCGGTGTTGGAGAATTAAATAATTCACCGAAAAGTAGTCATAAAACTGTTTACAGTATAAAAGAACATATACAACCACAAAAGTGCTATTGGGTCATTTTATTGTTGAACAACTTTATATATCAGCAAATAGTATTTTCAGTGAATATGAAAAATAAAAATTAGGGACGTGCACAGAGCAATGGAATATAAACAGTCTGTATCTTATGAGAAAATTATAGAATTCTACTAAGGAAATAATTGAAAATTGGCGGTAAATTTCAATAAAAATTAGTAAGACTATAGAATACCTTACATTATAGTGTACAGGACAAACGAGAAGGTTTGCATTCAATACGAGCTAGCGCCATATGGAAGGCATTGGAAAGAAAAGGAGTACCCCAGGAGATATTAAGAATCATCAGTTATTAACAACAGCAATGTCAAAACTCTACTAATCACCATCCTACTGGTTAATATAATTAGCAAAGTCTCTTTTGAGAGAAGAGAATTTTTAAGCGTCTCTCACATCAAGTCGAAAATTTTGATTATGCGGATGTTATGCCGTTAATATAATTCGTTATTAATATTTTTCAGAAAAATAGAAGTTTAACATCAAAATCCGAATTTCACATTAAAATTTATCATAGAATGAGTAGACGAGAACTTATAACAATCTGTGAATACCCCTAATATTAACCATTCTTTAAGACGTACACACACACACACACACACTTAAACGAACACTCTTTTTTAATATTTAAACAAATTTTCATTTAATGTAAATTCAGAAAAAAAATAACAAAAATAAAATTCGTATCTATAAAAATGTCATGAAATTGTCACGTAATTATTTTCGAGTAATAAATCTTTTCAACAAATGAAGGAAATAAAATATTAAATTTAATATCGCAATAATGACTTGAAATTAACGAAAAATATCGTAAATTTATCTGGGGGCCACACAGGAACAATTTTATTTTAATTTGCAGCAACTAATGGGGAATTATTTCAAAAGTCAGAATTAAGAATATCGGAATTTTTTGTTCAGGAAACATCTACCGATGAAGAGAATTTAATGATATAAATATTATTTTTTTACACACCACCAACACTAGTGGTGAATAGGGTGAATTAACTTTGTCATTGCGTATGTAACGCTAAGAAGAAATCATCAGAGAGCCCCTACTGTATATATACATTCTTGCATTAATTCAAAATCTGAGGCGATTTAGCTATATTCATCTGTATGTCTGTTGTTGGTTGCTATAATTGAAAGAGCTCAATAAAATTTGATCTTAATATTTGTTATTATTCTGAGGAATTTCCTATTTAAAATCAGCAAAGGTTTAGTATATTTAAAGTTAAAGACTTATATCTGAGACAACATCCAATTCATAAAATTGCCAATTTTAAATCGACAAATTGGGATACAATTTCGCCATAATATCAAGTAATACGTATCTCATCACCGTTCCAAAAATTATAAAAATCGGTTCAATAGAAAAAAATTATATCCAAAAATATAACTCATTTAATGACTCATTAAGTGCTCATGTGTTATACGTTAGAAAAACTGTTATACATTGAACATGTGTATGTGCATGAATTTACGGAACAAAATGTATTAACTTCACATACATTTATGGCAGAGGGTATTGAATATTCGGCATAGACGAATATATCATTCTTATTTGTTTCAATTTCATTTTAATCCTCCATTCAGAGAAAAAAAAGTGCTGGAATATGGGTGGTTCCAACTGCTAGTAAAATATGATATTCCCAAAAACTAATTACAACTATTTATAGCAAATGCTGTTTTCTACGCACAGTTTTTTTAATTAATGTTTCAAAAGAGTTTTTTCATTATTGTTTTAAATAATAAATTATTTTGCAAAAAAGCTGAGACACAGTCCACATATGAACAGACATAAAATGCATAAAATTTAAGGAAACTCCATAAATTAAAATAATTATTCACATAAAAAATCTTCCCATTATTCATTAATTTTTTACTCAAATAAATTTTTGTTCTCAAAATTCAATTACTTCAAAATATATTTAATCTTCAGTAGTTTTAATACTATTTTTAAGCAAAAATAATAAAATTAATAGCAATTAATGATGCATATTTGATTTAGCTTTTAAATATTTTAATTAACAACATTAAATATTTACATCTTTAAAAACTGTCAATAATTAAATTATTTACAAAAGAATCTCATTCTTATTTTATTTTGCAAATTACTTAAACTGCCAATGTATTAGCAGCATAAACTAATACCTTACAGTAAAATAGGGTGTTAATGGCGAACGTGTAGTCAATGTAGCAGCAGATCAACAAAAGCTACTAAACAAAGTTACCAGATAAAAATAAACAAAAAGTAACAACTGAAATAGAATTAAACTAGAACTAAACTAAAATTAAACTGGAATTAAACAAGAACTGAACCAGAACTGAACCAGAACTGAACTAGAACTGAACTAGAACTAAACTAGAGAAATAAAATAGAACTGAACTTGAACTAGAACTGAACTAGAACTGGACTAGAACTGAAACAGAACTGAACTAGAATTGAACTAGAATTGAACTAGAATGAACTAGAACTGAACTAGAACTGAACCAGAACTAAACTAGAACTAAACTAGAGAAATGAACTAGAACTGAACTTGAACGGAAATAGAACTTTTCTAGAACTGAACTAAACTAGAGAAATGAACTAGAACTGAAACAGAACTGAAATAAAACTTAAACAGAACTGTTCTAGAACAGGACTAGAACTGAACTAAAACTGAACAGGAACTGAACCAGAACTAAAATGGAACTGTTTTAGAACTGGACTAGAACGGAATTAGAACTGGACTAGAACTGAACTAGAACTGAAATAGAACTGAAATGGAACAGGATTAGAACTGAACTAAAACTGAACAGGAACTGTTCTAGAACTGTACAAAAACTGAACTAGAACTGAACTAGAAGTGAACTAGAACTGAACTAGAAGTGAAATAGAATTGAACAAGAACAAAACTAGAACTGAACTAGAATTGAACTAGAACTGAAATAGAACTGGACTAGAAGTGAACTAGAACTGGACTAGAACTGAAATAGAACTGGACTAGAACTGAACTAGAACTGGACTAGATGTGAACTAGAACTGGACTAAAACTGAACTAGAAGTGAACTAGAAGTGAACTAGAACTGAACTAGAACTGAACTAGAACTGAACTAGAACTGAACTAGAACTACACTAGAACAATCAAAACTGGAATCAGAGCTAGGATCGGAATTAGAATCAAAACCAGAATAGCTACTAAAATCAGAACTAAAATCAGAATTAGAATCTGAAATAGAATAGAAATAGAATTAGAACATGAATCAGAACTATACTCAGATCTGGAATCAGAATTAAAATCACAACTAGAACTAGATTCAGCGCTAGGATCTGAATTAGAATGTGATCCAGAATCAGATCTGGGATTAAGATTAACATCAAAACTGAAATCTGAACAAGAAATGGAACCAGATTCAGAATAAGAATTAGAACTAGAATCTGAACTTGATCCAAATGTAGATAATAACTAGAATCTGAACTGGAATTAAGACTTAAATCGGAACTAGATTCGGAACTAGAATCAGAACGGAAATCAATTATCAAAAATATAAACAGAATCTGAACTAAAATCAAGACAAGATTTAGACATAGAAACACATATAGAATCAGAACTGAAGTCAGAACCAAATGTATATAACAACTAGAAACAGAACTAAAATCGGAACCACATTCAAAACTGTAATTTGCACCAAAATTAGAACAGGAAACGAAGCCAGAATCTGAATTAAAATCAGAACTAGAAACAAAACTAGATTTAGAACAAGTATCAGAAATGAAATCAGGACTACTATATGAAGAAGAAAAAGTCAGAATCATATTTAATATAAGAATAAGAACTATTTTCAAAACAATATCCAGAATAAGATGGAGAATCACAACCAAGACTGAACTTGAATAAGAGAAAAACAAAATGTGGATATGAAGGAAGATCAGAACTGAAACAGGACCGACAATCAGAACTAGAACTTAACCCAGAATCTGTTCATAAATTATAACTAGTCTCAGAACGAGAATCGAATCCAAAATTACAAGGAAAACAGAAAATTAACTGGAAACAGAACCAGTTCTGAATTAGATTCAGAACTAGAATTTGAACAGAAATTTCTGCTAGAATCTTGACTAGAATCTGAATTATATGCTTATCTGTAATTAGAGTTGGAATCTGTAATAGTATTTTATCAAAACTAGAATCAGACCAAGAATTTGAATTTGATAGAGTCTGAACTGGAATCCAAACTTGGATCTATATTATAAGCTGAACAATAATCTGCATTAAAATGAGAACCTAAATCTCAACTAGAATAACGTTTAGAATCTGATCTAGAAACACATGTAGAAATGCCAGTACTTGTCAATTCTTCCGGACTGGGAATCTCTTGATATCTGGTAACTCTTTTTAAAGTTAAATTATTAGTTTTAGAGCACTTTGTGGAAAATATTATAATGTTATTCAAAAGCTCTTCATTGAGTAAATTTTTTCATAATTTTTATTTCACAAGAATAGGAAAATTGTTCAATAAAACTACAACGAACTAAAAGGAGCTTATAAAAGGCAGAGATGGGAAATTCTATAAAATGATAATCCCCGATGTAGCCATAATTGAAATAATATTTCATTTTATACGTCTTTATACGTAAATTCCTTTACTTAAGCGTTTTACTACTTAAATCAATTATTGATTTTGAGCGACCAATTAACTAATGCAATTCTTGGGCCCTCTATTGGTCTTAAGGGCATAATCTCATTTCATAATATTTGTTGTGATAAATTCCATTATACCCATTAGCAAAAATGTAGTGTAAATCAATGTTGTTTGAAATTGTGGAAGAATGAGGCTGAAAGAGGTCTATGATATATGTTTCATATGACTACATAACACACACACACACATGTATACATTCACATTTTGAAATAACAATTTAAAAGTTTTAATTTTCATTTCATGCAACAGTAGACTATTTATATGCAACACATTCAACACTTTGTATTAAGTAACAGGAAGAGTATTTACGAGTAATAAATAAATATACTTTAATTTACAAACACACATGCAAACACACACACTCGTACGAATAAACATACTTTTGTTAGCTTCAACATTTTAATTGAAAGGAAGGAAATTGTTCATCATTTCATCTGTTTTCTTTAGCATTTGAAAAAATAAACAATTTCTTAGTAACAAAATCCTTTTAATCCTTTTAAAAAAATATTCTCAATTCTAAATGCAAATGAAAAATTTCAGTTTAGTAGCAAATTGTTAGTTAATTGCATTAAATTTAAATTTCAAAATAAATAATTTCATTAAAATAAAATTAATTATTTTTCGAGAAATATTTTTTTCATATGTTATTTGTCAGAAGGGTAACGGGGTGTTAAGAGATCTTTTTATTAAAAATTACATTTTCAAATTATTAAATGTTGATAAATGTTGTTGGATGTTTGAGTAATTAAAATTGGCATGCGCCAACATTTGTCTTGGAATAGCAACATGTTGCCAAGACAATTACACCAAACCACCTGTTGATGAATAATTGTTGAAATTTGCCTAAAGACAAAAATGTGCAATTTTAAGCGGAAACAAATTAAAAACTTCTATAAAAGACAATAAGCGACAAAAACAAAAGTTATTTTCAAGTTTTAATTCCAATTCAATTCTATTTCTAATTCAGTTATAGTTTTGTTATACATCAGTTCTAGTTCAGATCTAATTTACTTCTAGTGCAGTTCTATTTCACTTTTAATTCAGTTGTAGTTTAGTTTTAGTACAGTTCAGTTCTAGATTATTTCTAGTTCAGTTCTAGTTCATTTCTAGTTCAGTTCTAGTTTATTTCTAGTTCAGTTCTAGTTCATTTCTAGTTCAGTTCCAGTTCAGCTCTAGTTCAGTTCTAGTTCAGTTCTAATTCAGCACTAATTCAGTTCTATTTTATTTCTAGTATAGTTCTAGTTCAGCTCTAGTTCAGTTCCAGTTCAGTTCCAGTTCAGCTCTAGTTCAGTTTTAGTTCAGTTCCAGTTCAGCTCAAATTCAGTTCCAGTTCAGTTCTGCTTCAATTCGAGTTCAGTTCTCTTTCAGCTCTAATTCAGTTCTATTTTATTTCTAGTATAGTTCTAGTTCAGTTCTAGTTCAGTTCCAGTTCAGTTCCAGTTCAGTTCCAGTTCAGCTCTAGTTCAGTTCTAGTTCAACTCTAGTTCAGTTCTACTTCAGTTCTAGTATAGTTCTAATTCAGCTCTAGTTCAGTTCCAGTTTAGTTCTAATTCAATTTAAGTTCAGTTGTAGTTAAGGGTTCAATTCTAGTTCACTTCTACTTCAGTTCTAGTTCAGTTCTGTTTCAGTTTTAGTTCAGTTCTACTTAAGTTCAAGTTCAGTTCTAGTCCAGTCCAAATTCAGTTCTAGTTTAGTTCTAGTTCCATTCTGGTTCAGTTCTGTTTAAGTTCTAGTTCAGTTCTAGTTTAGTTCTAGTTCAGTTCTAGTTCAATTCTAGTTCCGTTCTAGTTCAGTTCTAGTTAAGTTCTAGTTCATTTCTGGTTCAATTCTAGTTAAGTTATAATTTAGGATATAGTTCATATTTTATTAAAATGCCAGTTCAGATTCTATATCATAATATAGTATAGATTTTAATTCTACTTTAGATTTTACTCCAAGTTTTTAGTTCTAATTCTAATTCGGTTCTAAATCAGTTTCTGGTTTACATTTAAGTTCAGATTTGGAATAGAGTTCAGATTCTAGTTCAGTTCAAATTTTATTTTCAATTTCTATTTAGTTCAGTTTCTGATTCAAATTTTAATTCACATTTTGTTCAGATTAAAGTTCAGATTTTAACTAATTAATTCTAATTCAGAATCCAATTTTTGTTATAATTCAGATTTTTTTCAGATTTAATTTTAGATTCTAGTACAGATTCCATTCCATTATTCTACTTCAGATTCTATCTTAAATGCCAGTTAGAAAGCGTGCTCAGATTTAAGTTCTGATTTTAGTTCAAATTCTAGTTAAGATAGAAGTTCAGATTCTGTTTCAGATTCTATTTCAAATTCTGTTTAGTTTCTAGTTCAGACCCTAATTCAGATTTTAGTTCAAATCCTAAGTTAGACTAAAGCGCAGATTCCAGTTCATATTTTAGTTATAGTTTTTAGTGGTTCAGAGCTTTAGTTCAAATTCGTGTTCAAGTTCTGGTTGAGATTCTACTTAAGATTCAAATTCAACTTTTAGCTCACAATCTGGATCATATTCTAGTTGAATTTTTAGTTTAGATTCTATTTCATCCTATAGTTTAGACTTTAGATTCTAGTTTAGTTTCGATAACAGATTCTCTTTCAGGTTCTAGTTTAGATTGTACTTCTGATGGCAGTTCTCGTTCAGATTCTGAATTCGATTCTTGTACAGAATTCACTTCATATTTCCAGTTCAGACTTGAATTACGATTTTAGTCCCAAATCCACTTCAGATTTTTCTTAATATTTTATGTCATTTTAAGAAAAAGTCTCATTTGCAATTAAAATTTTGTATAATTTACCCATGATAAACAATGTGAATGAATAAATACAAGGATATAAAATGTCAGCCACAACTATATGTATAAACACCACTACAACCACAATATTAAATTTAATAAAAAACAAAGAGTCATACCACTCACATACATGAATTCTCTTTTATTGCCACATATTTAAACATGTGTTTATGTGCATAATGACAAAACAACATTATTGTACATAAAGATTTCAGTTGAAAAGGATTCACCAACACACAAATAATAAACATTCAAATCTCCTTGACTAAAAGTACTACCATATTTTGAACAGCTTAGAGGAATAATGACAATAATGTTGATGACTATGAGAATGATGATGATGATGATGACAATAATTTGATGTGATTATGTTGAATATTATGAGAGTAATAATAATGTTAAATAATGATGACCAAAATTTTAAAATAACAGTCACAATGTTTTTGAATTCCTGTGTAGGGATGTGTATTTTGTTATATTATTTATGCTAAAACAAATGTATGTGTATGTGTAAATATGTAGATGATCTTTAGAGTATAGAAGAAACACTAACACAAATACATCAACTACACCGCTAATTATAACCAACACAAATACAACATTTGCAATTAGGCACTGTGTGCAGGTTAAAGGAGCAAATTTTCAGAAAACTAAATAAGGAATTTTAAAGGAATTTTTTAGATTTAAGACAATATTTTGGGATCTAAACTCTTAAGGTAATTAGACGAAAACTTAAAACTTTGACCTAAAAATTCCTAATTTGCCTTTAGTCAGTAATTCCATTTTCAAATCTCTTTCTCAATTTCCTATCATTCCTTTTGTCATTCTTCAAAAAAAAACTTATCTTTCAAAACTTTTATTTCGTTTATTGTTGTTGTTTTTATACCCTCAACCACCACAAGTGGTGAAGAGAGTATATTTATCTTGCCACTGCGCGTGTTACGCTAAGAAAAAAAATCATCTCAGATCCTATAATGTATATATATTTTTGCATCAAATCAAAATCTGAGTCGGTTTAGCTATGCTGGTCTCTCTGGTGTTGACTCACTCACATCCACAATAATTCACCGAGCTCTACGAAATTAGGCTTGAGTATTTGTTATAATCTTGAGAAATTTCCAAATTAAAACCCACAAAATCGGTTCAGTATATCAAAAGATATAGAACGATATCCGAGGTAACCGTTAAGTTTAAGCGAAGAACTTTATTTAAATTGTCATCTATAAATCGAAAAATTGGAACTAAATTAGAATCATACTATTAAGCTATATGTACTTCATTACTATTCCAAATCGGTTCAGTGGAAAAGAAATTAAAGTCAAATATATAACTCATTTTCTGTCTCCTTAAGTGATCCATGTTATATTTTTATTGCATATATTGTATACTCCTGTAAGTGTATGTGTGTATGTACGAATCATAACATATTCACTTCACCCATATTTATGTTGAAGGGCATTAAAGCTTCGACTTAGACGAGTATAGTATTTTTACTTGTTACTGTTTAATTTTGGTTGACATTAACATTTATAGCATGAAAACTGTCACTGACTTTCTTGTTGCAATTGCATCTGTCACATTCACAATTACATCTGCCACTGATGTTGTCACTGCTTCTCATGTTGTTCTTGTTGTTGATGTTTTTTATACGTTAAAGAAATAGCTTTTAATTAAAGTAGGTCGGGGTTGGTTTCCCTACAACAGCAGCATCTTTATTTTTAGTTGCAACATTATAAAATTGCAATAGACATTTGCAACAAAATTCTACTATTTGTTATTTGTACTTGTAAAATAAATTTTAATTGTTGATTTTTCGGCATTTAGCAGCAAGTGAATGTGAAAAGAGATATTAAAGATGCATGGAAATATAAATTTATGGTGAAAAGGAAGTTTCATTGGAGGTAAATGAAGAACGTTAAAAAGATGTTAAGGAAAATAAATGAAATAAAATTATTCAGTGAAAGTTGTTGAAAGAATAATTAAAAAAAATATAAATTTTTAATGCTAACTAATTCATAGTTTATTTTATAACATTAATAGCTTTAACCACTTGCGCTTTGCTGTACAAGCATTTTCCTAAGTCTAAGATCTCGAAAGAAATTTCACAAATCACAACGTGTATTAAAAAAATTTTACACATTGGAGATTTTGCCAAATGCCCCTGTCCCTACCCATTCTAAAATTTTATTTAGTATTTGTCTTGTATGGGAACTACCTCTTCCTTTGGGGTAACCTCTCCCCCTGATTCTATCCGACCTACATTTTGTCAACAGTTCCTTGAAGAAGTGATTCAAAAAAAAATTGAAAATTCTCACTGTTATAGTTTTTTAGATATTCGATAATCAATATTTGTTTTCAATAGGGGGTATCTCTCCCCCTGGTCCTTTCGAAACTTTTTATAGCCTATGTTACTTTCGGGTATATGGGGATTATGCTGCGAAAATTTCAGCAAAATTAGTCCGGTAGTTCCAAACCAACATTATTCATTATTTATTATATTATTATAGATTCATTATATATATAGATTCACATTATAGGACATGGCTCTATTTGATAGTCTTTAAATTAAGTTACAATTTTAGCTCATTTACTATCGCATGTTCTTGTTCATAAACAAGCTTTCATTTCAGTTCATAAACTTAAAGAACACCTCTTAATCGACAGAGGTTTATCTGTTTGGGTCATATCTCACTTAAACTAGGAACTAGGGTATAATGAAGAATTATTGAGGAAAATTTCTCCATGAGATTATATTGGTTGGTACCAAGTTCACACTTGTATGGGTGAATGTTCTGCGTCTCTGCTTATTGCATGTGATTCTCGCTAACGTGATTCCATAAAAATCTAGGTCGTTCGACATTGTCCCAACTGAATCATCGACAGCCGATCTTGAAGATCCTTAAGTAATGCAACTTTAATCTCGCAAAACAGAAATACAGAGGAGACGCGCATTTCCTTAAAGACCTTGTGGGTGGACAATATGTCTTTATTGATGGGGTGAATGACGAGAAAGTCGACTTGCATTGGACTTAAAGGACGTAGATACAGTTACAGCAGCTATCGAGATCACAACTGGTATTGTGTGGATGGCATATAACCATAGAGAATTTTCGCCAAACGATATTTGCCATTGATATGCCCAACGTAATATGCTTTCATACGAATTCTCAGCATATCATCTGGGGTTGCAACAATATCAACCAAAGATGCTGATATTTACTGAACTTTGTTCTTGAATATAAATTTGGATATAGTCAATATGGACTCAGAGCTAACTTTGAGTCTCTCTGACTCTCTTGCCATTGTCCCGTAATACCTTGCTCGAGAAACTTGGGTGGTGCTGTGAATTTTATAATGAAATCATTCATTAGCTCTATAAATAGGGCATTACCTGAAAATTTAGGGTTAAAAGAATAATGTTGGTTACCTGAGTAGAAATATGTCTGTTTAATAAGGTTAAAATATCAGACGTCTCAGATTTTTGAATTAGATAAGAAATGCGAAGTGGAAGGCTTGAAAAAATATCAGAAGTTATATAGAAAATTATTCCAAACATTTGCGCAAGGTTTCAGCGACCTCTGTAATCGTTCCGTACATCATACAGAGACATTGTGGCGATTGGAACTATCAGAGTTTCCTGATTGTTGGTTGAACAATCAGGAAACTCTTGACTTTGTTAGACACTCATTTGCCTAGCAGTTATAAGAATCTAAACTCGGTTCTGGAAAACAATCCAAGCGACACGATGAGAAGAAAAGAATGAGCTGGGCTATCAGTACTAAAGTGGCTACACTGAAATCATGTTCACATCAAATATATCGTTGGCTTCTTATCTAATCAAGACTCTGGAAATATACATCGGAATTAATCGATACCGAGACGGATTTTCTTTAATTCTCAATATGTCTATACGAAGGATAAGTCGGTCGAGTCAGCTCCACATTAATTGTTTGGATATATTGTGAAGTCACTGGTTTTGAAGCGTACACATTTAGGATGATTTTAATTATATCGAGTCAGACTCCATTGTATCAGTCTTACAGGGAGTATGCGTTGATAATGACTGTTGTGGATTTATCAAGCAATGAAGACACAATTAGTTCTCGTTTAAATGCGATTCCGATTATTTTTTAGTGAAAACATCTGGGTATTGTTTCTGATAGTAAATTATATCTGGTAATATAATATATAACATTTTCTGGATTTCAGTTCTTACTTACTCTAGTTACTGCATCTTTTCTTTAGCATAACTCCAAGGCGCATAAGCAAAAATTTTTTAAAGAAGGGAAATTTTGTCGCAAATTTAATTATTTCATTAATTTCATTTAAATATCAAATATCTTCATTTAAAGATCCTTTTTTTTCAAATTTCATTAACATATTTCTCCAAATATTTACAAATTTACATTTATAATCCTGGAATTAACATTATCCAACATTTTACTTTATCATCATCTTAATCGTGTTTGTCTGTTACAATTTGTGTTTATTTCAAAAATTTATTTATTAAACAAGATTATGACTCTTAATAATACAAAAATATTTTTGTAAATAAATATGCAGCCACTTAAATTATATTCGAGATATAGAAAATATTTTTGTCACTTTTTTTCTGGTCTTGTTTTTCATTTATTTCATTTTTGGTTAAATTATAACTCACCCATCAAATTCAAAGGACATTGTTATACAAATAAATGTATATGTATTGAGTATATATGTATAAACTCAATAAAGTATGACAACGACAAGAGTTTTTATACCCTACACCTCCTTGAATAATTTAGATACTATTGGTTCGTGCTGATGTTTGTAGAATACAGTAATATAGTGTTACACTTACCTATAAGTTCACAGTTTGACGCAGAATCCCTCTCTGAGCAAATTTTACAATGTCCATCTGTCTGTCTGTCCATCCGACTGACTATCCATGTAATCGTTGTGAGCACTCTAGAGGCCGCAGTTTTGGAGGTATCTTGATGGTACAAAACATTATTTTGGCTCAAGGACAAAGCCAATATTTCAGGTACCTCTCAAACGAATGTCCTCCCAAAATGAGGGTTTAAGCTCTTAAAAGTACTAAATATAAAGCGATTTTAACAAAATTCGACAGAAATAATTCTTATGATATTTTAAACCAATAAACCTATGCGGGGGTCGTCCCATTGCTTATTATAGGTCTCATACTTCTTTCCAAAAATCTCATTAAAGCCTATAAATCTCACACATACTAACATTGTGGTGTACAGCATTAAATAGTGGACCTTGACCGACTGTAACATTCTTACTTCTTTTCATTAGAATTTTGTGTCTTTGAAGAATAAGAATTTTTGAAAAGAAGATTTGACAGTGAAGTATAACAGAAAAATATGTAAATAAGTTTTGAGAGAAATCGTAGTAATTGAGCTAATACGTGTTGATGTATTTGTTAGATTTTAAGTAGTTGTAGTACACAAGTAAAATATTTTAAAATTGTACATTTTTATTTGTTACACACTGTATTATTTTGTAGTCATAACGCACAGGAGCACAGTGTTTCAAAATTGCTTTTATAATTCCATTAATTTTGAACCGTTAAAAATATTATTTTGCTGGTATCTATTTGTCCTGGAGCGTAGTCGGTAAACCCCCAAACTTGATCCCCTTGGAAATGATGATTTTTTAAATTCGGCAAAAATTATTTTATGAAATTAAATCAAATAATTTGGAACCCTTATAGGGAATCTTCAATAAATTCCGCCGCAAATACGTGAAAGTAAATACTTCCAAACACTCACGAATACACAAAATTTTAAAGTTTTTCTTAAATACAAGGCAACAATTAAGCAGTTATAACCTTACTTTTGTCTTTGGCTATAACATTGCCTAACATATCGGTTTATATCTTTTAATGTGCTGTGCCAAGTTTCATTGAGCTTCGTTAAATATTGTGGATGTAAGCGTTCAAACAACAGACAAACAGACCGCTCATACACCGACACTGACCCTATAGGAGCCTGCACCTGAGGATTTTAATATTTTAAAGAAAAATTAAGTAACAGACCATTTAATGTCGAAAATTAATAAAGAAACAAAATCAAGATTCCCGAGACCAGCTGGAGATCAGAAATCCCTTAAACAACTGGGAAAGATCTCAGTTATAATCAGGTTACATTTTTATAAGGTATTTCCACTAGTTCAAAAATTAGAGGTATGGAACCACTGTGTAGACAAAAATCCATAATATTTAATTTTCGTGATAAAATTTTCTTTTTATTCACATTCACTTTCTTTCGTTTACTTTAACGTTATTTCTTATAAAAAGTGAAAAAGAGGAAAAATAAGGAAAATAAATTTTAAGGTTCACGTTTTAGCATTAAAATAGATTTTTTAGCTACAAATTCTGAACAACAAAAATATTGAATTAAAAAAAAAATAACAAAAAACAAGTAACAATATTATTGTCGGTCAAGCCCGACTATGTTATACCTTATACCAAAATGTTAGTGAAAATGGTAGTTACGAAAAAGTAATAAACGACCCTCGTTCAGTACATTACGAAGAAACAAACATTTATGTGAAATTAATATGTTTTAAGTTAATCTTTTTTGGAGGATATGGAACCTAGAAAAAAATTTTATAATCCCGTAGATCGATTTCGCTTTTATTTATCTTAATTTCACCAATACCAACTTATGCTCATCAAAGTGATATTTGAAATTTCTTCTCACAGCACAGAAAAGAAATCCACCGACTCTCGCAAAATTTGGCACAATGTTTTAGAATAAGACTTATTTGTTTTTAAATATTTTAAATTTCTTTATATTTAGGACTTTTATGACCTTTAACCTCATTGCGGGAGGAAATTTGTATGGAAGGCACCTGACCGAATAAAATAGGCTTTGTCCTTGGACCAAAATAATATATAATAAATTTCATCAAGATATCTCAAAAATAGCGACCTGTACAACGTTCACATAGTTAACATGGACAACCAGCCGGCCAGACAAACTTAATGAGGGACGTACAGACATCGTTAAATCGACTCAAAAAGTGATTCTGAGTCAAACGGTAGCTAAGTTAGCTGTAACACCATTTTTTTCTGTATGTTGCAAACATCAACACAAACGCATAATACCCCAACCATAATACGGTGGTGTAGGGTATAAAAATGAAATAAATTCTTACAATATAATTTACTTACATTAATGTCAAAAAAATATTTATTTTATTGAAATAAGAGAAAAATAACTTTAAATTTATTTTATAGTTTATTGTCCAGATTCTGTGTGGTTTTTGAGTTTTTTTCCTAAGTAAAATTTTATAGCACGTAAAACGTGACAAATGTATAGAATTTCTTTGGAAATGTATATGTTCTACATAAATTTGTTTTATATGACAAAAAGAGCTTTAATATGAAATAGATATATTAACATATACAAGTTTGAAAACTTATAACCTTATTTACAGATGGCAAGAACTGATTAATACAGCGAATATACTATATAAGTTCAATTACATCGCTACAAAAAAACAGTTTAACCGAAATGGTACTTTCTGGCAGTATAACTGTTTTGGCAATAATTCTGTAATATTTAAAGCTTAAGTGCTTTCGAGTTGACTTGACTTCATTTCTATAAAAAAATTGCTTTAATTGGACTTTAAACTCATGATTTTTAATATAAGAAGTGAGATCGAAAAATTCTTGACGAAATCACTAAATGTACAAGTTTGCTTTTATAGTTAAAATCACTAGTGATAAAATATTGAACCTTTTTCGCAAACCCTTCCATTAACCTTTTTATAGTGCTTTCTGTCACTTTGCTCGAACAGTTAATACATCTCCATTTTAAAACCTTCCACTTTTTGGATAACTTTTTTGTGCTCTACAATTCTCTTTCAACATGAGCTCAATATCTCTTTATTATCTTTAGATCCGGCCAGGATTTGCCTCTATTGGTACATAAATACAACATTATTATTCTTGTACCATTCCAGGGCTTATTTGCCATAGTGACAGGATGCCAAATTTTCTAAATTTTTTGCAGCTTTTCTGTCAGGAACCATTTAAGCCTTTTGTGTTTTTTAACCTGCAATAGTTTTAACTTGTTGAACTAAATCAGCAGTTCGAGCACTGAACTAACTGATTTGCTTTCCTACCGGGTGTGTTGAGAGCTCTTTTGAAAATGAATTCTTTATTTTGGCTTTATGTCATGTGGACCCATTATTTTTTACATGAATCAGGTTTTCCATAAATAAACAAATTTCCCCAGTCCGGCCTTTAAATTCGACACAAATTTTGTAGGACAAAGTTTATTGCGCACTTTTTCCTGATGATTAATTTCAGTCAAATTAACAATATATCCATTTGTTTGACATTAAACCTAATAACCGGCATATTTTATGAAAGTAACTAGATCAAAAAAGAGAATCAAATAAAACGTCTGTTAAGAATTTTTCGTTCTCACTTCTTTCCTTTAAAGCGGCAGAAAATATAATTGTTATTTTATAGGGAAAAGCTGTAATATGTGGAGCTTTGTTAATACTGTTATTGGTACTTTTTACAATATTAATATTAGAAGTCTGCTCTTAACTTCATTGATACTCTTTTTTTCTTTGAAAAGCATTTCTCATATTTCTTAAATCTGGGGACATTTTTAAGTACTTTTTTAGTGTTTATGGTACTTTTACATTATTTTAAATACTCATATATCAAGAACATGTTGAATATTTTTTTAAAAAAGGGAAATTTGTGGTACTTTTTTTGCTTTTTGTAGTATATTTTTAATATTTCTTAAATCATGAGGAAATTTGTGGTACTTTTCGCTGTGCACTTAAAATATTTCTTAAATTTCATTTCGTATATTACGACTGTGTAAATTCGTAAACGGGAGAAAAATGTGTGGTACTTTTTTACTCTTTTGAATATATTTTCAATATTTCTCAAAGCAAAAGGGATATTTGTGGTACTTTTGCAATATTTCTTAAGTTTTCTTTATTATATTGAGAACAAGAGGAGCATTTGTGGTACTCTTGTTGTACATTTTAAATATTTACAAAATTTTTGGTACTTTTGCAATATTACTTAAGTTTTCTTTCTTATATTTAGAAAATGGTTTTTTTTTTTTTTTTGAACAGGGGGAACATTTGTGGTACTTTTTTGTTAATTCCTGTAGTACATTTTAAAGATTTACAAAATTTGTGGCAACTTGTTCACCTTTTGCGGTACATTTGAAATATCCACAAAATTTTACTTCGTAGATAAAAAAAAATGTAAAATCTTTTGTTGTACTTGTGGTACTTTCTTTACTCTTTGTAGAACATTTGCAAATTTTCTTTAGCCTTAAAAAAATTTGAGGTACTTTTTTAAGGTTTGTGGTACTCTTGCAATATTTCTTAGATAGTCCTACGTATATCTAGAATATGTTGAAGATTTTCTGTTATAGAGGAAAGTGTATGGTACTTTTTTACTCCCTTTCGAATATTTCTTTTTCCACAAATATATGTGGTACTTTTTTTACTTTTTTGGTACATTTGGTTCAGAAAATTTTTGAATTTTCTTATTAGAAATTGTCATATTAAATTTCTAACTTATTTTTTTTTTTTTTTTTTTTTTTTTTTTTGAAAGACAAAATAATAAAATTCCAATATAAAATATATTGATAAATGCCAAATGTTATAAAAGTTCAAAAAAGTCATAACATATAAGAATTTTCTTCTTTTTTTTATTTTTTTGTTGAGATAACAATTCAATATCTATTCTCCGATATTTTTAATATTTTGTTTTTTATCTGTCATAATTTTGAAAAACATAAAAAAAAACATTTTATTTTTTCAGAAGTTTTCGTTTCATATTTTTGCAAATGCACAAAAATATTAATACGATATTTATATGAGCTGAACAATGGTCAATAAATGCATACAACATTTTTTTGGTTCGTTATAGATATTTTTATGTGATTCCATTTTTCTTATTTTTCCAATTTTACTAAATATTTATTGAAAATCGTAGTATATTGATATGACAGAAAGTTGCAATTTTTTTATACCCTTCACCACCACAAGTGGTGAAGAGGGTATATTAATGTTGTCATTCCGTGTGTTACGCTTGCATCAAATCAAAATCTGAGTCGATTTAGCTATGTCCGTCTTTTATTGGCACTAATATTTGTTATTGTCCAGCAAAATTGTTTAAGTATATTTAAATATATAGACCGATATCTTAAGCAATCTCTTAGTTCAAGCAAAAAGCTCTCGTAAAATTTTCAATTAAAGATATAGACTGAACATTTTTATGTATTTCATTAACATTCCAAAAATTATCAAAATCGGTTCAGTTGAAAAAAATGTTATACCCAAAAATATAACTAATTTTATGACTCATTCAATATTCCTGTATTATAATCAAAAAAAAAACTGTTATATATTGTATACCTTATGTAAATGTGTGTGTGAGTGTGTATT
This sequence comes from Cochliomyia hominivorax, assembly GCA_004302925.2. Classification (NCBI taxonomy): domain Eukaryota; kingdom Metazoa; phylum Arthropoda; class Insecta; order Diptera; family Calliphoridae; genus Cochliomyia; species Cochliomyia hominivorax. Next base: position 90,505,396 of record PYHX02000158.1, on the reverse strand, counting down.
TACAAAACATAATGTATTTTCTTCACACACTTATTTATGGTGGAGGGCACTAAAGATTCGGCATAGTCGAATATAACATTCTTACTTGTTTTTATTTAAGTTATTTTTTCTTTTAACATGAATTGTTTGCCATTTAGTGATATTTTGTATTATAATTTTTTTATTGTTGGAAAATTTCATTTTTTTTTTTTGGTTTATAAAAGATAAAATTTCATTGCAGACTTCGTTATGGTCATAAGACACAAATGTCGTTTAGTTAATGGAAATAAATTTTTTGTTTTGGCAAAATCACAAAAAAAAGAGTAACAAATTATGTTAGATTTGATTAGAGAACATAATTTATACGAAAAATGTCATAAAAATAAGACAACAATGTCATATTTATATGTTAATCTTTTTGTTGTTGGTTTTTCTTTGTTTCGGAATAAAACTTTTCATAAACACCCTGCACTTAGTGAAAATAAATAAGTTTTTGTAAAAATTTTAGATTTCTTTGGTGAAAAAATAAATTTTTTGGGAAAAATGAATTGTAAGTGAAAATATTTTTTTGGTGAAATGTAGTTTGAAGTTTGAGAATTTTCCGTGAAAATTTAAAGTTAAAATTTTTAATCAAAATTGAGAATATTTACAGAAAAATTAATTTATTTTATGAGAATGTGAATTTTTTTTGAAAGTGTGAATTTTTCAGAATTTATAGTGAAATAGTGAATTTATATTGAAATCTAGAATATAAAATGATTTAAAAATTATACTGGAAATATGATTTTTTAGTGAAAATTTGAATTTTTAGGGAAAATTTGAAATTTTTAGTGAATGAAAAATTTTATAGAAAAAAATCATATTTTAAGTGACAATTTAGAATTTTTGTGAAAGTAATAATAATTTTGCTGGATTTAGTTGAAAACTTTTAGGAAAATTTGATTTTTCAGTGAAAAATTAGAAATTGTTTGTCGAACTTGAAAATGTGAAATTATAAGTTTTAAGTGAAATTTCGAATGAGCATTTTACAGTCGGTCAATTCCTACTATGTATCTATACAAACACTATTACTAGCGCTATACCACTAAATGGTAATTACAAAAAAATTAATAAAGGACCCTCGCATAATTTAATTTACTGATTTATTCTTAAGTGTGCAGAACATTATTGTGGCACTTATATTTATGTGAAATTTTGTGCGTTTTTCTGGAAGGTTTTAAGCGAATTAAAAGAAATTAAGCAGCGACCCTCGCATAATTTTGTAAAACTATTTTGGATTATCTTTATCTAAATTTAACCAACCATTTATTACAATATCAATGTATATGTGAGATTTATGTCCTTCATAAGGATAATTTGAAGTGGACTTTTATGGGACCTAAGAAAAATAATGAACCGATCCTCGTATAATTTGGCACATCGTTAAAGAATATTATAAAACTAAGTTTTACTAACTTTCACAAAAAGAAGAAGTAAATTTTTGATTTTTATGAACTTAAATACCCATTTCATGTGGATATTTGTATTGAAGGTACTTGAACTATTCTACCAAATACAACCAATTTTATTAAGCTTCGTCATTGGTTTACCAAATTTCTTCAAGATATCTCAAAAATTGCGGCCTTGAAGTTGTTAAAAAATATTTGCATGGACAGCAGCTGGACAAAAGTGATTCAAAGTCGAACGGTATAATTAAACGTGTTATTTCTGTATATTAAAAATATTAGCACAAACGCATAACACCCCAACTACCTATTTATATGACTTAGTCCTTACTATGTTCTCAAGGAACTGTTCATCCACTGGCTGAATATCATTCTAATCCTTGTAATTGTTTTATAGGCATTTAGTGTAGGATATTAAATATTCGGCTCGGTCGTAAAGACTTATCTGTTTTTCCTTCGTTTTTTTAATTTATTACAAATAATTTGTCATTTTCAAATGTCAGCAAAAATGTTATCGTGTTCTTTTTAACGTAATAAACCACAACATATATTCACACTACTTTATTAGATACGTAGGCGTATGAGTATTATTAACATGTTTAAACTTTATATAAATCATACGCGACCGTAAATCTATTGAATGATATTTAACATACGATGCGTATACTTACTGCCGTAACATTAATATCATTCATACGTCACAGATAATCTCCCTTTTTAAATGGAAAGTTTTTAAAAACTTTTTAAAATATGTACTAAATATTTTACTTGACAATATCACAACTTTATTTATATTTATCCTCTTTTCATAAAAAACTATTTTCCATTTCACATTCAATCTAATCCTTTCATATCAATTTCTACTCCCTTTTACGAGTTTAAATAATTCATTTGCATTTATTTGCAACTCTAATCCCATTTAAACAGAATAAACTAAATTAAAATCAAATAAAATTCGAAAACAATTTTATCGAGAATTATTGACACATTTACTCATTTGTTCAAAACAAAATGAGAGAAAATACTAAAATGTTGTATATGTATTAATGTTTTACACACACCTGTTTTTACTACAAATAGATTTAGTTTAAATGAAACAATTAATGATACAACTTTTATATACAAATAACAAAACGATTTGAAAATTAATTTCAAATGTAAATTTTTAGTGAGAATTTTTTTTTAGTGAAAATTTGATTTTTTAGTGAAAATTTGAATTTTTAGTGAAAATTTGAATTTTTAGTGAAATTGAATTTTAGTGAAAATTTGAATTTTTAGTGAAATTTTGAATTTTTAGTGAAAATTTGAATTTTTAGTGAAAATTTGAATTTTTAGTGAAAATTTGAATTTTTAGTAAAAATTTAAATTTTATTGAAAATTTGAATTTTTAGTGAAAATTTGAATTTTTAGTGAAAATTTGAATTTTTAGTGAAAATTTGAATTTTTAGTGAAAATTTGAATTTTTAATGAAAATTTGAATTTTAATGAAAATTTGAATTTTTAATGAAAATTTGAATTTTTAATGAAAATTTGAATTTTTAGTGAAAATTTGAATTTTTAGTGAAAATTTGAATTTTAAGTGAAAATTTTAATTTTAAGCTAAAATTTGAATTTTAATGAAAATTTGAATTTTTAGATAAAATTTGAATTTTTAGTGAAAATTTGAATTTTTAGTGAAAATTTGAATTTTTAGTGAAAATTTGAATTTTTAGTGAAAATTTGAATTTTAGTGAAAATTTGAATTTTAGTGAAAATTTGAATTTTTAGTGAAAATTTGAATTTTTAGTGAAAATTTGAATTTTTAGTGAAAATTTGAATTTTTAGTGAAAATTTGAATTTTAGTGAAAATTGAATTTTAGTGAAAATTTGAATTTTTAGTAAAAATTTGAATTTTTAGTGAAAATTTGAATTTTAGTGAAAATTTGAATTTTTAATGAAAATAAAAAATTTTAGGAAAATTAAAATTTTTAATAAAAATTTGAATTTTTAGTGAAACTGAGCATTTTTGGTGAACATGTAAATTAATAATAAAAATATTAATTTCTGGTGAAATTTGGGAACTTTCTGGTGAAAATAATAATTTCGAGTGAAAATGTGAATTTTTCTAAACCCTTCACCAAATTCCAATTAACCTCTATATTGAAGCAAATAAAATTTAAATTACAAAAAAGCAAATCAAATACCGTCGTATCTAAATAAAACTGTGGACTAAATAACACTACAACAACAATAAGAACAAAAGAAGAGAAAAACAATCAATGTTTTCCTTTCCCCTGTTTAAATAGCAAAAAGCAAAAAAGAAGAAAATTCAACAAAAGAAAGAAAAAATAATTGAGTAGAAAACTATAAAGTCACACAGGGAATTTCAATGACAATAATACGCTTCTTCTTCTTCTTTTCAAAGTTCTCTTTATCCGATATAACAACCAGTGATAGTTTGTACCAGCGATTGGTTTGTTTAGCTCTTTTAGTTTGAATGGTTTTCAGTTCGTTTGTTTGTCCGTTTGATTGTTTGTTTTCAGGCTGAAAACAGCAAATAAATTTTTGCATACAAAACGTTAGAAAAATCTACATGAAAAACATGGAAAAATTATAAAACACAAAACGGAAAAGCGTGGAAATTGTAATGCATTCCCAGTCAGCCAGTAAGTCAGTCAGTCATTCACTAAATAGCGGTTGTAGTGATGTTGGTGATAGGAAAAGTATTAATGTCGTATCAAAACAAAAAACTGTAACGTGAGTTAGAACTATGACAACAACAACAATAACAACTACCGTGGAAAATTGTAATCGAAAGAAGCAACAACAATTTACGGAAAATAATGAAATAAATGAAAACTGGAGCACAAATGTTGCAACGCATAAATGCAAAACATGTTTGAGCATCAGCAACAGGGATCATCAACAAATATATGTGAACAAACACAGACCTAATCAACACATAGACATTTATAGCATACAGGATACAAACATTAAAGGCCTTTAATTATGGAAATGAACTTAAATAAAATCTGAACTGGAATCTTTGTAAAACTGGAATTAGAACTGAACCAGAACTGAACCAAAACTGGACCAGAACTGAACCAGAACTGAACAAGAACTGAACTTGAACTGAACTAGAATTAGAACTGAACAAAAACTGTACTAGAATTAGAACTAAACAAGAACTAGAACTGAACTAGAATTAGAACTGAACAAGAACTGAACCAGAACTGGACCAGAACTGAACAAGAACTGCACTTGAACTGTACTAGAATTAGAACTGTACTAGAATTAGAACTTAACTAGAACTGAACTCAAAATGGACTACAACTGATCAAGAATTGAACTAGAATTGAGGTTCTATATTAATAAACATACTAAAATCTGAGATTTTTAAGGCCTTTTTATATGTATTTCCCCTTTGGGAACTCCATACCCCAACATACTTAGAATGTATAGGAATTTGCATAACAGCGTGTAAAATTGTACAAATACTCTCACATGCTGTATTAGTTGTTATTGTAGTAGTAGTTGCATGTACGTATAAAGTTTTAGCTGCATAAGTATTAATTCGATCTCATTCATATACATATATAGACTGAAAATGACTTTAATTACGAATAGATAAACATAAACCAACAGTTTGGAAAACGTAGATAAAATATAAATTAAAAATGTTCAACTGTCTACAGTTTAGATTACTTAGGGGACAATAACATTGATTTCTTTTATTAAAACAATAAAAACTTGTTAAATCTCTATCGTTTGAAATGGAAATTTAAAAGTATTTTTTTCAGATTTGTAGGGATTTATTTGTGAAGCGAATGTTATTGTATGATGCCAACACTGTTTATGTTGTTTAAAAACGTTCCAAATCCATAGAGTTTAGATAAAATGTGTGATATTCTACTTTTTCCTTTAGCTGGTGTTTTGTATTAGATTGGAGTTTTAGACAGATTTAATAATGTGTTTTTGTCGGAAAACAGGGCTTTAAGTTGAGTTTTTGGATAAAAATGAAAAGTCAAGGATTTAAAGGACAACATGATTTTTTTTTTTTTTTGCTTTAAAAATATAGAAAAATTTTTTTGAAACAAAAATGTATGACATTTCTAAACTAATTTGCTGCCTGTAAATCATTTTATTTCTAGCATATGTCTTTTATTTGTGATACAAATCTAAATTTCCATTTGTTTTGTTGATAAAAAACATGAAATAAAATTTACATAAAATTTACAGTTGATTTTCGTTTTTCTACAAAAAATAAATAAAATTTCTTTTCAGAGGCGCTCGTGTCACTTAGAAAGTTAATTTATTTATTACACTCTTTTTAACGCTATCACTAAATTTTGTAGTTCCTTCAACAGACAACACAACAGGAAGTCAAGCTGAACATTGTTTTTGACACATTTATTTAAACATTCTGGTATTTATGTGATTTTAGCTGCTTATGACGTCATTTAAACAAAAATTATATAATAACTGTTTTACAGCCTTAAAACACTTAATTATTGTTAGTGTGTGTGTGTATTTTTTGTGGTTTCTATTTAGAAATCATCATTAATTTAAACCAAATATTTACCCAAAAACCCACTCAGTGGTCATGTGACAAATGAGACAAAAACATGAAAAATGTGTTACAAATCGTGTCACCGAAAAAATGTTTTTACCACCAAAAATAACACTCACACAGTGGTATCAAAATCAATTTTGGGCACTAATTCTGTAACTTAGAAAGCATAAGAATTATACTAATGAAATTCTACATGGATAGAGCTGAGGTATTGCCGAGTTGATTGGAAAGAGTACAGGTTCCTATTTTGCCAGGAGCGCACTCGACAATTATGCAAAAATTGTAGCAGACAGAAAAAATGGAGAAGCATGTTCCAACAATTTGTTATAAATTTTGCTATTAATTTTTGTTGGAACTAAACATAATTTAGATTTGCCAACTGCTGAAAATGTTGTAGAGTTAAACTGTCTAATCTTTATACTCTTCACCACCACAAGTGGTGCACAGGGTATATGTGGTAGTCATTCCTAGTGTAACGCGAAGAACAGAAAAATTTAAGTCGATTTAGCTATATTGATAGCTTTTTATTGAAATTTGCCTTTAGTGTTTATTATAGTTCTGAGAAGTTTACTATTTAAAATCAGCAAAATCGGTTTAGTATTACAAAAGATATAGACCGATAACTGAAAGAACCTATAAATTTCAGCGCAAAATTTTCGTAAAACTGTTAATTATAAATCGACAAATTTGAATAAGATTTTGGCATATATGAAGGTACATATAATTTCATAGTCATTCCAAAAATGTCAAAATCGATTCAGTTGAAAGAAGTTATAGCCAAAAATTCAAAATAACTAATTTTATGATTCATTAAATGTTCCATGTTGTATTTAAGAAAAACGGTTACTTGTAATATAACTTTGTGAGTGTATGTGTGAGTGTATGTGATACGAAGCATAACGTATTTATCTATATGCATTTGAAATGGAGGGTACTGATGATTCGGCATAGCCATATGCAGTATTTTTACTTGTTAATTTTGTATTTTCCTTAATAGATTTTTGAACACCCTTTTTTAAAGAAATTACTTATCACACATTCGGAGTCCTTATTTTACGACCAATTTCTCTATTGGATCATTCTTGGTAATGAAAATTAAAATTTGGATCTTTTCTTGATCGTACTGAAAAGTTCACTTGGGCAACTTTAATCTTAAGAAATTTATTAATTAAAAAAAATTATTGCGTTTATAGGAATGTATATGTGTATATGTGTAAAAATTAAATCCAAAAGAAACTGATTATACATATAAAGATTTTATTTTGTTTCAATTTATAAATGAATTTTAGGCGAATTAAAAAAAAAATACAAATTCACCGACTTCGACCCTCATTAGTTACGAACCTGTGCTGTATCAGATCAAGTCGGAAACACTTCATCTCCAACAATAAAAACTTTATAGAATATCTACAACGGTTCAAATTCACTTCCCAAAGAACGGTTTGGGAACCACTGTTTGTCATAAATAAATTTTTATCCTTTTTGTCTTCTGTGTTTCAATGATCGAAATCAAAAAAAGTTAAATCTACAAAAAATACCGGAAACACACCCAATTTATAAGGAAAACATGGACATTTTTTTCATTTATTTCTTTAATGGCTTTTTTATTCTATTTAAATTTTTCTGTCAGTTAATGTAAAAGGGATTTATTTAAAACTAAATTCCAAATTTTGTGGTCTTTTTATACGTTTTTTGCTATTATCTCTACTAAATCGTATAATAAGTAAAGAAGAATTTCGTTTGTAATTAATGTCCTTTACCCACAATTGATTTACAATGCAAATGCAAACTTCAAATAAGATTCTGAACTAGATGCTTTGTTAGACTCCGAACCAAACTCTCATCAGGAAATAAAACTAGACTGTGAGCTAATTAGAGAACTGGAATAGAATGTTAATCGAAAGTCTTCAAAATGCACTCTAAACTATAAAATACTGTAAACTAGATTCTAAATCTGACACTGAGTTATTATGTTGACAAGATTGTAAATCATATATTAAAATATCTCATAAACTACACTTTCTATTCTACGAAGTAAATTACATTCAATTTTCATTAATTAAAAACTAAACTTTGTACTTGACTCTACATTTAATTTTTAAACAGACTCTTAACTTTTTTAAACAAGACTAAATAAGACTTAAAATGAAAAAAGTACTTAGAGATAAATAGATTATAAAAGACACTGAGAATATATTACGTGGTAGACTACGACATCATTTAGATTACGTAATAGTCTTATAATTTGAATATGGTTTAGTCTAAGACTACAAACTGGAGATAGAGGTTACAAAAAAAAATAATAATAAAACAGACTATTGACAAGACTATATAAAGAATATAAAATATATATTTAAAAGAATGACTACGAACAGGAGTGCAAAGAGAACAATAAAATAGTTTAAGTTATGGGCTTCCAATTTGGACTTCAAACCAAATTACTTAATATATAAATAGGAAAAATGACTATGTAATAGGGAAATCACATAATAGATTACGGAATAATTTAAGTGTAAGACTACGAAACAAAATATAAGGTAGACTACGAAATAGTTTACTTTATATGCTTCAAAACTGCACCTTAAATCATTATAATTAACAAATAAATAGGAAAACTTAAAAGACTTGCAAACAGACTACGTAATTGACTAGATATATATAATAGACTACGAGTTAACTTGTATGTTAGACTACGTACTAGAGTGTACGGACTACGATATTTGTGTTATGAACTTCCAATATGAACTTTAAATCAGATTACTAAATTTTTAACAAGAAAAATTAAAAGTATTAAAAAATTGACTACGTAATTGGCTGAATACTATATGATAACGTACGTATTTTATAATAAAATAGACTAACTGTTACAGTACTAATTTGAATATATAATAAACTACCAAATAGACTACGCAGCAGACTACATTCCAATTAAAAATTCTAAACCACAGACTTGACTAGAAACTGAACTACCAACTGCAACATAACTTGACTACAAGTAGTCTATAACTATTTTCCTATATTCTATTCTATTTTACTTTAAAATCCCTAAAATTTTATTTAGTTTTAATAATCTTAATATTTAATTATCCTTACAAATCTAATAAATTTCCATAACATTAATTTCACACAATTTATATTTATAGTTGTTTTCTAAATTAGCTACCAATATTACTAAAGAAATCTCCCTTTATAATTCTTATCCCTGTAATTATTATTAAATCAACGATTTTCCACACATTTCACTTGTCTAATATAATGGCACCTTTCCGATTCCAATGTTTTTTAATAGTGAAGGGGGGGGGGGGGTGGTTTGTGTTTCTTTCAAAATTTAGTTTCATTTTTATTTAAACCACAAATTTTTATGGATCCTTTTTAATTTCATGTCTCAAATTTTTTGCTATTTCTATACCCTCCGCCACCACAAGTGATGAAGTGAGTATATTAACTTTGTCATTCCGTGTGTAACATTGAAAAGGAATCAATTCAGATCCCATTATGTAAAATATGGGGTCTGCATCAAATAAAAATCTGAATCGATTTAGCTACGTCCATCTGTCTGCCTGTTGTAGACACGCCTACATTCACAATAAATGACAGAGCTCAATGTATGTATGTATGTATGTATGTATGTATGTATGTATGTATGTATGTATGTATGTATGTATGTAAATTTTCTTCACATGCATTTGCGGTGAAGGGTATTGAAGATGCAATGTAGCCGAATAAATAATTCTTACTTGATTTTAGTTCTTTTCTCCTTTTGTCATATCTTTTGTATTTAATATAAAGACATGAACTATTATTAGTTTTAATTAAAAGTTTAATGAACTTGTGTATTAAAATCTTAAAACAAATGATAAATGATGATTAAGATTAATAGGGGATTTTTGCCAGTATTAGGAGAAGGGGGGGTATAAAGAAATTTTATGAGTTTAATTTAAAGAAAAATTTACATTTTTGTTATAATTAAATTTTTATTGCAGAATTTCTTAATTAAATTTAAATTTAATTTGTTTTATTAAAAACCCATTTTCACACCCTTTTGGCCCAAAAATAATTCCTTAAAGCCAAATTTATGCTCCTGTTAGTAAGTCTGTTTGTTTGTTCGTCCTGACGTGTCTGATTTCGCCTTGAGTTTTATTTATAAATTCACCTTTTACTTTTACTTTTAACTTTTATATTTACCTGATAATCTTTATTAAAATCTTAATAATCCTTGAACATGAACATAAAAATGAAATTCTTTAACTTAAGAAATCTGACAAAAAAATATATAAAACTCAACAATTTTTACGTTTTAATAAATGAACAGATTACACCAGAAAGTATATATATAACATTTCTTATATTCTGCATGAAAACTTAAGATATAAAGATGTTTTACATTTATTAAAATAAAGTATTTTAGTCTTTTACTTAAAAGAAAATATATTTAAGGAGCAAAAGGAAGGTGTTGAGGAACATTGTGTCATAAAGTTTCTAACTTTTTGAGTTAAATCCTTTATTTGAGACTTTGTTAAAGTGTTAACAACTTGAGAAATAGTGCTTAAATAAATAGTATTTTGTGAGTACAAGAAAACAACTTAAATCATTTAAATAAAAAAAGCTCATATTATTGTACAGATTTCAGAGCAGTATTCATTCAGTTCTTTTTAAAATTCTCACTCAAATTCCAATTCAGATTATGACTCAGACTCTAGTTCAGATTCTAGTTCTAGATCAGGTAGTAGTTCAGGTCCCAGTTTGAACTTAGTTCCAATTCTATTCAGATTATAATTCAGATTCTAGCTCAGATTCTTATACTGATCGTAATTTAGACTCAAGTAATCACTGTAACTCATATTCCGATTCATATTCTAGTTCAGATTCTGGCTCAGTTTCTAAGTCAGATTCAAATTCAGATTTTTGCTAAGATTCTAGCTAAGATACTCGTACTGATTATTCATCAAATTGTAGTCTAGATTCTAATTCGTATTATAATTAAGATTCTCCATCATAATTTAATTTAGATTTTAGTTTAAATTCTGTTTCAGATTCTGGTTCAATTTATAGTACAGATTCTGGTTCGGATGCTAATACTGATTCCAAGTCAGACTCCAATTAAGATCTAAGATTTTAGTTCAGATTCTAATTAGGATACTGGTAGAGATCTAGCTTTAGATTCTCGTTCATAAACTTACCCAGAGTCTAACACAAATTCTAGTTCTGATCGTAGTTAAGATTTTAGTTCAGATTCTATTTCAGATTGTTGTTCCACTGCAGCTCAGATTTTTGTTTCGATTCTACTTCAGATTCTCGTACAGATTCTAATTCAGTTTTTGGTTTAATTTCTAGTTCAGTTCTTAGTTCAGATTCTTTCTCAGATTTCAATTTATATTTTAATTTAGATTCTTGTTGAAATTCTACATCAGATTCTGGTTCAGATTTTAGTTTAGATTCTAACTCATATTCCAATCAAGATTTTAGTTCAGATTCTAAGTTAGTTCCTAATTTAGGTTTTAGTTTAATTCTTTGATCAGATTATCATTCAGATTCCAACTCTGATTTTAATTCAAATTTTGGTTAATATTTTCTTTTAAATTCTTGTTCAAATTCTTTCTCAGATTCCAATTAAAATTCTAGTTCAGATTCTAATTCTGATCCCAATAAAGATTTTAGTACAGATTCTACCTCAGATTCTAGTTCAATTTCAACATCAATTTTTACTTTACATTCAAATTCAGATTAAAGTTTAATTTTCAGTTCAGATTCTTGTCCAGATTCTAGTACAAACTCCAATTTAGATTCAGAACCTAGACCAGAATTTAGTTCAGATTCTAACTCAGATTCTTTCTTCGATTCTACTTTAATGTTTATATCAAATTTTACTTCAGCTTCAAGTTTAGATTTTGTTTTAGATTCTAATTTGGATTCAAGTTAAAACTCTTAATCAACCTTTTCTTCAGATCTAAATTCAGGACAATTCTATTACAAATTAAATTTCTGCTTCTTGATCAGATTCAATTTACTATATTTTAGATTCTACGTTATATTCCAATTCAGAAACCAATTCAGAATTTTGTTGAAATTGTAATTTAAATTATTTTAAATTTTCTAGTCAAATTCTTGTTGATAATTTTAGTTTAGATTCCACATTGGATATGAATCGTGTCTTTTATTCTCTTTGTTATGTAATTAGGATTTACATAAGAATCAAATTGTGTTTCAGATTCTAAAAAGATTTTGTCTGTAACTTTGAGCGAACACTATGATTTACTAGAGGTTTGATATAGCGATAGTTTGAGCAAATTTGCATTATAAATCTGAAAGTCGAAGCTTTTTATAAGATTTAAATTATTGGGACTTAAAATTTGGAAAATCAAAAATATATATATATTTTTTTTAATCTGCACTTCGTCAACTTTTGACATAAAATATTTTTCTTAGAAAAAATTACGCTTTTTTATTTTAAGTCAAACCATACATCAGGGCTTTGTGCCGAATTTGATTCCTTTTTTCAAACATTCTTTAAACTTTCGCTTATATTTTCAAACATTGGAAAGCCTAAAGTTACAGTTTTAGAATCAGCAATGAGTTCTTAATCATTTGGTAATAATGTTTAGCAAATCTTTTATTAATGTGGACTCTATAAAATAAACCAATAAATTTCGTTTTAATTTTTATAAAGAATTATGCTTTTCAAAAATTTTTATACTTTTTAATTGCTAAAATTTTTATTCAAAATAAATTTAGTTTTTGTGGCCCACTGTAAAACTTAATTCAATTTTTAACAAATCTTAATACAAAGAATGCTGACTTGTTCCATTTAAGTCTATATTCTTCATATGAGCTAAATATCTATATCCAAAATTCAATTTCTTAATTTTCTTTAGAAATTTAAAGTTTAAATTTATTTTGCAAAGCAATTTAGGGACGTGGGACTTTGAAAAAATATAAATAAATTAATGTTTAAAGAAAATGTATTTTCCTAGCTTTAAGTAGAAATTTTGAAAATCAAATTACCAGAAAATATCAAAAAGTTATAGAGGAAAACAAAAAAGTCTACAATAATTAATATTAATCATACGCTCTGGGGAGTGAAATTAAGATATTAAATAACTCCTACAATTTTCAACGAATTGAAGCGAAAATTGGCTGCTGTAAGTTATTATATATTAGCTTTATTTCTATAAATAAAACTCTATTCCAAATTTATTTTCATATATTTTTATTGCAATTTTATTTTTGAAACAACATTTCTGTATCAAAACTTTCTATTCTTTTGTTATTATTGATATACAAATAAAATATGTTTGTTTATTTATATTTTTAATAAAAACCAAACCAGTCATTAGTTCCAAATGATGCTTTAAAGTACATGTCTTTTAAAAGCTGCATGAATGCTTCCATTTCATCCAATGCATGAGTTGTTCTAGTCTTGACAATTTATAAAATGAAAATTTTTTCCATTTCACTTTATTAAGTATTTCGCTTTGGTAGCAAAACAAAATCATAAAATCAGTAAGAATACTATATTCGGCTATGCCGAATCTTCAATACCCTCCATTACAAATACATGTAAATTACAGTCACACATACCCACACAAAAGTATAAAATATATTTCTTACATACACCATGGGAATAATAAATATCGGTCTATATCTTTAGAAATACTGAATCGATTTTTCTGGTTTTAAATATGTAACTTCTCAGGAGTATTAAAAAAAAACTGAGGTTAAATTTCACTGAACTCTATGTGATGTGAGCGTTCCTAAAACAGACAAACAGACAGACAGACGGACAAAGCTAAATCGTCTCAGATTTTGATTTGATGGTAGAATATATATACATTATTGGGTTTAAGACCCCTTCTTAGCGTTACACAAGGAATGACAAAGTTAACACACCCTCTTCACCACTTGTGGTGGTGGAGGGTATAAAAAGGATTGTAATGAAAGCTTTGAATAACACTTGAATTAAAAAAAAAAAAAAAAAAAACAAAAACAAAAAAAGTATCTACAATAAAAGCAAATTGTCAGTACACTTAGAAACAAACAAACCACTTAAAATTGTTAAATATTAAATATGAAATTATATGCATTTTATATCTGAGCAAAAACAACACTTTTGAAAGACAAGAATTTAAAAAATCTTCCAAAGAAAATCTTTTCATTTAATTAAAATTTAAATTCAAATTCAATCATTTTAATTTTATAAAAAAAAATTCTCTTTAAATTACATTTTTTAATATTTTCAATTAAATTTTTTAAAAAAAGTTTTCGCCTGAATGAAATTTTGAAACTTTAATTTGGTTCAATGATTTTCAGTTTTTATTTAATATTTTTAGCAAAAAATTATTTTAAACTTAATTGAAATGTTAGAAATTTGTATTTTCAAACATTTTGTTACAAATAAAAAGTTTTCCAGTTTTATGGAAAAATTGCATTAGTGTAACAAAAAAAGAAGAAAAAAAAAAAGCTGGAAAACTTCACATCATTTATCAAACCACAGTTTATTGTCAATTTCCCTCTGTTTTTCCTTTATTATTATTTTCTTTTTTTTGCTCCTCATTTGTTTGTTGAAAAATAAACTTTAACCATTCATTTAGTGTCAATTACAGTATGTTTCAATAAAAGAGAGAGAGGGGAAGCAAAAGGAATTACAATGCAAATATTATATATAGAAGATTAGGGATAAACCTTCCATTGTTATTTTCTAGTTCAGTTCTAATTAAGCTAAAGTTCAGTACTAGTTAAGTTATAATTTAGTTATAGTTCAGTTATATTTTAGTTATAGTTCAGTTCTAGTTCAGTTCTAATTAAGTTATAGTTCAGTTATAATTTAGTTATAGTTCAGTTATAGTTCAGTTCTAGTTCAATTCTAGTTCAGTTCTAATTAAGTTATAGTTCAATTCTAGTTCAGTTCTAGTTAAGTTATAGTTCAGTTATAGTTCAGTTGTAGTTCAGTTCTAGTTCAGTTTTAGTTCTTATTAAGTTATAGTTCAGTTCTAATTAAATTATAGTTCAATTCTAGTTCAGTTCTAATTAAGTTATAGTTCAATTCTAGTTCAGTTCTAATTAAGTTATAGTTCAATTCTAGTTCAGTTCTAGTTCAGTTGTAGTTCAGTTTTAGTTCTTATTAAGTTATAGTTCAGTTCTAATTAAATTATAGTTCAATTCTAGTTCAGTTCTAATTAAGTTATAGTTCAATTCTAGTTCAGTTCTAGTTCAGTTTTAGTTCTTATTAAGTTATAGTTCAGTTATAATTCAATTCTAGTTCAGTTCTAATTAAATTTTAGTTCAATTCTAGTTCAGTTCTAATTAAATTATAGTTCAGTTCTAGTTCAATTCTAATTCAGTTCTAGTTCAGTTCTAATAAGGTTCTATTTCAGTTCAAGTACAGTTCTAGTTCAGTTCTAGTTCTATTCTAATAAAGTTTTAGTTAAGTTCTAGCTCAATTCTAGTTCTAGTTCAGTTCTAATTTAGTTCTAGTTCAGTTACCAGTTAAGATTCTGTCTCAGAGTCTAATTCCGTTTCTAATTCAGTTTAAATTGGGTTTCAGATTGTGGTTTAGATTCTAGTTTAGATTATATTTCAGATTCTAGTTCAGCTTCAGATCTACATCAGATTCTAGATTGGATTGTGGCTCAGATTCTAGTCCCAACTCAAGCTCAGACCGTGGTTCAGATTCTAGTTCAGATTCTGGTATTCCACTTCATGTTGTATTTCAAATTCTAGTTGCTATTATAGTTCAGATTAAAGTTCAAATTCCTTTTCAGATTTTAGTTCAGATTCTACATCAGATTCTCGATCATATTGTGGTTCAGTTTTAGTACTGATTCAAACACATATTTATTCAGTATACAGTCCAAACTCTACTCCAGATTTTAGTTCAGATTCCTGTTAGAATCATATTTGATATCAGTTCCAGCGCAGTTTCTAGTTCAGATTTTAGTTCAAATTTTAGTCTAAATTCAAGTTTTAAATCTTGTTCAAATTCTTATCCAATATTTAACGTTAGATTCAATCATAGTGTCGGTCAGATTCTAGTTCAAATTATAGCACAGAGTTTTAATCAAATTTTAGTTCAGATTTCAATTCAATCTCCAGTTTGGATTGTAATTCAGGTCCTAGTTCATATTCTTGTTACAGATCTAAGATCTGATTAGAGTTTAGTTCTCGTTCAAATATGATCATCCCTTGTTTTAACCACTTCTGATTGTCCCCTTTCATTCAATTTTATCTCTTTTTTTCATACTTACAACAAACTATGACATTTAAAGTTTATTATGAAGCTTATTTAGTTGTTGTTGTTGTTAATAACAAGACTTGTGTTTGTTATTGTTGTTAATATAACATCATTTAAAATTCATAAGTGTGTACATTTCTTACATCTATTCATTTTTACATCAAATGATTGATGATGTAACTACTTATGCGTT
The DNA here is from genome assembly GCA_004302925.2 of Cochliomyia hominivorax. NCBI lineage: Eukaryota > Metazoa > Arthropoda > Insecta > Diptera > Calliphoridae > Cochliomyia > Cochliomyia hominivorax. The sequence goes on along the minus strand of PYHX02000158.1, from coordinate 90,488,999 downwards.
ATTTACAGAAATAGTTTTGCTGCTTTTTTTTCCTCCTGCAACTTGAAATAAATTATTCTTAGAAAATAAATCTCCTGAATAAATGTTAGAAAAGGAACTGGAAAAAGACATAAAAAAGGGTTTGGAAGTTAATAAAAAGATGCAGTAAAGTGTAAATTTAAGATAAATTGTGAAAAGTGATTTTAGTTAAAAACATTTTTTGGGGGAAAATTTGAATAAGAAAAAAGTGAAATTTGTAAATTTGGTTTAAGGATAAACAGAGTTATTAGGAATATGAAAAATATTGGTTCACACTTGACAAAAAATTTAATTAAATACATTTTTTTTTGGATTTTCATTTTGATTCATTCTTATGCATAATTAATCATGAATATTTTTCATAGTTCCTAAATAACGTCTATTTATTCAATTGATTTTTCTCATACTCATAAAAAAAATTTCACCTTTTAGGTCAATCCCCAAATATCCAAAAAAAATCCAACACCTCCAACTTATACGACAACAATTTTAAGGTCATAAATCTCAGCCTTAATTTATGAACACTTTAGTTGTCAGCTAAAAGCAAGAAAAAATAATTCTTTATTCCACATACGAGGTAAAACTAAAAATGTTCTTAGAAAATATGAAATGTTTAACATCGCAAAAAACCACAACAAAATCGCAAAACAATTTTCTTTCCTCCCTCGTAGCTACCAAAAATTATCCACAGAATTCTTTAACGTAAAATTATTCATTCCATTTTTCATACACGAAAAAATTATTATTAAAACTCTTTTTATACCAAATATTCCTTCTAACTCACGTCAAATAGAAGTCAAGTAATATTTTCTTTAGCGAACTATTTTAGTTGTTAAAGGACGATGAGGATTAAATATATACACGACATATTAAATCCTTTATTTGAGTACAGTAATAAAGATAATGTCATACAAAATTTTGAGAAGGGTATTTTGAATAGAACTGAACTAAAACTGAACTAAAACTGAACTAGAACTGAACTAGAACTGAACTAAAACTGAACTAGAACTGAACTAGAACTGAACTAGAACTGAACTAGAACTGAATTAGAACTGAACTAAAACTGAACTAGAACTGAACTAGAACTGAACTAGAACTGAACTAGAACTGAACTAGAACTGAATTAGAACTGAATTAGAACCAGAACTGAACAACAACTGAACTAGAACTGAACTAAAACTGAACCAAAACTGAACTAGAACTGAACTAAAACTGAACTAAAACTGAACTAGAACTGAACTAGAACTGAATTAGAACTGAACTAAAACTGAACTAGAACTGAACTAAAACTAAACTAGAACTGAATTAGAATTGAACTAAAACTGGACCAGAAATGAACAACAACTGAACAAAAACTGAACTAGAACTGAATTAGAACTGAACTAAAACTGAACCAAAACTGAAGTAGAACTGAACTAGAACTGAATTAAACTGAACCAGAACTGAATTAGAACCAAAACTGAACAACAACTGAACTAGAACTGAACTAAAACTGAACCAAAACTGAACTAGAACTGAACTAAAACTGAACTAAAACTGAACTAAAACTGAACTAAAACTGAATTAGAACTGAACTAAAACTGAACTAGAACTGAACTAAAACTAAACTAGAACTGAATTAGAATTGAACTAAAACTGGACCAGAAATGAACAACAACTGAACAAAAACTGAACTAGAACTGAATTAGAACTGAACTAAAACTGAACCAAAACTGAAGTAGAACTGAACTAGAACTGAATTAAACTGAACCAGAACTGAATTAGAACCAAAACTGAACAACAACTGAACTAGAACTGAACTAAAACTGAACCAAAACTGAAATAGAACTGAACTAGAACTGAATTAAACTGAACCAGAACTGAATTAGAACCAAAACTGAACAACAACTGAACTAAAACTGAACGAGAACTGAAGAAGAACTGAATTAGAACTGAACTAAAACTGAACCAGGACTGAACTAAAACTGAACAAGAACTGAAATAGAACTGAACCAAAAATTGAACTAGAAATCGGAATTAGAAATCGGAACTAAAACTGATTCAGAATCCGAACCATAATGTGAATATATATCTCAACTAAAATCTAAACCAGAATCTTAACCAGATACTGATCCAGAATTTAAACTACAAGCCGAACAAATGTCTGAACTGAAACGTAAAGTACAATATTGATAATAATTTAATAACTTTAAAATAATGAGATTTGAAACTGAACCGAACTGAATTAAAATCTGAACAAGAGTTAAACTAAGATTTTAATTAGAATGAAACTAAAATCTACATGTGGTCCAGAATCCAAACTTAAATCAAACACCAAGAACTGAACTATATTTTAAATTTGAAATTTAAATTATAATATAAATTGAAATCTGAAGTAGAATTTAAACTAAAATCTAAATTAGAACTGAAGTATAATCTGAATAATAATCTGAAAAAGTAACTGAACTGAAATAGTAACTGAAACAGTATTTAATATCGAAGTAGAATCGAAACTAGTAGTTTACTAAAATCTAAACTAGAATTTTAACTTGATCTTGAAAAAGTGTTTGAATTGAAGTCTGGAGAAGGATCTGAAATTAAATGAGAATTAGAATTTAAAATAGAATCAAATCTAAACTAGAAAAGAACTAAAATTTGAATCAGAGTTGAAAATAGAATCTAAAGTAGAATGTGATAGAGAATCCGAACTAGAATCCGAAGCTGGAAATAAATAAGGAACTGAATTAGAATCTGAGCTGGCATCTGAACTAAAACCTAAGATTAAATCGGAAGTAAACTAGAATTCGAATTAGAATCTAAATTGGAATCTGAGCTACAACTAAAGTAGTATTCGAACTAGGATCTGCTAAATAATCTGATTGGAATCTGAACTGGAATCTGAAATAGAATCCAAACAAGAATCTAAATTGAAATCTAAACTAGATTCTGGGCAGTTATCTAAACTGAGACCTGGAGTCACATATATTACAAAACCCAATCAGGATATTAAAAGTGGAAATTATTTTTTATTTCTCATTTCCATAAAAGAATTTATGTTAATTTCTTGGTCACATGCTTTAATATCGATTTTTTTTCTTTTTCCAAAGGTCTATATTAAAGATCCGTTTGTTCAAGTAATGTTTCATGTCGTCCTTTATGAAAAACAGGACATTGAACCTTTCAACAAAATTATATGTTTTATGAAAACAGTAATGAACTTTGACTTTTACACACACATACACATTTACACTTAATTTTTATGATTTCCCTTTTTAGATGTAGATAAATAAATAAATTATTCTACATAAAATATTAACACGATATCTTCTTTATAGGCATTATAGTGATTGTGACAAGAACAACTGAATTATTAATGAACACATATATTAATAAGGGATCTTATTGATAACGATAATGGCCTTTTTTAAGGTTTTGTATAAAAAAACTAAAATTTGACTTGTTATAGAATCTGAACCGGAATCAAAACTTGAAACTGAACAAAACTCTAAACGGGATCTGGAGTGAAATCTAAATAAGAATCTGATCTTAAATTTGAACTGAACTGAAATTTAGTATTAATCTGAAACAGAATCGGAACTAGAATCTGAATTAATTTCTGAATATTATTTTGAAACTTAACTAAAATCTGAACTATAATTGGAGATTGGATTTGCACTCTAATTTGATTTAAAATCTAAAATTGAGTCTGAAATCTATGCTCGATTCTTAACTAGATTCTGAACTAAAATCTAAAATTTTCACTCGGAACTGAGCTTCAATCAGAAGTGCATTCACTTCAATCTGAACTTATAACGAAACTAAAATATTAATTACATTTTCAATTTGACTTGAATTAATAATCTGGACTAAAACAAGAACTACAAGATCTGAACTATATATGAACATAAACTAGACTATAAACTATATTCTGAAATGTATTCAGAAATAGAATCTGAAGTTATATCTCAAGAATCAAGAAACTTGAATCTAACATATAAAAAAAGCTTACATCTGAGTCAAAATCTGAACTATCATCTTAACTAGTGTCAGGATTATAATCTGTAGTAGACTCTAAGGTAAAATATGAACTGCAAACTGAATTAATTTCTAAAATAGAAGCTTAATCGGAATCTCAACTTAAATTTGAGAGAGGATCTGAACTCCAATATGAAATAGAATCGAATGATCTGAGCGAAAATCTGCACAAGAAAGTGTGTTGAGTATTACAAATCAGTCAGTCCTGAACACAAAGCTGAATTGAAATCAGAACTTGAAGTAGTATCAGAATTATAATTGGTAAAATATGAGCTAAAAAGTGGGCTTATTTCTGAACTAGAATCTGAGTCTGAATTAAAAATATGAATTTGAAAAGTAATTAAATGTGATCAATTCAGAGTCTGAATTGAAATATGAACTAGAAACTAAATTGAAATCAAAACTCGAACTATTATCTGAACTGGAATTTGAATTATTAACTTCAAGCCTGAAATGAAACAGAAATTATTGAAACCAGAACTTGAAGCTGTACTAGAATTTGAATTTGATCTTGAATAGAAATATAAACTAAACTTAAACTGGATTTGTTTTAAATTCGAAACAGTAATAGAATTTATTTTATGAACAAATAATTCTCATTTAGTTTATAATCATTTTTAAATAAGTACTTTAAGTTTACTTGATGTAGTTGCGATTCACGCTCTTGGAGAGTTTGCCAACTAATTTGTTCTTATTACGAGGGAGCATAAATAGATAATGTTCGAACTTAAGTATCGGGAATACCGTAAGTCGACCTTGAACGCAATTTCTTTTCAATTCTAAAATCTAACCGGAAATATCAACTAGAACCTAATCTGGATTCGAATTAAAAACCTGATCCTGTATACGAACTTCTTAATATCAGAACTTGAGACTTAATAAAAATTGGAATGTGGGCCTTTTTTGTTTTTTTTAACAGACTTTAATTTTTGTCATTATTTCAACTATACTGATTTATATATAAAGCAAGTAAGAATGCTACATTCGGCAATGCCGAATTTTCAATACCCTCTAAATGTGTGGGAAATAAATTAATCATATTTTTGACTATAATTTTTTTCATAAATTTTTTGAATGGTGATGAAGTACATGCAACATTTCATTCTAATTTGTCGATTTTTAATGGCCAATTTTACGAAAGTTCTGCGCTTGAACCAAGAGGTTGCCTAAGATATCAGTCTATATCTTTTAATATACCTAAACGATTTTGCTGGTTTTAAATAGAAAACTTTTCAAATAATCAGGCCCATTTTCATTAAACTGTGTCAATTATTGTGGATGTGAGCGTGCGAACAACAGACAGACTTACGGAAATAGCTATATCGATTCAGATTTTAATTTTATGCAGTAATATATATACATTATGCGGTCATAGATGATTCCTTCTTAGCGTTACACAAGGAATGAAAAAGTTTATTATCTTCACCACTTGTAGAGGTGGAGGGTACACACAGAAAAAAAACATGAAGCAAAATCAACGTTGAACTTAGTAGGTTTGAGGTTAAATATTTCCTTGAAATTAAACGTTTTAACGTTTGTGCTGAAATAATATTGTACATTTCAGAATATATAAAATAATAAAACGATAAATTTTGTAAAATGACTTTTAAGTAGTAAAATGTCATTAAGTAAAATTTCAAAAATATTCTCAAGAAATTTTATTTACTCTGAAACAATGTTAAATTAACATTTTTTATCAATGAAACAAAACTAATAATGAAAAAATTATTACTATTTTATTCAATTTAACATTGATTTTTTCTGTGTGTATAATAATTTGTAAAATTTTATTTTATTGTTAAGAGAGAAGAATATCAGATTTAATATTTAACTGAAATTTATTTTATTTATTTTTAAAAAATAACAAAAACAAATAAAAAATATTTAAAGATTGACAAATCAAAAAAAAATATTTATTAACTTTCCAACAAAAAAATTTACATTTTTATTATTTTATCATTTTTTTTTTCTCAATTTGCATGCAAATGGAAAATTTTTAAATAAAATTAAAAAAATAAATAAATTGAAATGTAAAATATTTATACCCTACACCACCGTAGATGGTTAAGATATTATGAGTTTGTTTGTAACGGGCTGCAAAATAATCCACCATCTCTTTAAGTATTATTATTGGCCTAAATACGATGCCTATTGCAATTGGTTGTGATCGTTCTATTATGTAATACAAATGTCGCCAGGGAATGGGATTTTTGGCCCAAAAATTTTTAAATTTTTAAAACTGCATTCATTTTTTAAAATTGAGAATTTTTTAAATATATTTTATTAATATGGAAAAAATCTATTCCAATATTAATTAACAGCCTTGAAAATCCCCGAAATTAACGGTTCTATGGTGTAATGGTTAGCACTCTGGACTTTGAATCCAGCGATCCGAGTTCAAATCTCGGTAGAACCTGTAAAATTGAATATTTCAAAAATATGATCACAAAAATTATTAAAATATAATTATAATTATATATAATTAAATGCTATAAATTGATATATAATATATCATCTCAAATGTGAAAGATTTTTTCTATATTTAAATATAAAAAATATTGGAAATTTTTGCATAAATTTATGTAAATTTACATATTTTTAATATTTTATTGATCCACAAAATAAAATGCTTACAGGTAAGCACGTTTGAGGTCACATGGTTCTATGGTGTAATGGTTAGCACTCTGGACTTTGAATCCAGCGATCCGAGTTCAAATCTCGGTAGAACCTTCGAGGACGAAATTTTTTAAAATGAAAAAGCAAAATATTAAACTCGGTTTAAAATAAGAGAGGAGAGAGCAGGGAGAATTGGCGACATTGTTGCTGCAGGGTTCGGAAAACATTCAAAATAATTATATAGGATGTGATTTATAATCGAATTAGAGAAATTCCTTCATAATTCTTACAACGAGTTTAAAATTGTAAGTAAAATTTAAGTATGAAATGCTAAATTAGGCTTTGCCGAATATGCTCCCCCACTAATGCGTATATGGAGTAATTATGTACATATACACACTTCACATGATTGATACTTACAGACGCAGACAATATATAAACGTTGTTCTTCAAAGTATAACACAGGAACACTTAATGGATCATAAAATAAGTTATAATTTTTGGCTATAACTTTTATCCACTGAACCGATTTTGATAAACTTTGGAATGTTAATGAAAAACATAACATAATGGAAAATTTCATTCTCATTCTTCTTTTTATATTTGACAATTTTGGAAAAGTTCTTCGCTTGAACAGATATCGGTAAATGCCTTTTAATTTACTGGACCAATTTTGCTGGTTTAAAATGGGAAACTTCTCAGGACAATAAAAAAATAACCAGGCCAAGTTCCATTAAGTTCTGTCAATTACATTATGGGGTCTGGGATTATTCCTTTTTAGCGTTGCACACAGAATGACACAGTTAATATTGCCCTCTTCACTTCTAGTGGTGGAGAGTATAAAAAAGTAATTGTATCTTTTAACGGTCGCCAATTTAAAGATTATTTGAAAAATATATTTTTCAACTGGAGAAATAATTGTGGAAGGAGGAAATTAATAAAGCTAAGGTATCACGTTTCAGAAATTAGGAACACCTTGTATCATAGGCCAATGTAAATAACCTGTGATCAACTAATTTTGTACAGAACTTGGGATCACGTATGATCTCAATTGGACAATGTTTGCGAGAAACCATTAAAAAAGGTATAGAGGCACTGTTCCATATTCTTTGAGAACTCGCATCGTAAAATTTGGAACCCGTGTTAAATTAAATTTAAATACATATTATAACTCCCACTCGAATAACCGGTTCTATGGTGTAATGGTTAGCACTCTGGACTTTGAATCCAGCGATCCGAGTTCAAATCTCGGTAGAACCTTTACGGAAGCAAGTTTTTTTTAAATTCATCGTAATTAAAGTTATTTAAAAAGATTATCCGAATAAAAATATTCGAATTGAGGATAAAAAACGGTTAAGAAATTTTGTAACGTGTCTTTATAATGCCAGGGCCCCAAAAATATTAGAAATAAGATTTTCGCACCTTTCCGAAAACCATTTGCCTTATGTTAAGAAAAACAGTGTTGGAAACGATATTAAGGAATTACGACTTTTTAAGATTTAGAAATTTCGATCCAAATTTTTTATTTATCTTACATATTTTATCCTTTTTGGATAAAACCGAATAATACTCGATATATTTAATTTTTTTAATAATTTTTTACAAAAATAACCGGTTCTATGGTGTAATGGTTAGCACTCTGGACTTTGAATCCAGCGATCCGAGTTCAAATCTCGGTAGAACCTGACAAACGAATATTTTTAGATGCCACAAAAATGTTCAATTTACACCAAAGCTTTCCAGTGATATATACACGATAAACTTATTTTATTTATTTATGTAACCGTTTATTAATAAAAATTATGGTATTTTTTATTCGAGTAACCGGTTCTATGGTGTAATGGTTAGCACTCTGGACTTTGAATTCAGCGATCCGAGTTCAAATCTCGATAGAACCTGGAATGAGATTCCTTTTTTGATTTTTTGTCTAAAATTTACTGTAAATTAATACTGAGCAAATTGTAAATTTTTTGTTATTAACCCATTGAGGGTTTAACTGAAATAAGCTAATATTAATGGGCTAAAAGCAATCGGTTCCATGGTGTAATGGTTAGCACTCTGGACTCTGAATCCAGCGATCCGAGTTCAAATCTCGGTGGAACCTGATATAACTTAGCTTTTTGCTAGAAATTGGTAAAAAAAGTTTATTTGACTTAATCTTTCGGGTCTTGTGTGTTGAGCTGAGTCCTTTAAACTTTAGTATCAAATGATATATCTTTTTTATTTTAAATAGATTTTTTACATATTTTACCACACCCAACAGCCTAAATAGGGAAATTTTTATGTCGTTATCTCAACGGTTCTATGGTGTAATGGTTAGCACTCTGGACTTTGAATCCAGCGATCCGAGTTCAAATCTCGGTAGAACCTGGTGCGAAGCAATTATTTTTTACATTTTTCTTGGTAAATTAAAAATAAAAATTTGAATTGAAAATAAAATTAAAGAAGAAGAACGCTATAATCTGGCAATGCCGAATGTTTACTAACCTCTATCAGGATCAATCAAAGGAGACACAACTCCCCTGTGTCCTCTCCTATAACAAAATTTCTTTAAATCTCTTTTCACAATATCTATAGACATTCACAATTTTCACTAAGAATTTCCAATTTTTAATTCACATTTTACTAAAATTCACATTTTTACTAAAAATTCACATTTTTACTAAAAATTCACATTTTTACTAAAAATTCACATTTTTACTAAAAATTCACATTTTTACTAAAAATTCACATTTTTACTAAAAATTCACATTTTTACTAAAAATTCACATTTTTACTAAAAATTCACATTTTTACTAAAAATTCACATTTTTACTAAAAATTCACATTTTTACTAAAAATTCACATTTTTACTAAAAATTCACATTTTTACTAAAAATTCACATTTTTACTAAAAATTCACATTTTTACTAAAAATTCACATTTTTACTAAAAATTCACATTTTTACTAAAAATTCACATTTTTACTAAAAATTCACATTTTTACTAAAAATTCACATTTTTACTAAAAACTCACATTTTTACTAAAAATTCAAATTTTTTTCTAAAAATTCACATTTTTACTAAAAATTCAAATTTTTTTCTAAAAATTCACATTTTTACTAAAAATTCAAATTTTTTTCTAAAAATTCACATTTTTACTAAAAATTCAAATTTTTTTCTAAAAATTCACATTTTTACTAAAAATTCAAATTTTTTTCTAAAAATTCACATTTTTACTAAAAATTCAAATTTTTTTCTAAAAATTCACATTTTTACTAAAAATTCAAATTTTTTTCTAAAAATTCACATTTTTACTAAAAATTCAAATTTTTTTCTAAAAATTCACATTTTTACTAAAAATTCAAATTTTTTTCTAAAAATTCACATTTTTACTAAAAATTCAAATTTTTTTCTAAAAATTCACATTTTTACTAAAAATTCAAATTTTTTTCTAAAAATTCACATTTTTACTAAAAATTCAAATTTTTTTCTAAAAATTCACATTTTTACTAAAAATTCAAATTTTTTTCTAAAAATTCACATTTTTACTAAAAATTCAAATTTTTTTCTAAAAATTCACATTTTTACTAAAAATTCAAATTTTTTTCTAAAAATTCACATTTTTACTAAAAATTCAAATTTTTTTCTAAAAATTCACATTTTTACTAAAAATTCAAATTTTTTTCTAAAAATTCACATTTTTACTAAAAATTCAAATTTTTTTCTAAAAATTCACATTTTTACTAAAAATTCAGATTTTTACTAAAAATTCACATTTTTGCTAAAATTCACATTTCTACAAAAAAATCAAATTTTTACTAAAAATTCACATTTTTACTAAAAATTCACATTTTTACTAAAAATTCACATTTTTACTAAAAATTCACATTTTTACTAAAAATTCACATTTTTACTAAAAATTCACATTTTTACTAAAAATTCACATTTTTACTAAAAATTCACATTTTTACTAAAAATTCACATTTTTACTAAAAATTCACATTTTTACTAAAAATTCACATTTTTACTAAAAATTCAAATTTTTTTCTAAAAATTCACATTTTTACTAAAAATTCAAATTTTTTTCTAAAAATTCACATTTTTACTAAAAATTCAGATTTTTACTAAAAATTCACATTTTTGCTAAAAATTCACATTTCTACAAAAAAATCAAATTTTTACTAAAAATTCACATTTTTACTAAAAATTCAAATTTTTAATAAAAATTCACATTTTTAATAAAAATTCACATTTTTACTTAAAATTCACATTTTTAATAAAAATTCACATTTTTACTAAAAATTCACATTTTTACTAAAAATTCACATTTTTACTAAAAATTCACATTTTTACTAAAAATTCACATTTTTACTAAAAATTCACATTTTTACTAAAAATTCACATTTTTACTAAAAATTCACATTTTTACTAAAAATTCACATTTTTACTAAAAATTCAAATTTTTTTCTAAAAATTCACATTTTTACTAAAAATTCAAATTTTTTTCTAAAAATTCACATTTTTACTAAAAATTCAAATTTTTTTCTAAAAATTCACATTTTTACTAAAAATTCACATTTTTACTAAAAATTCACATTTTTACTAAAAATTCACATTTTTACTAAAAATTCACATTTTTACTAAAAATTCAAATTTTTTTCTAAAAATTCACATTTTTACTAAAAATTCAAATTTTTTTCTAAAAATTCACATTTTTACTAAAAATTCAAATTTTTTTCTAAAAATTCACATTTTTACTAAAAATTCAGATTTTTACTAAAAATTCACATTTTTGCTAAAAATTCACATTTCTACAAAAAAATCAAATTTTTACTAAAAATTCACATTTTTACTAAAAATTCACATTTTTACTAAAAATTCACATTTTTACTAAAAATTCACATTTTTAATAAAAATTCACATTTTTAATAAAAATTCACATTTTTAATAAAAATTCACATTTTTAATAAAAATTCACATTTTTAATAAAAATTCACATTTTTAATAAAAATTCACATTTTTAATAAAAATTCACATTTTTAATAAAAATTCACATTTTTACTTAAAATTCACATTTTTACTAAAAATTCACATTTTTACTAAAAATTCAAGATTTTTATTATTCCAAACTTTACAGACTTTGCAATAGGATCGGGAAGTACTAGATTCAGACTAATCATTCGAGGGGTAGTATCCTTGAACCCCAACAGAGTGTGAATTATCACAAATAGATAATGACTAAATGATAAATTAAAAAGCCTTTATTTGGTTGTAATTTTTTATAACGGTTCTATGGTGTAATGGTTAGCACTCTGGACTTTGAATCCAGCGATCCGAGTTCAAATCTCGGTAGAACCTTCAAGGTGATTTTTTATTGTTATTTTTATTTTTAATTTAAAAAAAAATAATTTTATAACAAATTCCAACTAATTTTTTTTAGTCATGTAAAAGTTAATTTATTTAAATTAAATTTCATTATTAATTACAATAAAATATTCATATTTTATAAAACATATTCTCTGTCATTAATTAGTTATTATTGTGTATTATTTTACAAAAATAAATCTTATTATCTTTAAACTAGAATAGCAACAGGACTATGATGAGGACGAAGATAATAAATACTAGAGAGAGTTTAAAAGGCAACGTGTTGCATGGTCATATAAATGATAATGTTGCAATAACGTAAGATGCAGAGAAAAAGGGTATAATTAGGTTGTTTAAAAGATTTGTATTTAATTTAAAGAGAATTTAGTATTTAATGAATTTTAGTCCTTTTTCCATTTCTGTTAACTTTATGTGACATTTAAATTACATTTTGCAATAGAAGCATGATGCATAACATTTTTAATTAATGCATAATATTGAATTACTTATTCAGGCTTGCAAAATAAACCAAATCAACCTCTTTTTCTAACCAACAAACAATAAAGCTTATTAACAGTAAAGTACTTTAAATGGGAAAAAGATTGTAATAGGAATTATATTTTATGTAAAAGAGGAAAACATAATAAGAAGGACGAAAAGGCTTAAGACTTATCATCGGATATAAAATCTACATAAAATGAATCTTATAAAATTGTCAACAGATGGTAACAAATGGACGCATAAGTCGAACTGAGCTGAAATAAAAAATTTGAAAAGTATGGGTCCAAAATATTGACAATAGTAGAATTCATATTCGGAAACCCTTTCCATTAACGTTTTCATGGTGCTTTCTGTCACTTTCGAATAGGTAGTCCAACTCCGTTTAGAATCTGCACACAACAAGAACCCAGTATCACTTAAATGGCCTTAACTCTACAAATACTACGTTATTGTTTTTGTACCACTCAAGGTCTTGTACCATAGTGCAAGGATGCCAAGTAAAACCAAAAATAAGTGGACACATTATAAAATCTTTTGAATAGAGGCAACATTCCTTTTCTCGAACAGGATCACCATTTTAAATCTAAGACATCTATTTGTGCTCTTCAATTCTCGTTCAACAAGAGCCCAATATATTTCCATTAGCCTTAGCTCCGGACAGTTTGGAGGATTTGCCTCTTTTGGTACAAATTATTGTTCTTGCAACACTTAAGGGCTTGTTTATCATAGTCAGGCCAAAAATAATTGGACACATTTTGAAGTCTTTCTAGCCTTCTATTAAACATTCCTTGATGTAAATTTCGGTATTTGTAGAACCCTTTGTAACAAATGATTGTTTCCTTTTGACGCTTACCATACGAAGAATTTTGACTTCATTTTGGTCTCAAACTTTTCTTCAACATTCCCTCGAGTATCAGCAACATAAAATGTTTGACCAGGAAGTTACGAAAATCTGCCAGAATTTCCATTTTGTTATCCATTATGCAGAATATTTTTTTAGAAAACTTGACTTAATCCCTGTGCTCTGTTATGGCCTCTAATTTTTTGAGCCTTGTATGTTTTTAGACCTGTATTAACTCTAACGTTTCATACCAAACAGTCCGAGCACTGTGCTAACCGAACTGCATTCATACCGGAGCTCTTTTGAAAATGCTTTCTAGTTTTTGACCTTAGAAACATAATATGGAACATTCCTTCTATTTGAACCAAGAAGAAATAGCTACCATTCCAACATGCCCTTATCTATAATATTTTGTTAAATGTAGATTTTATGAACAAGTTTTAGAGATATTTTAGTTTGTAAGGGAGATACCGCTCCCCAGTGCCGTATTCAACAAGTTTATAACGTTTTCCAGTAAAGACATTAATTGTTTGCCAAATTTCATTAAAAGTTAATTTATATTAAAATTTTTGGAGATTGTCTCAGATATCGGTCTAAAACTTTTTTTGCTCGTGCCAACCGCAGACAGAATGGTGGACGAATATTGCTACATCGATTCAGATTTTCAATTGATGCACGAATATACAAACTTTAGAAAAACTTCTTAGATTTTTGCTTCTTGGCGTTACAAAAGGAATGACAAATTTAATATGCTCTCTTCATCACTTTTGTTTGGAATAACAAATTTCTTATCTTTCGCCAAGAATTTCAAAGTTTCGCATCGATTTTTTTTTTGCAAATTCATTATTTCTATTTTCTCAAATTCTATTTAAAGTAATAATAGCGAAAAAGAACTTAATATATCTAGAATGAACAATAGAGCGAACTATTTACAAGTCATTAATCACATTAATAATTTTAATTATGGACACAAAAGTGTTTGATGCCACATAAAAACTAAAAATAATAACCTGAATGCGAAATAAGTTATCGATATGACATGATTTGCCTGAGGGGAAATTCGTTCAGAAAATGATTCCACTAAGAATAAATCGAAAAGTAGAACAATTAAATGGTTGAATGGATGAATGAAGAATTTCTTAAGGTAAATATTTGAAATGAAACAGTAAAGGCCATAACTAAAGGTGCGCATTAAGAAATCGATTAACGATAAAAAGATTTCATAAATTATTTCTGAAACGATTTAAAGATATCAGTTTTTCCTTCTATTTTAATAACCTCCATCAATGCAAATGTTGATAATGATTAACTTTGTCATTCCGTGTGTAACACCAAGATCATCTAAGACTCCTTAAAGTATATAAATTCTCGCATGAAATCAAAACTTGAGTCGATTTAACTATGTCCGTCTGTCCATCTGACCGTTCCTTTGTATGTCTGTCTATTGGAAACATTCTCACATCTAGAATAATCGTCCGATTTCAATGAAACTTTGCCATATTATTTGTTGTTTTCCTAAGCAGTTTTCTATTTAAAACCAGCTATATCGTTTTATTAGCAAAAAAAAATATATATAGACCAATATCTGAGATAACCTCCAAATTCCGAAAAGTATATTTTCTAAATTTTTCAACAAAAAGCAATTTCACTTCAATGGAATTTACCCATAGCGTACAATTTTGTATTGTTGAACTCGGATGAAAAGGGAGAAAGTTAAAGGCTAAAATAATTAAAATTTTGATACACCCCCCACATCTGTATGTCATATAAGTCGCAATTTTGAAGATTATTTTCTGAAATTGTTTGACCAATATCGGTCAATATTTTGCCATAGCTCCCATATAATACCCCTTCCCGGAAGATGGCTTTGAGCTTACAAAACACTTAAATATAGAACAATTCTATTAAATTTCGGCATAATATTTTTTCTAGCTATTTGAAAAATATGCTATTATTTTGACTAATATCAGACCATATTTTGCCCTAGTTCCCATATAAGACCGTTTCCTGGTCTTGTACTAATTAAAATAACTCTTATAAAAAAATTACGTATTTTTAAGAAAAACTCTTATAAAAAACTAACTTTTTTAAATTTCTTTTTTATGTTATTAAATTGACAAACATTGGTCCATATTTTGCCCTAGCTCCCATATAAATCCCCCTTCCGGAATATGGTTTTGAACTTATGAAGCTCTTAAATAGAGAGCAATCCTATTGCAATTCGCTTCCATCATTTGAGGCCATGTTTGCACAATGTAAGTGGTAGAAGGTATTTAAAATTCGGCACAGCCAAATAAAACATTCCTACTTTTTTATTATAAATTTTATTTTATTATTTTTCAATTAAAAAAATGTTTTTGATTTAAAGTTCAGTAAATAATTCTGAAAATAAATTTTAGAAAAATATGATCTCACGATATCTGATCTTCCATCTGTCTTTTTACATAAACTTTGTATTTTTATATTATTCAAGGTTTAAAATATATAATTTTTAAATTAAAGTCTATTAAATAATTTTGAAAAATAAGTAAAAAAGATGATAACGATAAAACAGCTTTTATTATTTTGGAAACGATCTTACGATATCTGGGGTTCCTTCTGACTTTTAGTATAAATTTCATACTCTTTTCATTATTAATAATTTTAAAATAAATTTTTATTTAAAATTTAGTAAAAAATTTCGTATAAAATAAAAAAATCTTTGACAGCAGGTTCTACCGAGATTTGAACTCGGATCGCTGGATTCAAAGTCCAGAGTGCTAACCATTACACCATAGAACCGTATGATTGGTGGAAGTTCGTTGTTGGTTTTCAACTTAAGGGTCCATTTTTTGTTAACAACATAATATTGTGAATATCGGAATAAAAATAGTTTTAGACAAGTTTATTTATAGTTGTTTTTTGGTTATTTTCACTAAGTGATCATCAAGTGATAATGTGAAAAGAAAGAAATTTTGTTTTTAAAAATGGATTTAAGTTAATAAAAATACCAACAACAAAAACTAAAGAAATGAAGAATAAATGTATTTATAGAGAGAATGACTATAAAAAGTTTTTACTAAATTTATGAAAAATAAGAAATTAAAAAAGAAAAAATAGACAAACACAAGCGGTGAAGAGGGTAAATTAACTTTGGCCGTGTGTAAACCATAGACTATAGATTAGTGTATTCAAAAACCGAAATTGTTTAACCGGTTTTTTGCATTTCAAAAAACTCACCGGTTTCGAATAATTTCTCTTTTCGAATTATTCGATATGCTGGGTCTTTTTAATCGGTTAACCGGTTTTCAAACTTTTGGTATATTATGCCATGACTTAGCCTATATACATTATTTCATTCCATTCTGAGTCGATTTTAGTATATCCGTCTGTTTTGGATATAATCACGTCAATAAAAATAATTAAATGAGATTCTTTAAGATTTTTTATCCATCATCCCGCAGTATTCAAGTAAAGAGGTATAGAGTTATAACTTAGACATATTCAAAAATTTAAGAGTTTCTGTAAAGGAAAATAATAGATGATATCTGGACACTTACATTTATATACGATACCAAAACTTACAAAAATATTATAGCCCCCTTATTTAAGGCATTTTACATTCCAAGTATAATTTGATAAAATTTGTTATAAGTAGTTTTTTTTTCATATACGTATTTTAATTATGATAGATATCTTCATTCCATATAAAGATCATTTTTCGGTATATGTTTTTTTAATTGGTTACATCCTAAATTTCTAATAAATAATCTTTTCTATACATTCACAATAATAATAATCATACGAGAACCGGTTATATAAAACATATTCGAAAATGGTTTTTTTTTTTTTTTTTTTGAAAAGCCCATTTTTCGAATAACTCGAAAATCGGGTTTATGAAATATCATTTCTTATAATACACTAGTATATATCATACATCGTATAAAAATCAGAATGAATTTTGGCCTGACTATTATACTTACCTATATGTTCCCGTTTAAAACGAGCATAATGGGTTCTGTGAATTAAACCCATTATGCTCGTTTTAAACCTCCAAATTCAAGCAAAGAACTCTCGTAAAAAATATATAACAAATTTATAAATCATGACTCTGATTTTTATTTAAGAAAAACTCAAATATACAGTAAGCGTTTGTTGTATTTGTAAACGTGTATGTAATAATCATAATTTATGGTATAAGCATTTGTGGTGGAGTGTTTTAAGGATTCGACGTAGCCTAATATAGCGTTCTTACTTGTGCTTCGAACGAAATTCTGTAATTTGTGAAACTTTACAAACATTTTGAGGAAATTTCACAAGACTAACTTTTTTCAATGAAATGAACACCCTGTCATTAAAAGGGCTGTCCCCACCGAAAATACTTTTTAGGTGTTAACCTTACATATATATCTATATGCTATATGCTAAGGATAATATAAAGAATATTCAATATATATATATTTTTCTTTCTTAAATGATCAACATAGATGTGGCTTGTGAAAATAACTTTGCCCCAAATTCTTCCAAAGAATGGTTTTGTTTGTTAAAGAATGTTGGCACTTTTTTTTAGAAAATATCATCAAAAATAGATTTTTTTTCGGAGTTCCAAACTCAGATTAATATAACTTTTTAATGGAATCATAATATATTTTAAAGGGAACCAGGCGGACATTAAAAAAAATTGGGTGCTTACTTAAAGAGATTACAAAAAACATGGATTAAAAATATATTTAGTACATAGTTAGGTATATGTACTAAATAGCTATTATTTTAAATCCTACGTTTTTTATTTATTCCTCGTAAAATTTTTTTATTACGACAACTCTTCTCTTTTGATCTCTTTTAAAAACAAATATATTTTGAATGTTAAACAGACGGACTTTGCAGCATTTCTATATTCAAAAGTTTTAATTTTTAAGATATAATTTTATGTTTACAATAATGTTTACTAAATTTCTATATATTCTATATTAATTTATACCACTTTTTTCCCGACCTATTTTATTTTAATAAAATCCCTTAATTTTTTCCATTCTTGCCCCATTGAAATTATGATATTTTTTCCTTTAGAGGACGGACGGAAGGACGGACATTATTACCTCTGAAATAAATAAGATTTTTAGACGGGGAATACAAATATGTATTCCTAAGTATATATACTTAAATATCTGTTGTTTGGAATCCTTCGTTTTCAATGTTTTTCTTTGTTTAATGTATTTAACAAGACAACTCTTCATTTTGTCCCCTTTTACGAGGACATATTTTGAGTATTAAACAGACGGAAGGACGGACGTTGCGAAATCTCTGCAACAAAGGATTTTAAATTTAGAGATACAACTTAATATTAAACATAATGTATACTAAATTTCCATGTATCTTATAATAATTTACGCCACTTTTTCCCTGACCTATTTTCACATTTATAAAGCTCTCTTTACCTATTCAAAGGCACACATTGCAATGCGTTTATTTACCTGTTTTTTCAATAAAATGCTACAGAAAGTTAAATGAGTCATTATTCTTAATCTTCATCATATTTTTTAGAGTTATAGAAATATAAATATAGTTTAATTATGGGTGCTTAGAATAGAAAAATTACTTCTTTTACACCTCTCTTATATGAGCTCTAAGGACTTTTTAAACACTTTAAGACAATTCCATTGTAAATGGCAACAACAACAACAATAGCGGCAACAATTATTTTTATAATTGTCGTCATCATCATCATCATCGTCATAGTCAACAACAGCAACAACAATTAGCCAACAAATATTATTTTTCTCCTCTAAACGTGCATTAAACTAAACAACCATGTGGAAATAGGAATTTTTGAAAAATGACCTAAATGCGGGAATAACATGTGAGCTAAAATGTGAAATTTTTTAGAGGAATATTTAAAAGTAAGAAAATAGAAACAAAATTTATTCTTTAAACAGTAGTTGTAGCTCCTTTAGCAGAAAATCTAAATTACACCGCTAAAATGTAAAAATAAGCGTAAAAGTGTAAAACTCGTTGTTAAAATTGTTACTGAAGTAACAATTTACATCATTCATATGTTAAAATAGTTTTTCAAAATATCAGCAGGATTTTGTTAAACATAAAAACAAAATTACAACTCTTGTGTGTAAAAATAAGCACTAAACATGTAAATAATTGTTGTTAACAAAATCTTTCCTAAAGTTACAAAATTCATGTTGAATCAAAATTATTTATTATTTATAATAGCGCTTCATGATATTACCAGGATTTTTAGCACAAAAGCAAAATTACACCCCTTGAGTGTAAAAATAAGCATAAAACGTGTAAATAACCTTATTGTGTTCTAAATTATTAAATGTTCTAAGTGCAACATTGCGTTAACAATTGCTTACATAATAAACAAGTAAGAATGTTATAGTCGATCAAAGCCGACTATGTAATACCCTACACCGCAATGTTTGTTATAAATCGTGGTAATGAACGTCCCTCGTATAATTAGATTTTCTGGTTTGTTCTTAAGTGTGCAGTATATTATAGTGACAATAACATTTATATTATATTCATGCGTTTTAAAATGAATTTTAAGTGGGGTTAAGATGGGAGTTAGAAAAAATTATGGAACGACCCTCGTATAATTTCGCACATAGTTTTTTGTTTATAACTATCTTAATTTAACATATTTCAGAAGTCATATTTGGAGGGCTTGTATGGGACCAATGAGAAGCAATGAACCGACCATCGCATAATTCGGCACATCTTTTTGGATTTTTATAAGATTTATTTTCGTTGAAAATACATTATATTTGGAACTTTCATAAGTCTAAAAACTCATCTGGGAGGATGTTTGTATGAAGGTACCTGATATATTGGACCAAACATGGCCAATTTCAACAGTCTTCGTCCAAAATTGTGTCCTGTAAAGTTTTCACAACGTTTAAACGGGCAGACAGACGAACGGACATCGTTAAATCATCAACATCAGCACAAACGCTTAATACCCCAAACACCTTTGGTACTGTAGGGTATAAAGAGAACAAGTAAGAATGCTATGTTCGACAAAGCCGAATCTTCAATATACTCCACAGAAAATTCGTGTGAAGTAAATACATTATGCTTCCTACATACACACTCACACATACACTTACAAACATTTACAATATATCAAATTATTTCTTAAATGTACCAAAGGATTAATGAGTCATAACATTGTTATAATTTTGCTATAACATTTTTTTCATCTGAACCGATTTTGATAATTTCTGAATTGGTAATGAAGTATATAAACCTTAATATTATGGCAAAATGATTTTAATTTGTGGATTGATAACTGACGAAAGTTCTTTGCTAGAAATTAAAGATTGCCTCAGATATCGGTCTATATCTTTTAATATACTAAACCAAATTTGGTTGTTTTAAATAAGAATCTTCTCAGGACTATAACAAATACTCGAGCAAAATTTTCTTGTGTTCTGTCAATTATTGAGGATGTGGGCGAGCCAACAATAGACAGACGGACAGACAGCCAGGCAGACGGCCATAACTAAATCGATTAAGATTTTATATTGATGCAAGAAAATATATAAATATTATGAGGTCTGAGATGATTCCATCTTAGCGTTACACAGGGAATGACAAAGTTAATATACCCTCTTCACCATTTGTGTTGGTGTAGGGTATAACATTGCATTGACAAATAGAATTTTAAAACCTGTAATGTAACACCATTTTGCAAGGATATAATTTCTGAAGGATTTTTCTTGCTCAGGAAGTTAACTCGAAAAAAATAGCAGAAAATTGTAAACAATAAAAGTGTAAAATATATTAATTGTTCTAGAAATGAAATATTAGTAACTGTATCGCAATTCTTGTTCATTTAATTTTCAACAAAAAAAGTTCAAATATAATTTTCTTGAATTGTGTACTAAATTGAAAGTAATTTGTGAAAAAGAGTATTAATGTCATAATTTAAGGTTCAAAAGAAATTGTAATTAAAATTGAATTAAGAAAATAGTTTCGTAACAAAATTAATTCTTGGTAGCAAAGAATTTCTTCGAATACCAGACGGAAGGATGGACGTTATAAAATCTGTAACATTTACGTAATTTTAGTGAAATGTATATAATTATATGATAAACAAAGTTTATTATTGATCAAATAGTATAAAATTATTTTAAGTTCTTTACAAAACTTTTTAGCTATAAACTTTTAAAAACCACTTTATGATTTTTATTAATTAAGAGATTTATTTTCATACCAAAAAGGAAGACGGAGAGACGGACATTGTAAAGTCTCTATAATACATGATTTAAAAAAATCTTTGTAATTGTAATCAATCAAGCTGAAGGTTGGCTGTAGCATGAAAAACTGAAATTATTTTAATTTGTGAATAAAAACATCATTTTAGTTTTAAAGGAAAATGTTCAATTCTACTTTAATTCCCATCAATCGGCTGTACCACTAGGAAAATATTGCTATAAACTGGCAGCTATACGGATGATGTTGCAGTGGAGGTATTTTATAAACATTTGCAAATCATACCCTGAGGTGTCTTGGGTAATTGATGTGTCGTCTGTAGACTGTGTGTTAACCCGGCGAGACCTTATTGGTCTTTTTCATTAGAAAGTCTTTGTCGTTTTCACTTCGACCTAATGAAATTCCACTAATGAAAAATCCCAAAATTTCTGGATATAGTTATCGATAGTAGATTATCATAAAGGAAAACGTTTAAGCAACAGAATCCAACTATGGATTCTGTTGCTTAAACGTGAGGTTCTTGAGATGGACTTTTGTGGCAGTTCTGAAACCCATATTACTTTTGTAAAGTCTCCTTAAAGCCAAAGACTAACTGTTGCATATTAAAGGCTACGATTTTTGACAACAAATGGAATCGATTATCGAAAGATATCAGTATCTAAACCAATGGAACAAGAGCCATCAACTCAGTAGCAGATTATTGTGTCACATCGATGTTAACAACAGAATGAAGGGTATTTTTAAGCGAGATAGCAATAGGGTGATTGAGATTTCTCATCACAGTAACTGTACCTGGAATGATATTGCATATGACCTAGCCAATTAAAGCAGGAACTCGTCGAAGAAGGAATAGATCACATTGTCATGGTTTAGCAAAGCTATATGGAATAATGCAGGTGAAATGGATTACAGAATAAACATGCCAAACTTTCTTTTAGTTCTAGTTCAGTTCTAGTTCAGTTTTGGTTCACTTCTAGTTCAGTTGTTGTTAAGTTCTAGTTCAATTCTAGTTCAGTTCATAGTTGTTGTTCAGTACTAGTTCAGTTCAAGTTCAGTTCTAGATCAGTTCTAGTCCAGTTCTATTCCAGTTCTAGTTCAGTTCTAGTTCAGTTCTAGATCAGTTCTAGATCAGTTCTAGTTCAGTGCAGTTCTAGCTCAGTTTAGTTTTAGTTCAGTTCTAGTTCAGTTCAAGTTCAGTTTAGTTTTAGTCCAGTTCTAGTTCAGTTCAAGTTCAGTTCTAAATAGCTCTAGTTTAGTTCTGATTTAGATTTTGTCTTGCATTCTTGTTCAGATTCTGATTCGTGTTCTGTTCTGGTTGAGGTTATATTATTATATACGATTTTGGTTCAGATCTATTCAGCTTATGACTCAAATTCTAGCTCATTTTCATATTCGATTTAAGCTTATAATGTAGATACTAAAGTCAAATCATGTTCAGATTACAGATCAAATCCTGGTTCAGATTCTACTTTAGATCATGGTCAAGATTTTTCCAAGATCCCAGTACAAATGTTTAGATGATGTTTTATAAAAGTCTTAGTTTTGATTATGATTTTAGTTCATATATTAGTTCAGATTCTAGTCAAAGTTAAATTTTAGTTCTAATAGAGTTTCTAAGTCAGATGTTAGCTCAAATCCAATTCGAATTCAGATTCTTGTACATATTCCAGATCAGGTCTAGTTAAGCATTTTTTTACTTTTAGTATTAATTTGAGTTTGGTTTTGTACCATGATAATATTCAAACATGATTTCTGAGTCATTAAGTAGGTTTCACAACCAATAAATTTTTGCGATGGCCCTCAGTGTAAATATTTTATAATGATCACTGAACCTTAGTACAGGGCATAAACCAATACGATTTCGAAAATGATTATCTTACAAAGCTTTCGAAAAGTCAAGTGATTTCAATGCATTTCTTAAGGTTTAACTGTATTTAAAATTCACTTTATTCAATATATTTTGTCTGTAAATTAATTTAAAATAATCATTTACTAATAAGCTTCTTTAAACGCATTAAAATAGATCTCTTTATGTCGTAAATTCGTTCATTCATTTCTATTTAAATATTCTTTGTCCATCACATTGTGAATATCCTCAATATCCTTTAATTCCTTTAACATTCTTTACCATGACACACAATTTTAAAGCGAACCAACGTATTTATGCACACAACCTTATTATCTAGATTAAAAGTTTGTACACACACAGACACATACACACTATCACAAACAAACATTCTCATATACAAATGAGTAAAAGTAAAAAAATGCAAGAAAAGGAATCTTAATAAAATGCAAAAATTGTAAACGTTTCTTCTTGTGTGATTTCTTGGATTATTTTCATGTTTTCTTTTATTTATTTTCTGCTTTAAACGTCTTGTGACATGAAATGTCTATAACAGTTGATATTTGATCCTTATGAATGTTGAAAATGGGAAATAAGGAGAAATATATATATAGAAAAAGGACAATTGCATTAGCTTTAACATTATGACAAATATAAATAAGAATGAAGACCAAGTGAGAGTGAGAGTGAGAGCGAGAGGTTAGAGAGAAGCATGAGCAAAATGAAAGAGTTGTAAACAAAGTGTCATGTGACACAATCTTAAATGTATGAATGAAAATGTTCATGTTTAAAATTTGTATTTTTTTGTTGTGAAAAAATCCTCTTTCCACGTTTTTATAGTTTTATTATGTGGATATTTATTGTTACCACTGTGACATGTCACATGACAAATCCATGAAATGGAATTATATTTTATTTATACTGATAATCAGGGTGACCATTTTATTCAACTATTTAAACAACAACTGAACTAGAACTGAACTAGAACTGAACTAGAACTGGACTAGAACTGGACTAGAATTGGACTAGAACTGGACTAGAACTGGACTACAACTGAACTAGAACTGGACTAGAACTGAACAACAACTGAACTAAATTGCACTAGAACTGGACTAGAACTGAACTAGAACTGAAATAGAACTGAACTAGAACTGGACTAGAACTGGACTAGAACTGAACAACAACTGAACTAGAACTGAACTACAACTGAACTAGAACTGGACTAGAACTGAACAACAACTGAGCTAGAACTGAGCTACAACTGAACAACAACTGAATTAGAACTTAACAACACCCGAACTAGAACTGAACTAGAATTGAACTAGAACTGGACTAGAACTGGACTAGAACTGGACTAGAACTGGACTAGAACTGAACTAGAACTGAAATAGAACTGAACTAGAACTGGACTAGAACTGAACAACAACTGAGCTAGAACTGAACTACAACTGAACAACAACTGAACTAGAACTGAACAACAACCGAACTAGAACTGAACAACAACCGAACTAGAACTGAACTAGAATTGAACTAGAACTGGACTAGAACTGGACTAGAACTGGACTAGAACTGAACTAGAACTGAACTAGAACTGAACTAGAACTGAACTAGAACTGAACTAGAACTGAACTAGAACTAGACTGGAACTGAACAACAACTGAACTAGAACTTAACAACACCCGAACTAGAACTGAACTAGAATTGAACTAGAACTGGACTAGAACTAGACTAGAACTGTACTACAACTGAACTAGAACTGTACTTCAACTGAACAACAACTGAACTAGAACTGAACTAGAACTGGACTAGAACTGAACTAGAACTGAACTAGAACTAGACTGGAACTGAACAACAACTGAACTAGAACTTAACAACACCCGAACTAGAACTGAACTAGAATTGAAATAGAACTGGACTAGAACTAGACTAGAACTGTACTACAACTGAACTAGAGCTGTACTTCAACTGAACAACAACTGAACTAGAACTGAACAACAACCGAACTAGAACTGGACTAGAACTGTACTACAACTGAACTAGAACTGTACTACAACTGAACAACAACTGAACTAGAACTGAACTAGAATTGAACTAGAACTGGACTAGAACTGGACTAGAACTGATCTAGAACTGAACAACAACTGAACTAAAACTGAACTAGAACTGAACTAGAACTGAACTAAAACTGGAACTACAACTGAACTGGAACTGAAATAGTAAAAAGTCCATTTTTTTTTATTTTTAACATCCGACAAATTTCTTTAAAATTCCTCTTGGAACACCCCGAAACTACTTTGCATTTTTCCCCTCCAGTTCATTTATTTATATTTACAATAATATCCAATGAACTTGTAATTCATTCACATGTATACATGACTAAATGACGCATATTCATGTCCGTATGCAACTGCAATACAACAGAATCTATGTGTGTGTGTATAGTTTACAATGGTATTGGTATTTCATTGTCGCTGTTGGTTTTCTTTTTATTTTTATTATTGTAAAATTTATATTTGTTATCAATCTGTTTGACATTAAAATGAAATCGACCGTAGTAATGCAACTACAACAACAACATCAACAACACAAAAACACGAATATATAAAATCAAATTGCAAGAAAATAAAGAAAAAGCGGTGGAAAAAAATTCGAAAATGGAATATAAACCCAAAACTGTATATTAAATGTAAAACTATGAAAAATAATGGAAATTTTATGATGAACAAATTGAAGAGAAAGAGGGGAGAGAGCGAAAGGACAACAAGGAATTGTAATAAATGACAAGAGAAAAAATTCTAAGGAAACGGAAAGGGAAAGTAGTGGGAGGAATTAAATCGGAAGAGTCTTAATTCTGATTGTAGTTGAAATTTTAGTTGAGATTCAATTTCATAATCTGATTCTGATTTTTGTTAAGATTACAGTCCAGTTTCTAATGAACATTCAGATTCTAGTTCAGATTGTAGTTAAAATGCCAATTCTGATTCAGATTCTAGTTTATTTATATTCTGTTTCAAATTCCTGTCTATATTTTAGTTCAAATTCGAGTTCCCTTTTTTAATACTCATTCTTGTATAGATTCTGGTTCAGGTTCTATTTGAGTTTCTAGTCCAGATTTTATTTAAAGTTCTAGTCCCGATTTTTATTAAGATTCTCCGGTTCAACTCCAGATCCTTTTTCAGATTTTATTACTGATAATTCTGCAGATTTTAGTTGACATCCTGGTTCAGATTTTGTTTCATATTCTATTACAGTCCCTAGTTCCGATTTTAGTCTCAATTTGAGTCCAGATTCTTCTTCAAACTATAGTTTAAATTATAGAACAGATTCTTATTTAGTTTACAGTTCTGATTATAGTTACGATTCTAAATTAGTTCAGATTTCAGTTCAGAGTCTAGTTAAAATATTAGTTCAAATTCAAGCCCAGATTCTAGGTTGATCTATAGTTAGGATTCTAGTACTGATTTTAGTTGACATTCAGGCTTAAATGCTAGTTCTCATTCTACGTCCGATTTTGGTTTAGATACAATCTCCGATTTCAGTTCAGTTTCCAGCTCAGATTCTAGCACTGATTCAATTTTAGTTTCAAATGCTAGTTCTGATTCAAGTTCAGAGTGTAGTTTCGATTCTAGTTAAAAATCAAGCCCAGATTCTTCTTTAGTATCCAGTTTAGATTCTAGTACTGATCCCAATTCAGGTTCTAGTTCAGATTTTTATTCAGATTCTAGATCAGATCCTATTTAAAATTTTAGCTCAGCTTACAGTTATAAATAAAGTTCCTATTTTAGTTTAGTTTAGATTTGAGTTCACACTCAAGTATCAAGTTATATTTCAGAATTTGGTCCAATTCTACTTCTGACTCCAATTCAGTTTAATTCGAGTTCAGTTCTAGTTTCGGATTTTTCTTTAGATTCTATTACAAGATCAATTCTTGTCTGTTCTCATTAAGATTATAGTTAAAATTCTATTTTAGGTTCCAGCTCAGATTCTAATTCATATTCTAAACCAGATTCTAGTTAAGATTCAAAGTCTAGTTCGGTTTAAGTTCAGTTCATATTCAGAATCCAGTTCAGATTCGAGTTCAGTTTTAAGCTCAGATTCTAGTTCAGTTCGAGCTAATTCAAGTTCAAATTCTAGTTCAGTTCTAGTTCGGTTCTAGTTCAGTTCTAGTTCGGTTCTAGTTCAGTTCTAGTTCAGTTCGAGTTCGGTTCTAGTTCGGTTCTAGTTCAGATTCTAGTTCAGTTTTAGTTCAAGTTCAGATTCTAGTTCGAGCTAATTCAAGTTCAGATTCTAGTTCAGTTCTAGTTCGGTTCTAGTTCGGTTCTAGTTCAGTTCTAGTTCAGTTAGTTCAGTTCAGTTCTAGTTCGGTTCTAGTTCGGTTCTAGTTCAGTTCTAGTTCAGTTCTAGTTCGTTTCTAGTTCGGTTCTAGTTCAGTTCTATTTCAGTTTTTGTTCGGTTCTAGTTAAGTCCTTGTTCAGTTTTAATTAAACTTTTTGTTTGCAAAACCTTTAATCATAAAATTCATTGACCTAATTATTTATCGTCATAAATAAACAATTAACTAGAACCAGAGTCCATTCAAATCGCATAAAAATTTACAATAATTGTAACAGAATTTCATTACAAGAATTTATTAATTTTAAATGAATGTTAATGTTCTAAACCGGAGAACAGTAGAATTTTATGTCCTTTTTGTTTCTCATTTTGTATTTTTCTTTTTGTTCTTCAGCAAACATGTTTTTATGATTTCAATTTATTATGGGATGGTAAATCATGTCCTCATTGTGTTGGAACTTTGGTTGACTGCGGGAGGGTCTTGTTAATATTAACAGAGTGTTGGATTATAAATCTAAGAGACAAATTGTTATAGAAGTTGCATGTGGCTCTTATGATGCGGTTGGAAAGTCATAAAGATTTTTTTTGTTGGGGTCATAAACTGCTGGGGAAATTATGGTTTTAAAATTGAATTTATTTAATGCAGAATTAATATTTTAATTGTTAAGAAATTAATAAAAATTTAGTTATTTCAATTAAATTTTGTCTTATTTAATATCTTTTCCCATTAACACGTTTAATTTTCTTGATTGATTTCTTATCAATTTAAACTTTTTCCATTAAATTTGCATTATGAACATGAATTTTAACTAAAAATTTATCTAGATAATTTAATAACTTCTTTTTGACAATATTTCATGTGTAATAAAAATTAATGTCATCAATCATTTTATATAAAAATTTTTTATTCAATTTCCCTTTTGACGCTTCATTAAGCGGTTTCTATTGTGATGAGTAATATTTCCCTCTCTAAATAATTCATCATCGAAGATTTATTTCTGGGGAAAAAAATTCAATTGAAAAGTGGTTAATAAAATGTTCTGTGAAGAATTTGAGTTCTTTAAGTGACACGAGACAAATGGACTAAAATTAATTTCACTTCGGAAAAAAATGTTAAAATTTTTATTTACCTTTAAAAGTTTAAATGATGTAAAGGAAATTTTATAGAATTTGTAAAATTGCAGAAATGTTATTAACATTTCTGTTATTTTAGTTGAGTTATTTGCTACAAGCTTTTGTGAAAAGCTTTTAATGCTTTTAAATGGTGATTGTCGTTAATAAGCGCAAAAGTTACAAACAGTACAAGCAAAAAATATTCGTCCACTATTCATAGATACATTTTTTCTTATGGAAATTTTTTCTCAATACTTAGGAGTATTGATGTCTAATTTCGACTTATTCGAAAAAAAAAAAAATTGAAATGGACAGATATTTGATATACCTAAAATTAATGTATACGTTTTTATTGTTTTTCAGTTCCAGTATAGTTCCGTGTGTATCCTTAATTTAGTTCTGGTACTAATTCAGATTTTTAGATTCTGACTAAGATTTCTGAGCTAATTCTTCTCAGATTTATTAGATTTTTCTTTAGGTTCCACATCAGAATCTAGTTAGGATTAAGATTAATTAATTAAGTTCAGAATGTTTTTCTGATTGTAGGTGAGAATAAGTTGAGTTTCTATTTCAGATTCTAGTTCAGTTAAAAATTCGTGTTCTAGATTAATTGATAGTTCAGGTTATAGTGACTTCAAATCTAGTTCAAACCTTAAGTCACATTCTTGTTTTGATTCGTAGTGAAGTTTTAGCTTGAATCTATTTCGTATTATAGTACAAATTTTGTTTTCAACAATAATTTATTCTTAATTTTATTCAGGTCTTTTTTTAAAGATTCTGAGTTGGACTCCAATGCAGATTCTGATTTTTTTGATTTAAATTTTCCTTGAAATTTTCTGATTTCATTCAGTTTCTAGTCCAGATTCTAATTCATTTCCAGGTTCACATTAATTTCTAGTTCGAAATCCAGATTCTATTTAGGATTAAAGTTTGCAGGCTATAATTCCGATTCTAGTTAAGAAATTAGTTGTGATTATATTCAGTTTTAAACAATTATATTCTAAGTTAAATAAAAGTTCTAATTTCCTTATTCGATGTCAGGTTTTAGCTTAGATCTAGTACTGATAATAGTTCAGATTTTGAACTAGAATTTGCTTTATTTTAAGTTCTTAATTAGTTTTATTCAGAATATTATTTAGATTCTATTCCAGATTCTATTTGAGATTTAAAATATAGTTGAAATTTGGATTTAGAATCTAATTAAGAAACTTGTTCTGTTTCTAGTCCATATTTCGGCTCTTTTTCAGGTTTTAAAATCTAGTTCAGATAGCTGACAAATTAGTTTTTATTATATTTCAGTTTAGATTATAATTTAGATTCAAGTTTTAGAATTTAGTTCTAATACGTAGACAGATTTCAGTTTAGTTCAGTTCCAGTTCAAAATATAGTCTATATTTTGAATTAAATATTACTCTTTTTCGAGTAACAATAAAGTTTTAGTCAATTCTAGTTTACACTCTAATTCGCGGAATCTGATTCGAATTGTGGTTCTAGTATATACTCTACAGATTCTGATTCAGATGCTAATATAGATATTGATTCAGACCCTGAATCAATATTATCATATTCTGAATTAGATTCTAGTATATGTGCTGATGCAAGTTGAGATTCAGAATCTTTTTAAAATTCTAGTTAAAATTCCATTCCGAGATTCTTGTTCGAATTTCTGATACAGATTAAGTACAGATTCTGATTCAAATTCAATTTTAGATTCTGATCTTGATGCTAGTTTAGATTTTGAGTTGGACTATAGTTCATATTCTGATTCAGATTCTATTTCAAAATGTAATTCAGATATTCATTTAGATTTTGATTAAGTTATTGGTTCAAGCTTGGTTCTTGATTCAGATTCCAATTCAGATTTTGATTCAAATGCAAGTTCCGATCCCCATTCAGATACCAGATTTTCATTCAGATTCCAGTTTAGATTTTGATTCAAATCCAAGTTCAGAATTTTCTGAATCAGTTTTTAGTCTCGTTTCTGATTATAGTCTGCTTTCGATTTTGTTTCAGTTTCTAGGTTATAATACGATATTGATTCTGGTTCTAGTTCGAACTCCAGTTCAGATTTAATACAAATTCATTTTTATATTCTGATCTTGATTCCAGTTTAGATTTTGATTCAGTTACTGGTTCATATTCTGATTTAGATTCTAATCTTGAATTTATTTACGATTTAGCTACTGTATCTAGTTTCCAGATTAAAAATTTGATTCTAGTTAAGATTCGGTTAAAATTCTAGTTTAGATTTTGATTAAAATTTTGATACAGGTTCAGATCCAATACAGATCCTGAATGCAGCTTTTAATCCGCTGTGATTCTCGTTCTAATTATGCTTTAGGTTTTTATAAAAATTTTGATTTACATCTAAATTGAAGTCATGATCCAGATTAAGTTCGGAGTTTGAATCAGATCCAAGCTCTGATCTTGATTCAGATTCCAATTCAGATTTTGATTTAAAACCAAGTTTCGATCGCCATTCAGTTCAGATTGTCATTCAGATTCTAGTTCAGATTTTAATTCAGATCCAAGTTCAGATATTGATTCAGATTCCAAAACAGATTCTTATTCTTTTTCACTATCAGATTTTGATTGTAGTTTTCGAATCTAATGCAGGATTCTCATTCTTATATATAATCTGATACCGATTTTGATTCTTATTAAGTTCATATTCTGATCAAGATTTTTATATTTTCTAGTTCAGATTTAATTTAAAATTTTGGGCCGATTCTGCTTTATTCTTTTTCAGTTCAAGTTCCGATATTATGGCATTATGTAATTCTTTTATCATTTAAGGCAATTTTCCCAGGTTGTATTTTTAGGGTCTTGATAATTCAAATCACTTTGTTTATTTGAATTTATATTGACTTCCTAAGTTATTGAACACCAACTTCTTATCTTAACTAATCTTAACAATTTTGGATTATGAAGTCATGGCGGGTTTCACGTTTTATGATTATTTTTTTTATAAATTTCTTGCAAAAAGTCAATATTAATTTAAAAAAGTGTAAGATTACAAATAAAAAATTGGGAAATCCTGAAGATTAGCAAAGAGGTGGCAGTAATGGCAGGTTGGCACTGACTTGAAGAAGTATTGATAAAAATATTTTGTTAAAAACAAATTGCACCAATTTCTGGGAGTTCACGTCAATGATCTCTTTTGTTTTTATTCCATGGAATTAAATTTTATAGATCATAGAGATTTTTTGTTCTATAAATGGATCGACCGCCTAAATAAAAATAAAATTATATTCTGAATGTCACACGCTTGTTTCAAGGTTATGGTCATTTTCTGAAATTCTTATCAGGAATTCAAATAAGAAATACTGCAAAATTGTTTGGGTTCTTATCGTGGAGGCCATACAATTTCTTTATGTGACGAAAAAAATATTTTTGAAAATTTATTAATTTTTGCATACAAAAATAATATTTTTTAATTGGTTTTTTTATTATTTTTGATAAAAATTATGTTTGAAAATTTAATTCATAAAAAATTTACCCCCTGTATATAGAATTTATTATATCAAATTACTATATAGAGCCATATACACAGGATCCTGATAAGGCGATAAGATTTTGCTTAAATAATTGAAAAGTTTTAATTGAAAAAATATTCAATGGATTATTTATTCGGAAATTAAAAATATTTTTAATAAAATATATAAAAAATCAAATCTATTATCTGGATATAAAATTGAAAATTCTGTTGGCAACAAATCCGTTATAAAAGATTTCAAAATAATTTATCAGACAAAAGTCCAAAGTTTCCAACCAAATTTTCATACCCTCCACTACCAAAAGTGGTGAAACTTGTTATTCGCGTGTAACACCAAGAAGAAATCATCTCATTGCCCATAATGTATTATAATATATATATATATATATATATATATATATATATTATATATATATATATATATTATATATATATATATATATATATATATATATATATATATATATATATATATATATATATTTTTGCATCAAATCTAAATCTGAGTCGATTCAGCAATATCCGTCTGTCTGTCTGTTGTTGGTACGCTCACATTCACAAAGCGCAATCAAATTTGTCTGAGTATTTAAAAAAGTCCTCAAAAGTTTCCCTTTTAAAACCACCAAAATCGGTTAAGTATATTAAAGGATATAGACCGATATCTGAGTCATCCTCTAAGTTCAAGCAAAAGTTCTTCATAGAATTTATATAAATTATAAATGGACAAATTAGAATAAAATTCTGTCATAATAGTAGACTATATGTACTTTATTACCAGTTCAATATTTACCTGGCCAAAATCGGTTCTGTTGAATCAAAAAATATAACTAATTTTATTACTCATTAGTTTTAGTGTGGAATCTATTTATAAAAAAAGACTACAGTTAAGGTTTATATGTGGACAGAACTAGAATTAATGTATAATCTGAACACGAAGTTGAACTAGTCACGCTAAGTGACATGAGGCAGATCTAGAATATAGACTATCTGAACTTTAAGAATAATGAGAATCTGAACTTTAAGAATAATGAGAATCTGAAAGCGAAAGTTCTTCATAGAATTTATATAAATTATAAATGGACAAATTAGAATAAAATCCTGTCATAATAGTAGACTATATGTACTTCATTACCAGTCCAATATTTACCTGGCCATAATCGGTTCTATTGAATCAAAAAATATAACTAATTTTATTACTCATTAAGTGTTCCATATTATATTGAAGGAAAACTTGTATATATTTTATACAACTGTGAGTTTATATGTGAGTGTACCACACTTATTTTGGTGGAGGGTATTGAAGATTCGGCCCATATGAAATAACTTCTTTACTTTCAATCATCCTCTATCTCTTCTAAATTCACTCTATTGGTGAGTGAAATTGCACTTAAAATATTTCCTATCAGCCACTTGAATTTTACTAACATTTAGTGATTTATAAAAAATATTTTTATTCTTCTTCTGCTAATCTTAATCAGATTAGACGGTAAAAATAATCGCAAAATTATTGACGTTCAAAAATGATTTACGATTTATTATTTATAGAGATTGATTTTTTCTTTAATAATCAATAATGTTAGTTATTATTCAGGAAATATTAATAAATCTGATCTGATTTCAAATGAAAAACAAAGGACTTGATTTTCAAAATAACCGCGATTTTGGTGTAGTTTTAAAAGTTACATGTGACATGAGCAAAGTCCAAAACCTAGTAAAGCTTCTCAATATGCTTAAAGTACTACGTGATAAGTACAAGTGGAAATGACTTAACAGAATTAGCAGATGTCTCTTTTTTGGAAGATGTTGAATTCTAAATATGACTAAAATGTACTGACTAAGAAAATAATTTAACTAGAACAGAAGTGAACTAGAACCTGACATAGAACCTGAAGTAAAACCTGAAATAGAACCTGAACTAGAACTAAACCAGAACCAAACTAGAACTGAACAAGAATTTAACTAGGACTGAAGGAAGATCTGAACTAAAACTGAACTAGAACAGAACTAGAATTGAACTAGAACTGGACCTAAACTGAACTTGAACTGAACTATAACTGAACTAAAACTGAACTAGAACTGAACCAGAAATGAACTAGAACTGAACTAGAACTTGAAATAGAACATGAATTACAACCTGAACTAGAACTGATTTATAACCTGAAATAGAATCTGAACTAGAACTGAATTAGAACTGAACTAGAATTGAACTAGAATTGAACTAGAACTGATCTAGAACTGATCTAGAACTGAACTAGAACTTGAAATAGAACATGAATTACAACCTGAACTAGAACTGATTTATAAACCTGAAATAGAATCTGAACTAGAACTGAATTAGAACTGAACTAGAATTGAACTAGAATTGAACTTGAACATGAACTGGAACCGAACTTGAGAACTAGCATGAACTGAACTAAAACTGAAGTTAGAACAATAAACTAAGGACTGAACTAGAACTTAACAAGAACTGAACTAGGACTGAACCAGATCTTAACTAAATCTGAACTAGAAACTGAACTACAACTTAACTAAAATTTAACTAGAACTTAACTAGAACAGAACAAGATTGAACTAGAACTGGACTTAAAAATGAACTTGAACTGAACTAAAACTGGACTACAACTTGAACTAAAACTGAACTAGAACTAAACTGGAACTGAACTAGAAACTGAACTAGAATTGAATTAGAACTAAACTAGAACTGAACCAGAACTTAATTAATTCTAAACTAGAACTGAACTAGAATTGAACTAGCACTGAACTGAAACTGAAATAGAACTGATTTAGAACTGAACTGGAACTAAACTTGAAATGGAACTAGTGTGATCTGTAATAAAATCAAGTATTTAGTGTATTTTAGTGTGGAATCTATATATGAAAATAAGACTACAGTTTTTAGGTTTATATTTGGACAGAACTAGAATTAAGTATAATTCTGAACACGAAGTTGAACTAGTCACACTAAGTGACACGAAGCAGATCTGAGAATCTGAACTTTAAGAATAATGAGCATCTTAATATAAGTTGTGTTCTCGATTAGAACCTGAGCCGAATAAGAACAAGAGTCTAAATTAGAATTCAAACTGAAATCTTATCTTAAAACTCAACCAAGATCTGAATTATAGTCTGATATTTTTCATTAAATCTATTAAACCTTCAGTTGTACTTGTTATGAATTACTTAAGAGGTTTTTCCTTCTTGTTATTTTTGATTAATTTAATTAAAATTTACGTCACTTTATTATTATTGATATAATTTATTTATTTATTGAATAATTTTAATTTAAAGTATTTAAAGAAAAAAATACTATCACTTTTATTCACATAATAGATAAATACAAGAAAACAAAGATAATTTAAGAAGTCAAAGTCCATTTCCGGCTCTTAATTGAAAAACTTTAAAATACATAAAAAAGTAGATTTAAAAAAAACCTCCAAAAATTTTCTAAAACAAATTTTATGCACTTTTAATGGATCAAAGTTAAAATGCCGATTTTTATCGTGCATATTTTATAGCCGACACTGGGTACATAAATAATTCGATATAAAACTGTATTAAGTTTTTATAATTATTGATTATTTTCAATATTATGGCCATTCAATACATATTTATAGAAAAAATTTATATATAAAAAAAACCATTTTAGAAAAATAGCTCCCCAAGTCTTATCAGTTTAATAATTTTTGGTATATTTGTATTATCAATTTGAATGGGAAGTATGAAGTATAAACCAATAATTTAATCGTGGACTTTATTATTAGATAATAATTTGATCGAAGAAATAAAAAAACGAAGAAAATAATAAATAAATTGGGAAAATTTGAATTTCAATGAAAACAATTTAAAATTCTCCTAAGAAACTTTCATGTCTTTAAGTAATTAAATACACCTCCCAAATTGGTGTAATGGGTATAGTTCCAACTGCACTTTGGAACCAAAAAATTGTTATAAACACTTTAATTCGAAATTCTAAAAATAATCAAGAAATCAAAAAACACACATTTCTTCAAATCAAACTCATTCGAAACTTATAACTGAAATCCCCATTTGGCATTCAGTCTTATCTGAGGGCATTATAAACTTAAGAAATCAAACTACAACAGCAAATTTGTATTTGAAATATTTTTAAAAACTGAAATTAAATGCAATTTAAATTATTAAAAAAATATATTTTTAAATGGAACTGAAAACACTGGGAGATGCTCGAAATATTGTTATCATACGATTTTAAGTGTTTTTTTCATTATTTTAATTCAAAATGCGATTTTTATAATAAAAAAATTTATTCAAACAAATAATAAAATATAAACGAAAATAAAATACATTTTTTTGATAAGATTTTGATTTTATGAAGCAGATACGGAGAATTAAACATCAGAAGTTATGTACAGATCTAAATAGGATAAAGTTGTAGCCGTGATCCAATTAAGTTCAGTTCAAATTCAGCTACAATTCAGTTTCTAGTTCAGTTGTACTTCAGTTCTAATTCAGTTTTATTTCAGTTCTATTTCATTTATAGTTCACTTTTAGTTCAGTTCCTGTTCAGTTCTTGTTCAGTTTTTGTTCAGTTATAGTTCAGTTATAGTTTCAGTTCTTATTCAGTTTTAGTTCAGTTCTAGTTCAGTTATAGATCAGTTCTAGTTGAGTTCCTGTTCAGTTCTTGCTAAGTTCTAGTTCAGTTTTAATTCAGTTGTACTTCAGTTCTAATTCAGTTTTAGTTAAGTTCTTGTTCAGTTAAAGTTCAGTTCTTGTTCAGTTAAAGTTCAGTTCTAATTCAGTTTTAGTTCAGTTTCTTGTTCAGTTATAGTTTAGTTCTAATTCAGTTTAAGTTCAGTTCCAGTTCAGTTCTATTTCTAGTTCAGTTCTATTTATAGTTCAATTCTACTCCAGTTCTAGTTTAGTTCTGGTTCAGTTCTACTTCAGTTCTAGTTCAGTTCTTGTTCAGTTCTAGTTTAGTTCTAATTCAGTTAAGTTCAGTTTCAGTTCAGTTCAGTTCTATTTATAGTTCAGTCTACTCCCAGCTCTAGTTCAGTTCTACTTCAGTTTTTAGTTCAGTTCTAATTTAGTGCCAGTTTTGTTCAGTTCTAGTTCATTTTAGTTCAGTTCTTTATGAAGTTCTAGTTCATACGGAGAATTAGTTCAGTTCAGTTATGTAGAGTTCTAATTAGGATAAAGTTATAGCCGTGATCCAATTAAGTTCAGTTCAAATTCAGCTATAATTCAGTTCTAGTTCAGTTCTTGTTCAGTTCTAGTTCAGTTGTACTTCAGTTCTAATTCAGTTTTATTTCAGTTCTATTTTATTTATAGTTCACTTTTAGTTCAGTTCCTGTTCAGTTCTTGTTCAGTTTTTGTTCAGTTCTAGTTCAGTTATAGTTAAGTTCTAATGCAGTTTTAGTTCAGTCTTGTTCAGTTCTAGTTCAGTTCTAGTTCTAGTTCAGTTCTTGTTCAGTTCAGTTCAGTTCTAATTCAGTTTAGTTCAGTTCTTGTTCAGTTCTAGTTTAGTTCTAATTCAGTTCTTGTTCAGTTATAGTTCAGTTATAGTTCAGTTCTATTTCTAGTTCAATTCTATTTTTAGTTCAGTTCTACTCCAGTTCTAGTTCAGTTCTTGTTCAGTTCTAGTTTAGTTCTAATTCAGTTTAAGTTCAGTTCAGTTCTATTTCTTCAGTTCAACTCCATCTCTAGTTCTGTTCTACTTCAGTTTTAGTTGAGTTCTAATTTAGTTCCAGTTTTTGTTCAGTTCTAGTTCAGTTCTTGTTCAGTTCTAGTTCAGTTCTGGTTCAGTTCTTGTTCAGTTCTAATTCAGTTCTGTTCAGTTCTGGTTCAGTTTTAATTCAGTTCTGGTTCAGTTTTAGTTCAGTTCTGGTTCAGTTCTAGTTCAGTTCTAGCTCAGTTCCAGTTCAGTTCTAGTTCGGTTCTAGCTCAGTTCCAGTTCAGTTCTAGTTCGGTTCTAGTTCGGTTCTAAGTATGTTCTAGTTTAGTTCTAGTTCAGTTCTAGTTCAGTTCTAGTTCAGTTCTAGTTCAGTTCTAGTTTAGTTCTAGTTCGGTTCTAGTTCAGTTATTTTTCAATTCTAGTTCTACTTCAGTTCCAGTTCAGTTCTACTTCAGTTTAGTTCGCTTCTAGATCATTTCTAGTTCAGTTCTAGTTCAGTTCCACTTCTGTTCTAGTTCAATTTTAGTTCAATTCAAGTTCAGTTCTAGTTCTTTTTCAGTTCAATGTCAAACAGAAGTAGTCTGCTTCGTTTCTGTGTTAAATTTTCCAACCCTGTCATTGTGCCCAGATCAAACAGTGAAACACTAAAATAAAGAGACCAACACAACGCACGTTGTGACAAAAATTTTCTACAATTTTGTAAGTTCACCTCCACATTTGTTCTCACTATTGCGCTCTTTTGTTGTACTCATCGTGACTACAAAAACAAATCACTTATTGAGGGTTGTTTCTTATTTAGTTGTTGTTAATAGATTTCTAGCTGTAAAATGTACTAAGAGTTCGGGTAATTGTTGTTGGTACAATTTTGTTTTTTTTTTTGGTTTAATGTGTAAAAGTTGTTGTTGTTGTTTTTATTCAGATACATATTTTGATACTGTTATGATTTTTGTTGTTGTCAAATAAAAATTATCAACAACAAACGATCATCGTTGAAGTAGTTTTGTTCTACCACTGACCTGTTTAAAGTGTCAGTCTTTTCGTTGGCTTCGAGGCGTATTGAACGTGTTCGATCGATCGTGTTGTGTGGCGGTTTTTCTTATGCGGAACGCAAAAATAAAAAAGAAGTTTTGAAATTTTAAACGCGGGTCATTTTTACTGATCAAGTGAATTTTTAAAGAAAAATATTTCAAGAAACTTTCATCAAAATTTACAGTTTTTTTTTTTTTGGTTAAAATTTGTTCCTTTTCTTGCAAAAAGGTAAATTATAGGAAATTTAATAAAAAAAAGTTTTTTTTTTTAAATGCTGCTGACAATTATAAAATGATTTAAAAAACAAAATTAATAAAAATTAAATTTAATGATAAACTAAACAATTTTGTGTAATTATTTTTAAATAAAAACCACTTAAAAGCTAATTTTTATTTAATTAAAATTTATGCGATTGAAAATTAATAAACTTTATTAAAAATGTTCTTGTATAAAAATATTGTGTGCAAATTGAATTTTCAAAATAATAATCGGATTTAATATTAATTAAGGTTATTGGGAAATAAGTGAACATTTATAATGCAACCAACTTTATGCAACAAGTGGCATACTAAAATACCATGTGATCCTATAATTAAGGTTGCCAGATGTTGAAATTATCATAATAATTTTCTGGCACTTCATTTTAATCCTTGTAAAAATTTCACTGAAATTTTTTCATAAGAATTTTAATTTTTAGTGAAAATTTGAATTTTTACTGAAAATTTGAATTTTTAGTGAAAATTATAATTTTTAGAGAAAATTGGAATTTTTGATGAAAATTATAATTTTTAGTGAAAATTGGAATTTTAGTGAAAATTGGAATTTTTAGTGAAAATTGGAATTTTCAGTGAAAATTTGAATTTTTAGTGAAAATTGGAATTTTCAGTGAAAATTGGAATTTTTGGTGAAAATTGGAATTTTCAGTGAAAATTGGAATTTTCAGTGAAAATTGGAATTTTTTAGTGAAAATTTGAATTTTTAGTGAAAATTGGAATTTTTAGTAATTGGAATTTTAGTGAAAATTGGAATTTTTAGTGAAAATTGGAATTTTCAGTGA
The DNA here is from genome assembly GCA_004302925.2 of Cochliomyia hominivorax. NCBI lineage: Eukaryota > Metazoa > Arthropoda > Insecta > Diptera > Calliphoridae > Cochliomyia > Cochliomyia hominivorax. Next base: position 90,448,926 of record PYHX02000158.1, on the reverse strand, counting down.
AAATTGGAATTTTCAGTGAAAATTGGAATTTTCAGTGAAAATTGGAATTTTCAGTGAAAATTGGAATTTTCAGTGAAAATTGGAATTTTTAGTGAAAATTGGAATTTTTAGTGAAAATTGGAATTTTTGGTGAAAATTGGAATTTTCAGTGAAAATTGGAATTTTCAGTGAAAATTGGAATTTTTAGTGAAAATTTTTTCAGTGAAAATTGGAATTTTTAGTGAAAATTTGAATTTTTAGTGAAAATTGGAATTTTTAGTAAAAATTGGAATTTTTATTGAAAATTGGAATTTTTAGTGAAAATTGGAATTTTTAGTAAAAATTGGAACTTTTAGTGAAAATTTGAATTTTTAGTGAAAATTTGAATTTTCAGTGAAAATTGGAATTTTTAGTGAAAATTTGAATTTTTAGTGAAAATTGGAATTTTTAGTAAAATTGGAATTTTTATTGAAAATTGGAATATTTAGTTAAAATTGGAATTTTTGGTGAAAATTTTAATTTTTAGTCAAAATTGGAATTTTTAGTTAAAATTGGAATTTTGTGTGAAAATTTTATTCTGTAGAGAAAATTGGAATTTGTAATGAACATTTGAATTTTATAGAGTAAAATAAAAAATTTATTTTTTTCTTTTTAGTTTTTAAAATTAAAATTTTAATTTTATTGAAAATTTGTTTAACCAATTCGAAATTTCAGGTAAAACTAGGATAGAACTAGAGCTAAAATCGAACTAATACAGAATAAGAAAAGAACTGTAACTAAATTTGTACTGAACTAGAACTGAACCAGAACTGAACCAGAACTGAACCAGAACTGAACCATAACTGAACCAGAACTGAACTAGAACTGAACTAGAACTGAACTAGAGCTGAACTAGAACAAAATGATAACGAAACATGTATCCTGTTTCTGATGCTCGAGGGAATGTTGAAAAAATGTTGAGAACCCAAAAAACTTAAAATTCTCAAAATGTTCTTAATATGGAAAGCAATATGCAGTTGCTGAAAAATGAAGTAATCATTTTACCAACGAGCTCTATAAATACCGAAATAAATATCACGAAATGTTTACAAAAAAGAGAGCTTCCATTCATAAGACTTCATAATGTGTTCACTTATTTTTGGACTGACTTGGCATCCTGTCATTACAGTAAACAAGCTCTGGTGTTTGTACCAATCAAACTGCCGGATCCAAGCCAGTGGGGAGATATAAGGCTCTTGTAAAAAGTGAACTGAAAGGCAGAAAAAAAGGTGTAAAAGTGTGGTAGTTTAACAACGGATATGGACTCCTGTTCACAGTGGTAGAAAGCACTGGAAGGGTTTTCGAGAAAGGTTCAAATTTTAGCTTGAGTGTATGGTTGGTAAGAAATGCGAGCTGTGATATAAAGTAGCATCAGATCTTAAATTCAATTGACCTAAAATAAAATATGGAACTGTAAACTGATCCGAAATCTATGTTCGATACTGAACTGAAATCTGAACTTGAAATTAAAGTTATAAAATTATAGATTCAAATTGAAGACGAAAGTAAAATCAAATATCGCAAACATTTCGTTGCATGTTCGAGAATCATGACGATAAAGATTCTCCGTAATATTTTCTGAATAAAAATCAGCTGATCTTTTGTTTTTTGTTTTACCAAAATTTTAATGATAACAAAAAATTTGTTTTGAATATCATACGATTTGACCAACATTAATCACTTCATTATAATTATAACCAAAAATATTCCACACACTTCTATTTTTAACTAATTATTGGCGTTTTGATCTTAAATGGACGTGTACAACGAGTGACTTGAAAACAAGTTACGTGATTTGAAATTAGCAAACAAAAACGTAGTTAATATTTCCTCAATAATAATAAAACGGATTCATAAAAATGCGATTAATTAATTTTTAATGATCTTATGATTTAACGATCAGATGAATTCTACATAATTCATCTTCTTTTTATCGTTTTGGCGAATTTTCATTAAAATAAAAAATTCGTTAAAATAATTCTTGAATTTACATCTTTTTACATATAACATGACCTCAATTGTGTTTATTTTTATTTATCACTAAAACAACTGATCTTTTGTCCTTGTTGGCCTTTGAAAAGAACAATTAATTTTTGCAAAAATATTATTCTCATCTGTTATTTTGTGATCTTAATAGAGCTTTTAGTACCTGGTGTAGGGTGCTAATCTCTTTATTTCTAATATAATTATTATATTAAGTATTTTGAATAAAGATTATTTTGTTGGTATCTTTTTTGTTCATATGGAAGTTTATCGAAAAAAGTGTGATTGTTGATATTTATATTGTTGTTGTTGTTATTTTAATAGTCGTACGATTTTTTCAGACTCTTTCAATCGTCAACACTAGATAAAATAGCGTCAACAAAATTTCAGGCGGATGTCAGTTTTATACAAAAAATGTGAAAATTGTGAATGTGAATTTTATTTAAATGGAGCAGAGAGATTTATTCATTCTTGAGGTCTGTGACGCAAAGAAACAGTTTTTTTTCTCAAAATGAAATGCGTGAGACTCAACTGGTTTTTATTTTGTTTTTATCGTGCGATTCGTAAATTGAAACAAACAATAGAAACATTGAAAGAAAGAGGAATGAAAAAAACAACAAAAAATATTTGAAATTTTGGACAACGTGCTCGACTGAAGTAGTGTGAGTAGTGTGACGCGGGTATTTATAGAAATTTGAAAGTGTTTATACCGTAAAGGGAAAGGGAGAAACTATACTTTAGCTAGAAATAAACCATAACTCAGATAGAACGGACTGAACCCGAAATGTTTAAAAACTGTAGCCAAATAGAACGAAACATTCACTTTAATCGAAATGAACCCAAAAGGAATTAGAACTTATAAGTTTTTGAATAAGAATCTGAACTTAATTTAAGAACAAAACTCATATCTAACAGAATTATATAGAATTAGAATTGGACTAGAACTTAACTGGAACTAAGCTGGCACTATAATCGAAATGAATCCGAAGAGAATTGAAATTCATAAGAATCTGAATAAGAAACAGAATTATAATCTGAACTTACTTTCAGAACTTAAACCAGATTTAGAATCTAAATTGGAGTCTGAACTACAATCTAAACTAAAATCTGAATTAGAGTCACAGTTAGAATCTAAACTAGAATCTGAGTTATCATTTGAGTCTGAACTAGAATCTGAACAAGAATTTTTACTAGAATTCAAAAAAGATTCTGAATTAGAATCTGAACTACTATTTGAAGTAGAATATGAATCTTTAATTGACTTTGAACTTGGAAGAAAAGCTGAACTAGAGCTTGAATTTAACTCTTTACGAGAATCTGAACTTATATTTATTTAAGCTGTAATCCAAATTAGAATCTTAATCGGAATATGAACTAAATAGAATTTGAACTAAAATCTAAACAATTTTATATCAGAAGTTGATCTATAATCCGAATTAGAATCTGGACAAGAATCTGTATAAAAAATCTACAGAATCTGAACTAAAATCTGGTTTATTATCTGAATTTGAACTAAAATCCGAATTAGAATATGATTAAGTGTTTGAAGCAAAATTTGAACTTTAAATTGAATTAGAATCCAAATTAGAATCAGAAGAGAAATCTGAACTATAAACTTAACCAGAATCTGAATGAGAGTCCCATCTTGAATCTGATCTATTATTAAAATAACAATCATAACTGAAACCTAAACTCTTATCGAAAGTAAAAATTGTATTATATGTAAAATTGCATCTGGTCTGATCGGCATTGGAACTCGGGCCGGAGTATGTAAACTGGTATATGAATTACCATCCAGACTAGAATTTTATCTGAAATCTAGACTGGAATCTGAATTAGAGTCTCAATTAGAAATAAAATTTGAACAATCTTTTGAACTATTATCTGGGAAAAATAAAATCTGAATATGAATCCAATTTATTGTCTTAATCTGTACAATAATGTGAACTAGAATTTGATCGAGAATTACAAATTGAATCTGAACAACTTTGAGAATTAAAATCTGAAAAAGTATTTGAACTATTGACTGAATTAGAATCAGATTTCGAATAATGAACTAGAAACTGAGTCCGAATTCGCACTAGAATTGGAACCGATATCTGATCTTAAATCAAATCTACAATCAGGGCTATAGTATTATCCAGAATATGTACTATTGTCAGGAATTATAATTTACATTACTAACTGTATTGGAATAATAAGTAGATCTGAACTAGAATTACAAGTAATAACAGATTTGCAACCATAATTAGAAACTGTACAGGTGTCTGTATTAGTATCTGAACTGAAATCGTAGATATGATTTGTAAACATGATCAACATTTGTTCAATTCCTTTGAGTTATTTTAATGATTCAGCATTCATCATGACTAATTAAACATTTCTGAACTACTGAAGACCTTTTGCCAAGAAAAATCATGTCATATTTATAAATTTTCCAACTCACTGTATTCTAAACTGAATTATGTATTAAATATAATCTAAAATAATATTAATGAATTAAAAATAATCTTATCTTTGGATTAATAAATAAAATAATAAAAATTCCCCATTTCAAGGTGCAGAGCATAAGTTCCAAAGGTCATTAAAAAAAGTGTATTAAAAATTTTTAAGAGTTCAGAGTGATAAAATTTAATTAAAATTAGTTCATTTAATTAATTTATAATTTTTTTAATTTAATTAAAATTTTCCACTTTTTAAACTGGAGAAACTGGTGGAACTTCAGAAAATATTTTGAAGTACTGAAATTTTATAAAATTTTTGTCTCATTAACCCAAGTGGAAGAAGTAAAAATTAATAATAAAATTTATTTTATTTATATTTCAGTTATTTATAATCAGTTTGTACTTAAATTATATAATTGTTTTTGATACCCTCCACCACCACAAGAGGTGAAGAGGGTATATTAACTTTGTCATTCCATGTGTAACGCTAAGAAGGAATTATCTCCACATATGCATATATTCTAGCATCATAGCATCATAGATATGTCTGTCTAACTGCCTGCCTGTCAAGCTCACATCCATACTATTTGACGAAGCTCAATGAAATTTGGCCTCATAATCTGATTGCCAGTTATACCCACATCACAATATATTAAAAGATCTAGTCCGATATGTGAGACAATAAGTTCAGGGAAAGAACTTTTGTAAAATTGTCAATTATTAATCCACAGATTAAATTGTATGCATTTTTTTATCGTTCCAAAAATTTTCAAAATCGGTTCAGTAGAAAAAAGTTATAGTTGAAAATATAAATCATTTTATGATCCATTAAGTGTTCTTGTGTTATTTTTAAGAATGACGTTCATATAATGTATTCGTTTGTGAGTGTATGTGTAAGTGCGTATGTACAAAACATAAGGTATTTACTTCACACGCATTTGTGGTGTAGGGTATTGAAGATTCGACATAGCCGAATTAAGTATTCTTACTTGTTAATATTTTATTTAAGTTTCTTTTTAATGATTTAACTATTTTTTATGTATCGCGAGTCTGTGTCTGTATAAACCAGCGTACAAATTATGTTCGTTTTTAGTTTATTTTAAGTTGTTTAACAATTGTTTTTTTTCCTTTTAAATGAATTACATACTTTTTGCTTTAAGAGGGTTAAGTTTATAATGTTTTATGGTTAATAGAAGTATTATTTTTATATTAAAAAAAAACAACAACTTTAAAAGTTCAGAATATGGAGAGGTGTGTGCAGGTGTATGTTGCTAGCTGAATTGGAGGAAACGGTCTGGTAGAGTATTTAATTTATTGAAATGAAGTTCAATAACCCGATAAATAATTGTTAAAAGACGTTAAATGTATTCAGATAATTTCAGATTATTATACCCTCTTTGATGTGAAATAAATTCTGATGCTAAAGTCTAGTTTTTTTAAGATCAGTTCGAATTTAGTTGAATTTATAAAAATATTTTTAGTTTTAGATTAATTCTTGTTCAGTTCTAGTTCAGTTCTCGTTCTGTTCTAGTTCAGTTCTATTTTAATTCTAGCTTAGTTCTAGTTCAGTTTTAGTCCAGTTCATGTTTAGTTCAAGTTCAGATAAAATTCAGTTCTAGTTCAGTTCTAGTTCAGTTCTAGTTCAATTCTAATTCAGTTCAAGTAGTTCAAGTTCAATTCTAGTTCAGTTCAAGTTCAGTTCAAGTTCAGTTCAAGTTCAGTTCTAGTTCAGTTCTAGTTCAATTCTAATTCAGTTCAAGTTCAGTTCTAGTTCAATTCTAGTTCAACTGTAGTTCAGCTCTAATTCAGTTCTAGTTCCGTTCTAGTTCAGTTCAAGTTCAGTTCAAGTTCAGTTCAAGTTCAGTTCAAGTTCAGTTCAAGTTCAGTTCAAGTTCAGTTCAAGTTCAGTTCAAGTTCAGTTCAAGTTCAGTTCAAGTTCAAGTTCAGTTCAAGTTCAGTTCAAGTTCAGTTCTAGTTCAATTCTAATTCAGTTCAAGTTCAGTTCGAGTTCAGTTCTAGTTCAATTCTAATTTAGTTCACGTTCAGTTCTAGTTCAATTCTAGTTCAACTGTAGTTCAGCTCTAATTCAGTTCTAGTTCCGTTCTAGTTCAGTTCAAGTTCAGTTCTAGTTCAGTTCTAGTTCAGTTCTATTTTAGTTCAAGTTCAGTTCGAGTTCAGTTCTATTTTAGTTCAAGTTCAGTTCTAGTTCAGCTCTAGTTCAGCTCTAGTTCAGTTCTATTTCAGTCCAAGTTCAGTTCAACTTCAGTTCTAGTTCAGTTCCAGTTTAGTTCTAGTTCAGTTTTAGTTCAGTCTAGTTGAGTTTAGTTCCAGTTCAGTTCCAGATTATTTCTAGTTCAATTGTAGTTAAGTTCTAGTTCAGTTCTGTTTCAGTTTAAGTTTAGTTCTAGTTCAGTCTAGTTGAGTTAAGTTCCAGTTCAGTTCTAGTTCAGTTCTAGTTCAGTTCTAGTTCAGTTCTAGTTCAGTTTTAGTACAGTTTTAGTTCCAGTTCAGTTCTATTTCAGTTCTACTTGAGTTCCACTTCTGTTCTATTTCAGCTCTAGTTTACGTCAGATTTCAATTTGTGCTTAAGTTTTTTAATATTTTTAATTTAGAAGATTAGAACCTTTCAGTAAAGCGTTATTCCTCCACGTGATTAATAAAGTACCGGGTGAATTGAATAGTGTTTTTTTCTCATATAAATCTGCAATTGGTGTTATTGTCAAAATATTTTTCCCCTGCTGGGTATATCAGTTTTATTATTCATAATATTTCGAGATGACTAAACTGAAAATCAAGCTTAACATTTGCCTTAGCATGAGTTAAGATTTCTTGAGAATAGAGACCATTTAGTAGGCCAGATTTTTTGAAAATCACTTTTCACTAGTTTCTAATTTAAATTACACAAAAGAGTTACGATTAATAAATTTATTTCTTTTTCTAGATTTTCCAATAATTTGCCAAAATGTCCATCGATGCTCTTTACAATCGTCCTGGTCCCAATCGTCTAAAGCACAGTGAGGTGTACCGCACTACCGATGTAACACAACCCGTTAAAATACGCATGTCCAAAGATGGTCTGGGTGCCGAGGAACCCATTTCCATACCCGGTTTGTTAAAACGTTCAGTCAACAATTATCCTGAGTATCCTGCCTTAAGAACAAAGAAAAATAAACAGAATATACCACTGTAACATACAGGTGAGTTTTAAAGAAGATCGGTCCTAGAATTGAGGAACTAAATTTACCTTTTTTATCTTCTTCTCTCTAGACAATATGAACAAAATGTTCATCAAACTGCTAAAGCTTTCATCAAATTAGGTTTAAGTGCTCGCAGTTCTGTGGGTGTTTTGGCTTTCAATTGTGCTGAATGGTTCTATTCCGCCATGGGGGCCATCCATGCTGGTGGTGTTATTGCCGGTATTTATACGACCAATTCAGCCGATGCTGTTTTGCATGTTTTGGAAAATTCACATGCTGAAATTGTGGTAGTTGATGATGCCAAACAAATGGACAAAATTCATGAAATCAAACATAAATTGCCAAAACTAAAAGCAGCCATACAAATTCAGGAACCATATGCTCCTTATATGAAAAAGGAAGATGGTTATTATAGAGTAAGTAAAGGAAGAAGAAAATAAAAGAAAATCCTTCACTTTTTAGATTTTTTTTTGGCTATAAAAATTGTTTACTTATTCCACTTCTTCTTTTTTTTTTTTGCCCACTTCAGTGGTCTGAAATTGAAAATATGAACGTCTCAGATGTTGAGGATGAATTCAAAAAACGTTTAGAAAATATTGCCATCAATGAATGCTGTTGTTTGGTTTATACTGTAAGTTAGAAAAAAAAATGTCTCAACATTTAGACACATCAGTCATTTCATCAATATTTCCTTTCCAAAACATAATTTTTTACTTTAATCGTTTCATTTTTTTTCTAACGTCTGTCTTCGCTTTTTTAGTCTGGCACAGTTGGTATGCCAAAGGGTGTGATGCTTAGTCATGATAATATTACATATGATGTTCGTGCCATTATAAAATCTTTGGAACGTGTTGTTGCTGGTTCAGAGGTTTTGGTCTCCTATTTGCCATTGTCTCATGTTGCTGCCCAGACAGTTGATATTTATACAATGGCTTCGATAGCCGGTTGCATTTATTTTGCCGATAAAGATGCTTTGAAAGGTACTTTGGTGAAATCATTGCAAGATGCTCGTCCCACACGATTTATGGGTGTACCACGTGTCTATGAGAAATTCCAAGAGCGTATGGTAGCTGTTGCCTCGACCAGTGGTAGTTTTAAGAAAATGATTGCCAGTTGGGCAAAGGGTGTCACACTCAAACACTATTTGGAAAGTCAAGGGTGAGTTGAATAACTGCAACACCAATAAAGTATTTGGAATAGTAAATGAATTTTAAAGAGGTCGGGAATTTAATTTTACTTTGCTAAAACTAAGACATGATTTGAATTTTAAATCGAAAAATGGGATTCAAAATAAATGAAAGATGCAAATGAAAGACGGGTGAAATTATGAAGTGTGGTATTTTGAAGTGAGTTAGAACGGAAGGTGAACTCAACTCGGAGTGAAAAGAAACTAAGCTGAAAAAAAGTTAAAATAGAATCCGAAGAAAATTACAAACAATAATCAGTACTAGAAATTGAGCTTGATCTGAAACTTCTAGAGTCTGAAATACAGTTCCATTTAGAATCAGAAATAAAATCTAAAATACAATCGGAGGAAGAAACTGAATTATAATTTTAAAGAATTTGAACTGGAATCAGAAGTATAACTTGAAATATAATCCGAGTTATAATCTGAACTAGAACTAAACTTGGATTAGAACTAGAAACAGAACTTGAATCTTAATTATAATCCGACTCATAATCTAGAAACTAGAATCTGAACCTGTATGTGAAATAGAAAGGGAATAAGATTATGAAATATTATCTAAAGTAGAATTGAGAACCTAAACATGGATTTGAAATAGGATTTTAACTTGATCCTGAACTAGTATCTGACAAAGAATTTTGCCTAACATCTGATCAAAGACCTAAAATGGATTCTTCACTAGAAACCGAATTAAAATTTGAGTTAAAATCTCTGATAGAGTATAAACTCAAATATCTTATAAAGTCTGAAGTAGAACCTAACTGAACTAGAATCTGATCTAGATTTTAAACATAAAACTGTACTATAAACGCTACTAGAATCTCATCAAGAATGAACTAAATATTTTAATTTGATTCAGAATTTGAATCTCATCAAGAATCTTAAATCTGATTTACAAATTTAAACTGAATTACGAACTAAAATCGGAATTAGGTTATCGAATCCATAGTCTTGTCTAATCTGAATTAGAACAGAACTAGAATAAAATTATAACTGAACTAGAACTAAATTAGAACTGAACTAGAAGTCTAGAAATGAGCTTGATCTGAACTAGAAATGAACTTGAACTGATTTAGAATATATCTGGAACTGAACTAGGACAAAACTAGAACTGTACTATAACTGAACTAAACTAGAACTGAACTGAAAATGACCTTGAACTGAACTAGAAATGAACTTGAACTAAACTAGAACTGAATTAGAGTTGAATTAGAGCTGAACAAGAACTGAACTAGAAACGTACTGGTAATGAACTAGAACTGAACTAGAATATAATTGGAACTGAACTAGAACTGAGTTAGAGCTGAATTAGAACTGAATTAGAACTGAATTAGAACTGAATTAGAACTGAACTAGAAATGTACTAGAAATGAACTAGAACTGAACTAGAAACGTACTAGAAATGAACTAGAACTGAACTAGAATATAACTGGATCTAAATTAGAACTGAGTTAGAGCTGAATTAGAGCTGAAATAGAACTGAATTAGAACTGATCTAAAACCGAACTCTTGAATCCTTGAACTATTTTAAATTAATTTCTATGTTTATTTTTAGTTTCTTTAAATTTTAATTTCAGTTCATTTTATAATTTTTGTTAAGCATGAACTTCATTCATTTCCCTTAGTTTTGAGTTTTCTCATCATTTTGCTTGATGCAAATCCAGTTGACGTGCCATAATTTTCACCTTGATTTTCTTATACTTCCCTCTCTCTTTCTCCCTTCTCCTAAAAAAAATAACTGTCTTTAAGAAAAATTTCATTTCTTCGTTATAAAAAACAATTTCAATTAATCTTTTACATGCAAAAACATGTTTTGTGGGAAAAACACCTCAACTATTTTTCTTACCCAAAATCTTTACAACTTCAGAAACATGAATGTTCAGGATTTTGTTGTTGCTGTAGTTGTTGTTGTTGGTGTAGTTTTACCAGAGAATATGACCCTACCAAATGCATAAGAATGAAATGTAATTTTATGTAGAAAAAAATAATTTTTCAAATTTATGTTAAAAGAAGCAGAAGAAGAAAAAAAAAGTAGAGAAAAACTTTTGTAGGAAAAAAAAACAACAACAAGGGAGCCAACCTTTTGAAACTGTTTTAGTGGTCAGGACATGCAACAATGTGGTAGATGACATGCAACCATGGAAGATGGTGGGAAAGGGCTACATTGTCAGGTGTAGTAGACATTATTAGCTTCTGGTGAAGATGATGATGTTTAGGTTGTGGTTTGAAATTAGTTGCTGGAAGAGGAAGGGTGAGTTGAAGTTTTCTAAAAAAAATAATAATAATAGAAGAACAGGGGAAAAATGAAGATTTGTGTCTTTTACAATTTTATTTATTTACTATGCAGAACGTGGACTACGATGGGAGATAAAGAAAAATATTAGTTTATGGTTTTTAAAACATCTGGGTAAAAATACAAGAGTCTTAAGTTTTAAAATAAAGTAAAACTTGGACAAGATAATTAATTGTGGGGTGATTTAAATTAAATATTGAAATAAAAATTAATTTAATTTCAATATTTTTTATTCTCTTAGTAAAAATGGCGGTTTTCGTTATAAATTGGCCAAATCTTTGGTAATGTCAAAGGTCAAACAAGCCTTGGGTTTGGATCGTGTGGTGACCTTGGTTACTGCTGCCGCTCCCATGTCACCTGATACCAAGAAATATTTCCTCAGTTTGGATATGAAAATTTTGGATGCCTTTGGCATGTCTGAGACAGCCGGTTGTCATTCCTTATGCTTGCCCGATACCATGCAATTAAATTCCATTGGAAAAACTTTGGGTGGCTGTGAGACCAAGATCATAAATAAAGATGAAAATGGTCATGGTGAAGTAAGTTTTTAAAGAGCATTAAAAAAAAAACAGAAATTTGAATTAATTTCATCTTCTCTCACTTTCTCTTCTCAAGATCTGTATTCGTGGTCGCCATGTTTTCATGGGTTATATCGACAACAAGGAGAAAACTGAAGAGTCTTTGGATGATGAATGCTGGTTACATTCCGGTGATGTGGGTTATATCGATGACAAGGGTTATGTTTATATTACTGGCAGATCCAAAGAAATTATTATTACTGCTGGTGGTGAAAATATTCCTCCTGTTCACATAGAAAATCTTATTAAGAAAGAATGTGACGCCATATCCAATGCCTTCCTTATCGGAGAACAACGTAAATATTTGACTGTTTTGATAGCTCTTAAGGTAAGTAACAACCTCCTTCTTTGTACTATCAAAAATTTAAGATTTATTTCCCTTCTTTTTCCCTATAGACCGAAATGGATAAAGATACTGGTGCCCCTTTGGATGAACTTAGTCTTGAGACTTTGAATTGGGTCAAATCGTTGGGTGTTAGTCATAAGACTTTAGCAGATATTTTAAATGCCGGTCCCTGTCCCAAGGTCTATAAGGCCATTGAAGATGCCATTAAACGTGCCAATAAACATTCCATTTCTAATGCCCAAAAAGTGCAAAAATTCACTATTTTGCCTCATGATTTCTCCATACCCACTGGTGAATTGGGTCCCACTTTGAAGGTGAAACGTAATGTGGTTAATAAGCAATATGCCGATTTGGTAGATAAAATGTACGCTTAATTAATTCATCCACCTGCTCTAAACAAAATCACTTGAAACCTGGAAAATATTTTATTTTAAAAATATTTTCGAAATCCCCAAAAATTTTCTTTAATTTATTTTTCATTTTACTTAAATTGGACCCCCCGAGAAAGAAAATGAAATTTGTTAAAATTAAAATTAAAAAAAAATATTTAAAATTTTAATTAGTTTTTTAGTTATTAAAAGTGAAATTTTATTTAAATGAATTTAAACAAAATTAGGCCAGAGTTACTTTAATTAATTTTGAATTTTTTGACATAAATTTTTTAATATTTTTTAGAAACAAATGATTCCTTAGCCATGAAGACATGTACCTATTTGTAAATAGTCTTAGTTCCTTTTATATTCTTGAGCTGCTATTTTATTTCTTTATTTAATTTTAAGTTTTAGTTTAATATTATAAACAAATTATTGTTATTTTTATTAATTAAATAAAATATAGTTGGAATATATTATTTATAATACAAAAAGAGTATTTTATCGCTTAACGCTTAACGGCAACTTAAATATTTACTAAAAACTGAAAATAGCAAATATTCAGCAACAAAAAAACTCACTACAAATTTTGTTCTTGCTCAGTTTTGGTTCAGTTCTAGTTCAATTCTAGTTTAGTTCTAATTCTCTACTAGTTCATTTCTAGTTCAGTTTTCGTACAGTTTTAGTTTAGTTTACTACAGTTCTAGTTCAGTTTCGTACAGTCCTAGTTCAGTTCTAGTTCAGTAATAGTTCACTTTTAGTTCGGTTATAGTTTAGTTCTACTTCAGTTCGAATTCAGTTCTATATTCCAGTCTTTTCCAGTTCTAGTCTAGTTCGTATTCTTGATAGCTGAGTGACGTGGAATTAGATCACGCAGTCTAGTATATGACTGCGATATAGGTGACAGACGAAGATTTCGTCGCATATATGTATATTGGATCATTGAATCTGTGGTGAGCTAAATTCTATTCTACGGTACAGACTTCTGGTGGTTATCACATAAGGCTTCCTCGAACATCAACTATGACTATTTTTGCGATCTTCAACTTGTTACCAATTGATCTGATGGCAAGAAAACTTGCTCTTCTAACGGCATTTAGGTTAAATATGACGGGGAACTAAAATATGGTCATGCGAGTAGCTTTGAAACGATAGATGTTATCCCCGAACTTATTGACTAATATATCTCTGCCCCACTTGTAGAAGATGCACTTAGCATCTTAATGATGGCTCGAAAAATGGTCACAAAGTTAGTGGTGGTGTCTTCATTGAGGAATTCAACATGCCGCAATAGGATGGTTGGTGTGGATGCAAGAACATGGGATTAATAAGGGCAACCTGACCGTTCGCCTGTACGGTGTACCACTCATCGCTTGTAGGAGACGCGTAGAGAAAGAACTCTATGCTAAGATGCAACATCGATGGATGAACGAATCGTCGTGTTTGATGACCAAGATAATATGACCCAATATCCCAAATTCTCTCCTAAGACGCACAGTTGCACAGTATGTGGACATTTTCGCTTTGAGGTACATGCATCAAAACTTCTTTCGAATGAATTTTTGCAGATGCTGCAAGATTGAAGAGAAAAAGCAAACTATTCTTTATTTTCTTTACCAATGCCCGAATACGCTTCTTTGGATGATTTGGCGACTGCTATTGTGAGATATATTTGCAGCTTCAGATACTACCTCCGACTATTGTTAGGATTCCACTTCCGAGTCCAGTTCATATTCATCTAGTTCAGATTCTAAATCTGATTAGAGTGCAGACTCTAACTCAGATTTAAAATTCTAGATCAAATTTAAGATTTCGTTCAGATAAAAATGCGGAATCTTGCTCAAATTCTAGATTAATTTCTTTTTAGATTCAAATTCCCACTCAATTTCTAGTTCATATTTTAGCTGAGTTTCTAGTACAGTCTCGGATTCTATTTTGGATTCCAGTTAAATTTCCTATCGACATTCTATATCAAATTGTAGTTCAGATTCTAGATCAGATCTCAGCTCAGAATCTAGATCAAATTCATAATCAATCTGGGGTTAAAATTCAGATTTCTTTTCAGAATCTAGTTCTAATTTCTGTTCAATCCCTATGTCTGATTTGATTCCAGTTAAATTTTTAGTTTAGATTGTATTTCAGATTCAATTTCGAATACATGTTAAAATTTCACTTTAATTTTTACTTCTGATAAGAGTTCAGGCTGTTATTTGAATTCCAATTCAATTTCTAGTTCCGATTTTATTTTAAATTATAGTTCAGGTTCTAATTCAGATGCTAATTCATATTCTTGTTAAAAGTTTAGTTCAGATTCTACTTCAGGTTTCAGTTGAGATTCTAGTTTAGTTTCTGGTTTAGATTTTAGTTCAGTTCAGTTATGTTTCAATACGGTTCTAGTTCAGTTCTAGTTCAATTATGATTGTAGTTTCTGCTGGTTCTGATCTATATATTAGTACAGACTTTAGGCCAGGTTCTAATAAAAATTTTAGTTCAGATTCTAATACAGATTCTATTATAGATTGAAATTCTGATTCTTGTTTAGTTTCTAATCGGATATTTGTTAAGTATTTAATGCAGATACCAGTTTAGATTCCATTTCAGATTCTATATTAGATTTCATTACGGATCCTTTTTCAGCCTCGATCTCTATATAAGATTTTAGTATTAATTCAAATTCTGGATCAAAATTTAAGATCAGACTCAAGTCGAAACTTTAAAAATGCAAACTTAAGTAGAACAAAAATGAACTTGAAGGTCGATTTTGATCTAAATAAATAAAATTTGTAACAAATGAATCTGAATAGGAATCTGAAATAGAATCTGACGTGAAGTCTACATTGTAATCTCAACGAGAAGCCAAACTTCAACTTGAAATCAAATCAAAGCTAGAATCAGTAATCAAAATTAGATTCTGGTTCAATTTCCAGACTCAAGTCAGTGTTTGATTTACATTTCAGTTCGTATTCTCTTTCTGATTCTAGAATTTGTTTATTTTAGATTGTAGATCGGGATACTAAATCAGATTGCGTTCAAAATCTATATATCTGACTTCAGATCCCAGTTCAGATCCCAATACAGATTCAAGTTCAGATTCTAGTAAAGATTCTTTTTCAAATTTTAGTTTAGGTTTTTGGAAAAAAATGTTACTTAACATATTTTCTTATTTATATTATTTTCCCCACATTTTTCAAACAGCCCTCCTCCCCATCAATTATACACAAGTTGATACATACATTTTAATGGTTGTACACACAAACATAAACATCTGGATTAACATACATATATTTTCTATATACACTTTATACAAGACTCACAACCAGGCACACAGAATAACAAACAAATAGAAAATATAGAAAATGAATGTAATACAAATATACAAATATAAATGTAAACATACACACATACATATAAGTTTATAATATAAATATACAAATTAACATACAAACATATAAATATGAAAAGAATAAGAATGTACAAAAGAAATAATAACAAAATAAATAATAATATAATAAAGTACCTACAAAATACATACAAACAAACACTTATGCACATAAATATGTATCTAAATATATTGAGTAGTTTGTAGATATGTTTGCATAAATATTTATGTAAAATTAAAACACATGCACAAACAAATACTTAGATTCATGCAAACATACATACATACATACATACATTTTACATATGTTCGAAATATTCAAATACATTTTTACCTTTAAACACAAAAAAAAAAAAATGTTAAATGTAAAATGTATCTTAGAAAGGTATGAAGTGAATGTGGCAACGTGTGTGAATTTCTGAACATTTCAACATTTATAGTTGCAAGTGCAAGTTTGATACGAACAAAGGGAAATAATTTTTTTTATTTTTTCTCAATCACTTTTTATATCTGCCAGATTATTATTTTTTGTATCTTTTAGCAAAATAACCTCAGTGTGTCAAAATAAGTTTAAATAAGTAGAAAAGCACAAGATTTTTAGTTAACCGCTCAGATAGCAGATTTATGTTGTGGCAGGTCGGAAATAATTGAAGTGAATAAGTGATTCTAAGAAAACGACAGAAATAGGAAGGAACTTATGTCTAATTTTATTATAAAAAGGCATCTGAATTAGAATCTGAGATAGAGTGTGA
The DNA here is from genome assembly GCA_004302925.2 of Cochliomyia hominivorax. Classification (NCBI taxonomy): domain Eukaryota; kingdom Metazoa; phylum Arthropoda; class Insecta; order Diptera; family Calliphoridae; genus Cochliomyia; species Cochliomyia hominivorax. The sequence continues at coordinate 90,432,379 of PYHX02000158.1, read as the reverse complement.
ATTGTAATCTGAACATAAATTAAAACTAGAATCTGAGATTGAATCTGGATTACAATCTGAATAAAAACCTGAGCTAGAAATTTAACTGGAATTTGATAGGGATTATAAATGGGAATCCTAAAGGGAATCTACAATTAGAACTAGAATATAAATGATAATAAAAACCAGATACTAAACTTCTATCTAAACGAGATTCGGACTTGGAATCTGAAATATAATCTGAAATGTAATCTGTAACGGTAAATAAACTGGAGTTTGAACTAAAATCTAAAGCAGAAATTCGAAATTTTAACTGGAATATAAAATAAAATTTTAATTTGAAATTTGAACAAGAATTCCATTAAGATCCCGAACTCCAATTTGAACTGGAGAAAGAGCTAGGAAATAACCTAGAAATTTAACTAGAATCTGACCCAGAACAGAACTTAAATTGAACTGGCATCCGAACTAGAATCTGTTGTAATTCAACCAGAAAATGAATTAAAATTTTAAATTTAATTATCACATAAAATCTAAGTTAGAGCCCGTACTATAGTCTGAACTAGAAGTTTATAATCTGAACATAAATCCGAAAGAGAAACTTAAATAAAATCTGAGCTTGAGTCTGAACTCGAATTAAATTTAAATAAATATTTAAAAGAACTAGAACTAAACTACAACTGAACTGGAACTGAAATGAACTGGAACTGAAATAGAACTGAACTAGAATTAAAATAGAACTGAACTAGAACTTAACTAGAACTAAACTAGAACTGAATTAGAACTGAACTAGAACTGAACTAGAACTGAACTAAGACTGAACTAAAACTGAACTAGAACTGAAGTAGAACTGAAATATAACTGAGCTATAACTGAACTGAACTAGACCTGAACTAGAACTGAACTAGAACTCAACTGGAACTGAACTAGAACAGAACTAGAACTGAAAAATAACTGAACTAGAACTGAACTAAGGCTGAACTAAAACTGAACTAAGAGTGAACTAAAACTGAATTAGAATTGAACTAGAACTGAAGGACTAGAAATAGAATGAACTTTAAGTAGAACTAAACTCGATATAAACTAAAACTGAACTAGAACTCAAAAAAGATTTAATCCAAATATTATACGCTTAAAGATTTTTTCATAAACATTTATTTATAATTTATTTAATATAATTTAACTCTCAATCCATTTGATTGAAATTTTCAATTGCAATCTGCCACATTTTGTTGTCATGTATTAAATGTAAATTAAATTGATTTTGATAAAATAAAACATTAAATAAACTGAATAATTGCATTGATTCTTAGATCCTTAAATAACTCATTTTTCCAAATTTTATTTAAAACTGCAACAAAAGCCTCAAATACTTGACAACTGAACATGCGTTTGATAGGAATTTGTTGGAGGGATATCGGAATGAGTTAAAATTAGGGATTTTCAATTCTTATGTCATTGTTTCACATACAAAAAGGGAATATTCATTACAGGCGTACACATACACAGAGACAAGTATCCTATTTAAATCTCTCCGAATAGTTGTTGTTATTGTTGTAGTTGTCAAATCCTTTGTATCATGATGTTTGTGGTTTTAAAATTGGAAAGGGATTTTAAAATAAATACTTTTACATACATTTTTACATTGTATATGTATTTATTTATATGCGTGTAAGTAAAATGTATTTCATGTTTTTAGCATTTGTATTTGTGGTATGTTTTGTTTGTGTCTGTGTGTGTAGAAAAAAATAAAATACAACAAAATCTTCTATTTGAAATTTATTTTATTTCATAACAAGTTGCTATTTTATCCTTCGAGCCTGTTTGTTAATTTATAGAATTTTTACCAAAAGTTTTTGTTAAATTACAAATTTTATATAAAATAATAAAATTTATTTAAAATGTTTTTCAATATTTAGACTTTTTATATAAAAAAAACTCCCAAATGAATTTGTATTTTATTTTATTCAAATCAAATTTCAAAAAATAGTTTTCCGTTTTTCATATTAAAACTTTTCAGCTGCAATTCATACGAATGAATTGCAGCTATTTTCTCTTTAATACGAAAACTTTAGTTTTAAAGTTTATTTTGTAAAATGGAATATAAATAAATATTAATAACTGACGATAATGGAGAGTTGTAGGGGAAGAAAAAGTGTTAAGTGAATTTTAATTGAAATATAAATACTTGAAATGAAAGCAAATAATCAAATTAGTACTCAAATAAAAGTTGAAATGCTATGAACTAGAGCAGTTTATTATAGTTCTGTGAGAGTTCAGTACAGTTTCAGACTCGTAAAATTCGAATTCTGATTTTATTAATACCAGAGTCCAGAGTTTAGTCTGGATCCAAATTCAAAATATATCTGAAATACTTCAACAATTTTAATTATTCTAATTAAAATATAATTTAAGATTCTAGTTCGGGCTCTAGTTAAAATTCCGTTTCAGATTATAGTTCACATATAAGTTACTAATAAATTTATATTAAAATCTAGATTATAGTTTTTATCCCTGTTCATATATATTTCTTTCATATTCTAGATCAGTATCTTTCAGATTCTTTTGCAGAATTTTGATCCGAATCCAATTCTAATTCTAGTTCAGTTTTCAATTCGAATTTATTATTAAGCTCAAGTCCAGTTTCTATTTTATTCTAGTTCAGATTCTAATTTAGATTTTAATTCAGATTCTTGTTCACTTTCTAGGTTTATTTCTAGTTCAGTTCTTGATTTGAGTTGAGATTTTTCATATTTTTGTCGAGATTGTAGTTCACATTTCTGACAGATTCTGGTTGTGATATTTTTTCAGATACTTGTTCAGATCCTGGTTCAAATTATTATTTAAATTCTGGTATAAATTAATGTTCAGATTCTAGTTCACATTCCAGTTCAGTTTTTCATCTAGATTCAAATTGAGATTCTACTTCAGATTTTAGTTCAGATTCCAAGTAAAAGTTCATATTCTTCTTAAAATTCTACATCAGGATCATGTCCAGATTATAGATATGAATCCTGTTTAGATTCTACCTCAAGTACTCGTGCAGAGTCCCCTTCGAATTTTTGTTCAGATTTTAGTTCAGTTTCTAATTCAGATACAAATTGAGATTCTAGTTCAGTTCCTGTTTAGGTTCCAGTTCACTTACTAGTTCAGATTTAAGTTCAGATTCCATATCAGATACTTGTTCATAAACTAGTTCAGATTTAGATCAGATCCAGTTTAGTTTCATGCTCATATTGAAGTTCAGATTCTTTTTCAGATACTAGTTCAGATTGTTGTTCAGATTCCAGTTTGGATTCATTTTCCAGATTCTGGTTAAGGTTCTAGTACAGAGTTTATTTTCTAGTTCAGATTTTTTGTTCAGAGTTAACTTCAGATACCAAAGACATCATTTTAGATTCCTGTTCGGTTTCTTGTTCAAATTCCAAATTTGATTCTAATTAGATTCTAGTTGAGATTCTACTTCAGATTATTGTTCAAATCTTTGGCCCGATTTTTGTCTAGATTCTAGTTCATTTGAGTTTTTTGCTTTATTCCCCTTAAATCTGTGAGTCCCCCTAATATTTATCTATCACAGTTGCTTAAAAACAATTGACAGAATTTTCCATATCATTTTTCCCAAAAATTATTATGTTTAATTTATAGTTTTTATAAAATAACAAAAATTAAATATTTTAGTTTGTATTTTTTTAACAATATATTTTACAATAAATTTAAATAAATAAATTTATTTATTATAATAAATATTTTATTTAAAGAATTTTATATAAAAATAGTTTAAACAATAAAATATTTTAAACAATTAATAACAGCAGAACAGAATTTTAAGATAAACACTGAAAAGAAATATTTTATTTTAGAAATGAACAATATTCTGGTGTTGTATGTGAAAAATGATTAAAATTTAAATTTCACATAAAAAAACCCAAAAAAACAAGGAGTATTATTTGGCCCAAAAATTGGAGTCATAATCAGTCCAGGAAAAATGGTAATAATTTTAAACGAAATTTGATATTAAAACAAAATTATTAAAACTAATATTTTATGCCATAAATAGAGGTATTTTAACTTATAATTGATATCAATTTCATCAATACCACAATTATTATTGATTTGAGTTTCAAAACATTTGAATTTTCCTCATTTTTATATTATCAGCAAAATCTAAAGGGTGTTAAATCATATTTTGTATATTTTAAATAAAACTAATGATATTAAATATAAATGAACAAATTATAGTCGTTTTTCTGTTTCTATAAACAAAAGAAGAAAGAAAAAAACACATTTCTATATACATATAGATTTTGCAATAATAACAGGCAAACAGAATTTCTAACAACATTCATTTTGTTCTTTTTTATTATTTGAATGTATATTAGTCATATGAACATATATGTACATACATACAGATATATATAAATAATACAAACCTATGTTAAGATACTTATATATGTTCATATATAGAAATCAACAGTTTTGAAAATGTTTATGATATACAATGATAGATAAAATACAAATGGGGTAAGTAATTTGAGTATGTTAGATAATATGGGACGATATGGAACGGAATTTAACTTATTTTCTTTTTTTGGATTTTTTGTGAATATATGAATGTTTAATAAAAATGAGAAATTTTAGTGAAAATGTGAATTTTGGGAAAAAATGTGAATTTTTAGTGAAAATTTGAATTTTTAGTGAAAATTTGAATTTTTAGTGAAAATTTGAATTTTTAGTGAAAATGTGAATTTTTAGTGAAAATTTGAATTTTTAGTGAAAATTTGAATTTTTAGTGAAAATTTGAATTTTTAGTGGAAATTTGAATTTTTAGTGGAAATTTGAATTTTTAGTGAAAATTTGAATTTTTAGTGAAAATTTGAATTTTTAGTGAAAATTTGAATTTTTAGTGGAAATTTGAATTTTTAGTGAAAATTTGAATTTTTAGTTAAAATTTGAATTTTTAGTGAAAATTTGAATTTTTAGTGGAAATTTGAATTTTTAGTGAAAATTTGAATTTTTAGTTAAAATTTGAATTTTTAGTGAAAATTTAAATTTTTAGTGAAAATTTCAATTTTTAGGGAAAATGTGAATTTTTTGTGAAAATTTGAATTTTTAGTGAAAATTTTAATGCTTCCTGGAATACAGACCTTTTACTACAGACAACACTATGATAGACAAGACTATTGCAAATGTCTATTTTAAGACAAGACTTCTAAAGGTAGAGTATTTAAAACGAGACTATTACAGAGAATACCAATTAAGACAAGACTATTACGACGAAACTATTACAGACAAGACTATTATGGACGAAACTATTTGAGACGATGCTGTTGTAGATGAGGCTTTTATAGACGAGACTATTGTAAATGAGACTGTTATTGATAAAAATACCATAGACTGGACTATTAGAAAAGACTGTTGTAGAAAATAGACTATTAAGATATAAGACTATTAAATACGAAGCTTTCATAGATGACTAAGTTATTATTACATAGGAGTTCGAGTTTCCAAATAAAACTATTATAGATGAGGTTACTGTTTGTATGTTTAATGACTAAGTGAGGCCATTATGACCCAGACAAGACTGTTGAATTGCGGAAAAGAAGTCAGCAGTATTTTAAAATCTAAGTCAAATTCTATATAAGACTTTAGTTCAGATTTTCATTGAAATTTTGGAATATATTGCGGTTAAAATTCTAGCTGTAAATTTAGTCCAGTTCCAGATTCTTTCTTAGAGTCTGGTATAGATTCTTATTTAGATATTTTAACAGATTTTAGTTTCAATTTAAGTGCCATTTTCGATTCATAAAAATAATGCAGATCACATTTCAGTGCAAATTCTTGTTTAGAGAGTAGTTCGGAATGTACTACAGATCTCAGTTTAGGATCTGGTTAAAATTTCTGTTCTGAATTTAGATTTCGTTTTAGAATCTAGTTGTAATTCACCTTTTAGCACAGAGTTTAGTTTAGATTCCAGTTATGTTTGAAGGTCTATATTCCAAAAAGAATATAAGAGTTAATTCGGCATGATATTTAGTCGAATATAATAAAATCTGTTATAATCCGATGTGTAGAGCGTTTTCAAATTCGACTTTTACGAAATATTTACTTATATTTTATGATAGTTGTTGTTATTGTTTTTTAGTTAGATTTTATAAACAATAACAATTTATTTTAAACATATTTACATACACATTAACATAGTTACACATATTTACATACATTTTATGTATAAACGTACATACACATACCATATTATGTATGCGTATGTACGTTCACATATCGTTTTCTGTATGTAAGTAAGTATAACAGTTATTGTGTACTTTTATACACTTGTTGTTTCTGTTATTTATTATTGTTTTATTTTTTCACTCTACTAACAGTTTTTAATGTTGTTGTATTTTTTATTATAAAGCTCACATATTTATTGATAAACATACATACGTTATATATAACAAACATACAAACTCTTTTGACTATAATATGATATACATACAAACATATTTATACAATTTACTAACATCACACATAAACAAAGTTTTAAAATATAAATTTCAAAATATTTCAAATACTATTAAAACACATATAAAGAGGGAATTATTACCCCCAACCCCCTTACAAGACTACCAGAAGATGTGAGAGCTATAGGTTCAGTCATTCATTTAAACGCACAAACTAATAGAGAGTTAAGAGTTACAAATATATTAAAAACAGTGGGTAACAAAATTTAGCTATGCAAAATTATCTAAGAACTTAAATATTACAACAGCCAACCTTTAGCATTATCTGGTAATTATTTACCTAACAATATAAGAAATCGTGTAAAAACTTTTGCTCTCCACTGTTTCAGTGTGTTTTTCAATTTGCTGTTGGTATTGTTGCCTCTGTTGGACATACAAGTATTATTATTGCGTCTGAAAACACTTGTTATTCTTGACGTAGTTTAGTTTTAATTTATATGATTTCATATACAACTATATGTTTGTACTACAATACCGGCACATACTAGTCCATAGACTTCTAACAATGAAATTGTTTTAAGCTGCAATTATTTTAGGTTTAGTTTAAGTTTAAAGAAAAAATATTCAAAATAACTTTAATTAATATAATGCTAAAAGAATAGCAGATAACGTCAAAAAGAGGCAATTACAGTCGAAATAAGCTTACATTCGAAACGATATTTTATCGTCGATAAGAGATTACTATGAAGGAGACTATTTTATACGACACTATTATAGAAGAGACTATTATAGACGAGACTGTTACAGACGAGACTATTATAGACGAGACTGTTACAGACGAGACTATTATAGACGAGACTGTTATAGACGAGACTATTATAGACTATTATAGACGAGGCTATTATAAACGAGACTATTATAGACGAGACTATTATAGACGAGACTATTTTAGACGAGACTATTTTAGACGAGACTATTGTAGACGAGACTATTATAGACGAGACTATTTTAGACGAGACTATTATAGACGAGACTATTATAGACGAGACTATTTTAGACGAGACTATTTAGACGAGACTATTGTAGACGAGACTATTATAGACGAGACTATTATAGACGAGACTATTTTAGACGAGACTATTGTAGACGAGACTATTATAGACGAGACTATTATAGACGAGACTATTATAGATGAGACTATTATAGACGAGACTATTATAGACGAGACTATTATAGACGAGACTATTATAGACGAGACTATTATAGACGAGACTATTATAGACGAGACTATTATAGACGAGACTATTATAGACAAGACTATTATAGACGAGACTATTATAGACGAGACTATTATAGACAAGACTATTATAGACGAGACTATTATAGACGAGACTATTATAGACGAGACTATTTTAGACGAGACTATTATAGACGAGACTATTATAGACGAGACTATTATAGACGAGACTATTATAGACGAGACTATTATAGACGAGACTATTATAGACGAGACTATTGCAGACGAGACTATTATAGACGAGACTTTTAT